>JALXJV020000024.1:12244863-12669611 GCA_024633595.2 Lepomis macrochirus | reverse complement strand
AGTTAAAATGCACTTTAATAATTCTTATTTCCAAATTTGCATCTGTGGATTTTACTTATCATTTAATGATTTTATTGAATATTTGTGAATTTTATCTCATTGAGTTATGTCTATTTATATTTATTTTTGCCATTTTTTCCTGTGGAAATGTCCTTAGCTGCACACTACCCTTTTGTACCTCCTAAGCTTCCGTAGTGCTCGTCTCCCTCAGTCGCGTATTGCACCGCTGAGGGTAAGTTGTGTGGAAAAGTGCTGCTGGGTTTATGTATTGTTTTCTTTGGAAATTGAACCATTTACGTTATAACTTTAAACACAAATTGTGCAATGTCATTATGGTTATGTCACGTAGCAATTTTGTATTAGTTTGACCATTAAAATACGTTTTATCAGTGTTTTCATTTTAACTTTTTAGCGCCAGTTTTACCGCGGCAGGCGGGCCGTGTCAGGTTACCTATGGAGTTTTCAGCGTCTTGTCACTTCAGTAAACGCTGTATTTTGTATGTTTAGGAAGCAGAGGTAATGTAAGAGGAGCCAAAGGGGCAACTGATGTGTGCATTGTGTTCTGCAGGTATGTGGTTTCTTCTGTTAATTTAATTTTCGTTGTCTCCGTCACCTCCCACACACTTTTTATTCAGACCACCAGATGTCGCTGTTAAGCTATGTTGTTTTAAGGAAACTCATGTATTGGTTCTATGTAATTGTTGCATTTAATATTTAGTATTTTCTGAACAGTGTTAATGGCTTTTCATGAACACTATGTACACTATGAGCAAAGTAATGTGATTTTGAAGTAATGTGTTTGTAATGTATTTTGAATACATGAAGTGCTCAGTCGCGTATTGCACCGCTGAGGGAAGCAGAGGTAATGTAAGAGGAGCCAAAGGGGCAACTGATGTGTGCATTGTGTTCTGCAGATGTGCGAGCCAATAAATTGTGGAAAAGAAGTGATTTCAAGAGTCATCCTTCACACACCCGACCACACCCGTTACACTGGTGCCGTGACCTGTCGGATCTACAGATCAGCTTGATGCTCATCGCCGTGGATTCTGCGCTGTCGTCCTGTTCTGCAATCAAGATTACTGTGTGGTCAGGTTAAAACAAAAAAAAAACAAACAAACAAACAAAAAAACTGTGGGTTTAGGTCCAAATAAGTTTATTGGTGACTTTTGTTAATGTATACATCATTTTTGTTCTTCATGTTGCTCTGCTTTTACTCATTTTTAGTCTCTGTATAAATATACACAACGCAAGTACATTTGGTAAATTGAAAGCAGATGCTAAAGTAATAATGGATACATTTGCTAGTCCTAGTTTGTCAAAAGGTAGGGGTGCTTGGCTCCAAGATATTGCTAAAAGTATGGATGTGGGACATTCAAAGTGTATGAATGTGGGTTATACAGATACAGGGCTAGGTCAGAGCCCAGGATGTACTCCTGTTAGTGGGTATTCAAGGGATGGTCCCCACACTTCCACACCTGGCAGTGATGCTGATGTTATTCACCATCTCACAGACATGGTAGGACAGTTAGGTGCTCAAATAGGTGAATCCATTGTTGCAAAGCTGATGTCAGCTGGTGTTGTAAACATGACTGGTGACCACCAGACTACTTCTCCCAACCAGAACACGCACTGTGATGTTAACAGACATGACCTCCCACATGTGACTGTCCATCTTAAATCTGATAAAGGACTCCATACATTCAGAGGTGACGACACTGACAAAAACTCAGTCCAGGACTGGATTGACATGACTAAAACCCATCTCAGAAAACAAGAGATTCCTGTGCATGACCAAGCGGAAGAGATTATGAGCCACTTAATGGGAAAGGCCAGAGATGTTGTAAAGATTGCCCTGCGTAGTGACCCTGCACTTGATGTTAAACGTAAACCTGAACTTATATACAATGTGCTTCTCCACTATTTCAGTGAGGCCCCCTCATGTCTCCCCCTTGCAGACTTTTATGCTACCCTACCTAAACACAGGGAAAACCCAGTTGACTACTGGATAAGACTGAACAAGGCAGCAGACCTGGCTCTTGATGGGCTACACAGACAAGGGAAGCAGACAGAGAACATGAATGATGAAGTGGCTCTCATGTTTGTCAAACACTGCCCTGATCCAGAGCTGTCCTGCACCTTAAAGTGCAAGCCAATTCATGAGTGGACCTCACGTGATGTTCAGCTGAGGATTGATGACTATCAGAGAGAGCTGAGGGCTAATTGCAGATCAACTAGTGTTGTTCAGCTAAAAAGTCACATCACCACCATCACCTCTGAGCAGGCCTCTTTACCACCTTCAAGTCTAGCGTTGTCAGAGCAAAGCCATGCTTCGAGCCCCTCACTTTCCTCTCTCCAAGCTCAACGCCATGGGTGTCATCATCCTCCTTGTTCTTCTCCAGCACCTGTCCCACTTCAAGGTGAGTCTCAACAAACTCCAAGCCATGCCTCTGTCCCAGTTGTGGCTCAAAACCTCCAACAGTCGGAGGAGAGACTTCTCACTCGAATGGTTGACATGTTTCAGGAGATGATGGATAAAATGCAGCAACGTAATATTTCTCAGCCCATCCGAGGTGGGAGATTTCAGCGCACAGCGCGAGACAGGCGTCCCAGAGAAGCTGCTTGTAGAGTCTGTAAAGGATCCAGTCACACCACCATTTCTCACTGCATGTCGGAGAGACTGTGTTTTGTCTGCCTTGCTCCAGGCCACACCAGACAGGATTGCCCTGCTAATAACTCTTCCCAATCCCAGTCTGAGGGAAACTAGAGGACCTGTATTCAGAGGGAGTTAGTACAGGTCATTCTTTAGACTCCCACACTGATGACATGTTTGATGCTGAGACAGTTTACACATCTGTGAAAGACTCATGTAATGACTCTGAAGTTGTTGTTTATCAGAACATCCACAGAGTGGGCAACAGTGACAGTCTTTTCTACACATCTGTGATAATGGGTGAATCAGTGACAATGGGTGGAATGTTGGACAGTGGTTCAATGGCTTGCAGCATTAGTGAGGCAGCTGAGACAAAACTGAGAGATGCAAGGGTAATAACAGACCAAAAGCTGATGGATGTGAATGTTGTACTTGTTGGATGTGGTGGACTTCGTGTTAAGCCAAAATGTGCTTTTGAAGTGGAAATGGAAGTGTATGGCTGTAAAGTGTTGGTCCCCACGCTTGTTGTTCCAGGACAACATGATGAGTTGATACTAGGAACCAATGTTATCAAGCACATCCTGCATCAGTCTAAGCTGTGTGAGTCATATTGGAAGACAGTGTCCGGCCCGTGCCCCGCCAGAGACCCAGAGGCTGAACATTTCCTGTCCATGCTGTCCGGCCTGAACCCCTGGAGAGGTGAGGATGTTCCTGACAAAATCGGGACAGTCAGATGTAACTCAGCTACATGCCTCGAGCCTGGCCGTGAGTATCTCATTTGGGGGAAATTGCCCAAAAACACTGCTGTTTCCCCAGGCAGCACCATCGTGACAGAGCCCACATCATCCCGCTCAGCTCCAAGAGGTGTTTTGGTTGCGAAGATTGTGACTTCCTTGTGGGGAGACAGGTGGGTGCCACTAAAGCTCATCAACACATCTGACAGGCCGGTGCTGTTACGACGCAATGCTAAGCTGGCAGATGTCTACTCCTGTGTGGCTATTGAGGACATGGATGTTGCTGAGTGTTCAGAGGCTCCACTGGTCAGCTGTGCCCAGTCAGCTACATCACCTACTGCTGTTGGAAATGCTGCCGTGGACAAGCTCAGGTCAGTTGGGCTCGGTGCTGTTGACATTGAATCATGTGAAGTTTCAGAGGATTGCAAGAAGAGGTTGTCAGACCTTGTTTTGCAGTATGAAGACGTCTTTTCACGCCACCACCTAGACTGTGGGGAGGCGAAGGGCTTTGTACACCGCATACACCTGTCAGACAGCAGACCATTCAGGCTTCCATACAGGAGAGTGCCCCCAGGCCAGTACCAGAAACTTCGCCAGGTGCTGAGCGAGATGGAGGAGAAAGAAATCATCAGAAAATCGACCAGTGAATATGCATCACCATTGGTGCTTGTTTGGAAAAAGAACGGAGATCTCCGCATCTGTACAGATTTTCGCTGGCTGAACAAGAGGACGTTCAAGGATGCCCATCCCCTCCCTCACCAGGCAGATTGTTTGGCAGCGCTTGGAGGCAACTGTCTCTTCAGCACGATGGATTTGACCTCCGGTTTCTACAACATGCCACTGCACGAGGACGACAGGAAATACTCTGCCTTCACCACTCCCATGGGCCTGTATGAGTATAACCGTCTGCCACAGGGCCTTTGCAACAGCCCTGGAAGCTTCATGCGTATGATGACCAGCATCTTTGGAGACCAAAACTATCTGAGTCTACTGTGCTACTTGGATGATCTGTTGGTGTTTGCTCCTGATGAAGACACTGCCTTGTTGCGCCTGAAAGATGGTGTTTGATAGGCTGCGTAGCCACAACTTAAAGTTGGCCCCCAAGAAGTGCTTTTTCCTCAGGAGGTCTGTTAAGTTTCTTGGCCACATAATTGATGAGAATGGAGTGTCAACAGACCCCGGTAAGGTTGAGAACATCACGAACATGACAAGTGCTGACCTCATGGAGACTGATGGTGTTACCCGTCCCAGAAGCGGATAAGATCGTTTTAGGGATGATTAATTACTATCAGCACTTCGTGCCCAAATATTCTGCCATCGCCCAACCTCTGTTTCATCTGTTGAAAGGTGAAAAAAGAAAAGGCAAGCAACATAAAAACAAACTGTCAAGCAGGAAGTTGTGTGCATCTGACTGGACTCAGGAACAAGAGGAGGCTTTTTCAAACCTGAAGACTTCACTTATTCAGAGTGTCGTTCTGGCTCATCCTGACTTCACCCGTCCCTTCATGCTGTCGACTGATGCATCTCTTGATGGAATAGGTGCTGTTCTGTCTCAGGTTCAGGAAGGTGAAACACGTGCCAGACCCATCGCTTTCGCCAGCAAGTCGTTGTCTCAGTCCCAAAAGAACTACCCAGCTCACCGGTTGGAGTTTCTGGCTTTGAAATGGTCAGTCTGTGATAAGTTCAGCCACTGGCTCAAAGGTCACAAATTCACAGTCTGGACAGACAATAATCCACTAACTCATATCCTGACAAAGCCGAAGCTAGACTGCTGTGAGCAACGCTGGGTTGCCAAGTTGGCGAGTTACGACTTTGATATCAAGTATGTTCCTGGTCAACAGAACATTGTTGCTGATGCCCTGAGCCGTGTTCCATTTGTCAGGGAGAGTGTTGGCTGCAGGCTGCTCGCTGAACCTTATGCTGGCCTTCTGACTGAGGTCAAAGACATGTCGAGTACTTCTGTCCAAAATGCCTTCCGGTCATCCAGTGGTCACAGGAAACCTCCTACAGTCAGTAACAACTCCCAGTCTGCATGCAGTCCACTTGGCATGCACGCCCAGTCTGTTGAAGTGGAGGATGTGTCTGCTGTGCTACAGTCGCACATTGAGTGGGATGCTGGCCCAAGGACTCGTGCTGTTTCAGTGTTGCAACACCTACCTCAGTTGGTTCCACCTGGACAAGACAGCTTACCAGCCTACACTGAAAAGGAACTCCGTGATAAGCAGCTGGAGGATGGAACTCTCTCGTGTTCTGTCCTATGTTGAGAGACGTCGGAGGCCTTCTAGGAGAGAAAGGTTCAAAGAATCAGTGTATGTCACAAGGTACTTGAAGCACTGGGACAGGCTCACTGTGAGCAATGGTGTGCTGTACAGGATTTCAAGAGACCAGAAAACCAAGACGAAGCGTTTCCAGTATGTAGTTCCGGACTCACTAAAGACTGTTGTTCTGCAAGGAGTTCATGATGGAGCTGGACATCAAGCTCAGTCCAGGAGCCTCAGCTTGGCAAGACAGAGGTTTTTCTGGCCAAACCTCGACAGAGATGTGAGAGACTATGTTCGTCATTGTCAGCGATGCGTCGTCAGCAAGACAGTTGAGCCTGAGGGACGTGCCCCGTTGGAGAGTATAATGTCAACTAGGCCGCTGGAGCTTGTCTGTATTGATTTTTGGTCGGCCGAAGACTCCAGAAACAAATCTGTCGATGTCTTGGTGATAACAGACCATTTTACTCGGATGGCTCAGGCGTTTCCATGTAAAGATCAGACGGCTAAGCAGGTGGCAAGAGTTCTCTGGGACCGGTACTTCTGTGTCTTTGGATTCCCAGAGAGGATCCACAGTGATCAGGGAGCGAACTTTGAGAGTCGGTTGATCAGTGAGCTGCTAAAAGTCTCAGGTGTCAGGAAATCACACACAACCCCCTTACCATCCTATGGGGAACGGCAGTGTGGAACGATTTAATAGAACCTTGGGTGGCATGATCCGTGCACTTTCTCCTGCAGAGAAAGCTGACTGGCCGCGCCGCTTGCAGACTCTGACTTTTATGTACAACTGCACAGCCCATGAGACGACTGGCTACCCCCCCTTTTACCTCATGTTTGGTCGCATCCCTCGCCTACCTGTTGATGTCCTCTTTCGGAGTGTCCTTCATGACCCTGCTGTGACTAGCTATGACAAGTACGTAGCATGTCTCGCCGATGATCTGAAAGAAGCAATGGTTATTGCACAAGACCATGCTGCAAAGGAGCAGAGTAGACATGCTCAGCTGTACAACAGGAGAGTGAAAGGCTCCAATATTGACATTGGTGACAGGGTGCTCTTGGCCAATAGGAAAGAGAGGGGTAAAAAAAGAAGCTCGCGGACCGCTGGGAATCGACAATCTACACTGTGGTGGACATGAATGCAGAGACACACACATACAGGATCCGTGACACAATCACTGGTCAGGAGAAGGTAATCCACAGGAACCTGCTTATGCTGGCCAATTTCCTCCCTGTGGGTGACTCTTCTGGACCGTCTGACCGCGGCTCATCCATGTCTTTTGCAGTATCCCCAGCCCCTACATCTGATGATGATGTGAGTGAAACGGGAGAGACCTCTTCTGAGAGAGTGTGCAGGACTCTTCGCACAGCTAGTGACAGCCTTGTTGATGGAAGTGACAGACACTCAGCAGTGACTGTGGTGGAGGGACAGGGCCCCTTGACTGATGCAGAGCCTGCAGACTCTGAGAGAAGAACCATAGAATGGATCACACAGTTGTCTGTACCAAGTCAGTCGGAGGTGGATGTTACTGACGTAACAAGCGTGACCTGTGACCCTCAAGATTCCCCAGTCTTGCTTGTGGACAACACGACCTATGACTCTAGACCTGTGACTGTTGTGGACGTCCTGGCAAAATACAAGACAGCCGAATCACACCCTCGACACTGTGATACAGGCAGACAATTTGTCAGACACTCCGCACACTACTGTTCAGACTTTGCCTATGCACTCTGGTGACTCAAGTGCATTCACACAGATTAGGTCAAGATTTGGTCGTTTAGTCAAACCAGTCAACAGACTCATACAAACCATGTCCAGGCAGGACGTTGTTCAGGAACAGTTTGATGTTAAGACTGCTTGTAAGTCCATGTTCCAGGCTTTTGCTAACTAAGGCACTTCCATATGGCCTGTGTTTTGGTCTGAAGTTTCCTTGTTTTGATATTTGGTATTTTGATCAGCTGTAAACTTATTTTGCTATTGTGGGCCTACACTGCACTGTGTTAGGGTCTTGTGGGGTGTACAAGGCACCCCTGTTGCCAGTTGCTGGATTGAGGGATTAGCGCTGCCCTCATACCACTCCATCCTTATGGGATACATTTAGTGTTGGTTTTCTTGATGCTGACCCTATGTAATTTGTCGCTTTGTCATGTTTTCTTCAGTGATTATTGTGTAGTAGATGCCCAAGTTCGATAAAATTCAGTGGGGGTGGGTGTAACGGAGTTAAAAATGCACTTTAATAATTCTTATTTCCAAATTTGCATCTGTGGATTTTATTTATCATTTAATGATTTTATTGAATATTTGTGAATTTTATCTCATTGAGTTATGTCTATTTATATTTATTTTTGCCATTTTTCCTGTGGAAATGTCCTTAGCTGCACACTACCCTTTTGTACCTCCTAAGCTTCCGTAGTGCTCGTCTCCCTCAGTCGCGTATTGCACCGCTGAGGGTAAGTTGTGTGGAAAAGTGCTGCTGGGTTTATGTATTGTTTTCTTTGGAAATTGAACCATTTACGTTATAACTTTAAACACAAATTGTGCAATGTCATTATGGTTATGTCACGTAGCAATTTTGTATTAGTTTGACCATTAAAATACGTTTTATCAGTGTTTTCATTTTAACTTTTAAGCGCAGTTTTACACGCGGCAGGCGGGCCGTGTCAGGTTACCTATGGAGTTTTCAGCGTCTTGTCACTTCAGTAAGCGCTGTATTTTGTATGTTTAGGAAGCAGAGGTAATGTAAGAGGAGCCAAAGGGGCAACTGATGTGTGCATTGTGTTCTGCAGGTATGTGGTTTCTTCTGATAATTTAATTTTCGTTGTCTCCGTCACCTCCCACACACTTTTTATTCAGACCACCAGATGTCGCTGTTAAGCTATGTTGTTTTAAGGAAACTCATGTATTGGTTTTATTTAATTGTTGCGTTTAATATTTAGTATTTTCTGAACAGTGTTAATGGCGTTTTATGAACACTATGTACACTATGAGCAAAGTAATGTGATTTTGAAGTAATGTGTTTGTAATGTATTTTGAATACATGAAGTGCTCAGTCGCGTATTGCACCGCTGAGGGGAAACAGAGGTAATGTAAGAGGAGGCCAAGGGGCAACTGATGTGTGCATTGTGTTCTGCAGATGTGCGAGCCAATAAATTGTGGAAAAGAAGTGATTTCAAGAGTCATCTTTCACACACCCGACCACACCCGTTACATAAAAACACCAAACACATTCTCAGGTTCCAGCTTCTTGGATACGAGGATTTGCTGATTTTTTCCCTTTTATTTTATTGTATTCCAGCAGGATGAGAGAAGGAGTTTTACATCGATTATGCTTTTTGCTCAAACGGTGTCAAGATTGACACTCTTCTGAGTTGAAAAAACATGCAATCTGAAGGTTCTAGAAAATGTTCCAACATTTAATAGACTTAACAATTGATTGAAAAAATAATGACTAATGACAAGGAAAATATAATAATCATTAATTAATATCAATATAATCATTAATTGCAGCTCTACAACATATATTTACTGTATGTCCTCATTCCAGAGCAGTGTTTGGTTGAATGCGCCAGAAAACATAGTTTGCAAGTTAATAATGTGTTTGCTTTTCTTTCACTGCCTGCATTTTCTGTTAGATCCTCATCTCCCTCTGTCATACCTGCGCCTCCTGGTTCCTCCACTGAGGACTGATGTCAGCCTGTATGTGGCAGGTGGCCCAGAAGCGAGATGTAGACCAGTATGATAAACTGGCTACATTCATCACATTAGTGACGGAGATGGTCCCAGAGCTTCTGAGCTACAGGCAGAGGACTCAGCTCATCCTGGGACTAAGAGCTCGGGTGAGTGAATGTGGGTATTAAGACTATTTTTGGTGCATCTTTAACTGTTCTTGTATCCTTCTTTTTTGCCTGATACAGCATGATTGCATTTAACACAAGAATAATGCATCTATTGTCTAGACTGTCAAAATGCAATATCAGTTTTAGTTTGAAAGATAAGCATAAAAGTTTAACTGTGTTTCTCAGCTCATCCTTGAGTTCTTAAGGAGGGTGGGCAAGATTGATTGTAAAGCTATCCAGGATCATCTTAACAGTTTCCAACAGAGTACAACAAACCGCATGCATGCAGAGGTAGGCAATGTTTATAGCATGTTTTACATGAGGATACAATGTCATTCATGTCTTATTAGTTTTAGATGTCATTTACTTTGAGATGTAGATGCAGAAATTCATAAACTGTTTATTTTAAGTAGGAGAGAATGAAAAACCTACAATTCCTTCTTATAAACCTCTCCTGGGCTTCTTGGCAGCACCATGATGGAGAGGTGGAGATTTAAAAGTCAGCACTTGTGGAGCTGGTTCAAACACTGGTTAAACACCAATCTGAAAAAGAAAATTTAAGGTTAGTTTTAGCCCAACATTTTTTGAACCCATTAATTTGTGTATCTACATTATGTGTCTATCTGCAAAATGATTTGTCTATCTTCTGTATATTTCATACATTATGATATTTAATGTTAATGATAAATGTTTCTTTTTGTCAAAGGAGGTCCTCTCAGTACGGTACGGAGCTCATTTGATACAGCGCTGCAGATCTTAGTGTGGGAGTTCTTCTACTGACTAGAAGAGTTCCTGCCAGTACCAAGTTTTTCACCGGTAGGCAGAAAGGTGATGAGTTATGTGTAGATAATTAGCCATCACTGTGAAATAAACAATTCAATCCAGATGCTTTAAAAGGTTTTATTCTTTGCGAAGGGTCAGACACACACACACACACACACACACACACACACACACACACACACACACACACACACACACACACACACACACAACACACACACACAGATTGCAGTCTGCAGAGTAAGACAAAGAGCCAGTGAATCTAAGGTTATTATGCTGCTGTCTTAGTAAAGGATGGAGTTGAAACCAGCTGCCCTTAGATGGAAGACACTTTGTTTCCTATCAAGGACTGTCAGATAAGAAACCCTCTAATGAGCTACTTTCCCATGAAAGCTCCTTTCAGCTAGCTGCTACATAGTAAAGCATTAGGCACCACACACTGAAACATAGGCCTATTCTGGCCTGTTATATTAAGGCATGTAAAGGTAACACAGTAAACACAGTAAAACATAACATTTTCATCACAGTCGTAATTGTTCCTGCTATGTAGTAATGGCTAGTAGAGTAGAAATGTTTACGAATCACAGAACTGCAGGGGCCAAAATGGCTTTCATTTGTACAAGGTAAATGGCAGATTTATTTGTCACAATACAACAGGTTGTAAAGTGAAACTGAGTTTGTAACTCCCTTCTGCTACGTAGCAGACAATATACAGTAATAAAAAGCAATTATTAAAATGGTAAACAGAAAAAATATATTCAGTGGAGCAGTGCTGAGGATGAATTTGAGTTGAATTAATTTCCTGGGCCGTGCACATCCCATTCCAGTCTGTGATGTTTCCAGACAGGATACTTTCTATTGCTCCTCTATAAAAGCTGACAAGAACTTGGCACCTGAATTTAGCTTTCTTAAGCTTCTTCAAGAAATACGGTTGTTTTTGAGCTTTCTTCCACAGTGTGGAGATGTGAGATGACCATGTCAGGTTCTCTGTAATGCTGATTCCCAGAAACCTGAAACTGTTCACCTGCTCCATCTCAGCTCTACTGATGTAGACAAGAGTGCGTGCCTTTATCTCCTTTTTCCTGAAATCAACGATAAGCTCCTTGGTTTTGCTGGCGTTCAGCAGTAGGTTGTTCGCTGTGCACCACTCTGCAAGATTATTCATTTCCTCCCGATATGAAGTCTCATTGTTGTTTGAAATGTGGCTGATGGTGGTGGTGTCGTGTCGATGTACAGCGTGAACATGCACACAGCACTGGGGGGGTCCGGTATTGAGCACTAGAGTGGAGGAAGTGTGTCCGCCAATCTGAACTGACTGTGGTCTGTTTGTGGGGAAGTCCAATGTCTAGTTGTTGTATTTAAACCCAGAGTGCTGAGTTTGCTGATCAGCTTCATGGGGGAGATTGTGTTGAATGCTCAGATGAAATCCACAAACAGCATTCTGATGTAGGTGTTATTTTTCGCAAGGTGTGTGATGGCTGAGTAGAGGGCAGTGGAGATGGCATCCTCTGTGGATCTGTTGGTTCTGAAAGCAAACTGATTAGGGTCCAGGCTGGCTGGGATGTTGTTCTTTATGTACTGAAGAACCAGTTTCTCAAAGCACTTTATCAGAATGGGGGTGAGGGCCATACCCTCTCCTGAGACAGTGATATGTTGAAAATGTCAATAACATCAACTAGCTGATTGGCACATGTTTTTAGTACATGGCCAGGGATGTTATCAGGCCCAGCTGATTTACTCATATTCACTCTTAGCAGGACTCCTCTCACATTTGCTGGGGATAATGTCTGTGGGCGGTCCTCTGGAGGTGGAGCTGACTCTTTGTTGAGGAGATCAAAGTGAGCATAAAAGGTGTTTAGCTCATCTGGTGATGAGGCCTCACATGATGGGGGAGCTCCTGCTTTTGCTGTGATGTTTCTAATGGCCCGCCACACATCTTTGGTGTTGTTGGTGTTGGTCTGTTAAGTATGAAAGATAATATTGAAAACCATTCTGACATTTGTCTGGTTCTGAATATGTGGTCAATTGTCTCTGTTTATTGCCATTTCTCTCATACCAACACAGATTACAAATGTAGATCTACATAGTAAAAAAAAAGATCTTGGCAGAAGAAGCAGGAGTTTAATGTTTAAAATCCATCCACTCTTCTTTCCCAGGTATTCTCCATGCTTGTCATTTCTACCCATGACTATGGGTTTGAGCAGTTTGTCACCGACCCTGAAGATCTGAAGAGGATTTTGCAGCAGCGACAGGAGTGGCAGAAGCTGACTAAAATTAAGAACCTGTTAACATTTTGTATTCTGTTTCTCCCTAATCCAGTCAAGTGCTTCATTGAAACCTGAAAACATTTTCACTAATGTTTCATTAAAATTTGCTAATGCTAGTCCCCCACTCCCACCATGTAATCTATTATAATTGCGGTAGAATATAAAATGGCATGTTTAGCTGGGAATACGGATTACCAATTTTAAGTTTCGATAATAAAAAATTAGGCTGAAAATGAGGTATCAGTGCAGTCATGCAATGGGAGAAAGGAAGATAAAGTTTTTCTGCCTTCAACACCTGGTAAAGAATGTCCAGTATTCTGTACTGAAATCCTCAGTAATATATCCATTTATTCTGGTGCTGGTAGTGCTGCCTTCCTGACTGACGACCAGCACCGCTCTGCTGCCTCTTTACATGGAATTTCACCTCCTATATAACTGTTATCTGTGTTTGTCAGGTGGGTTCACCTTCATGTCGGACACTATCCTCTCCACACTTGCATCTAAACACACTTCAGTGGGATGTGAAGATTCCATAGATCAGAAAATGGATGGCAGACGTGTAGACGACAAACAAGACACTTGGAAATCACAGGAAATAAATCAGGAAAAGTCAGAACAGAGGTCAATGAAGGAAGAAGACAGCTGTAGCATAGAAGAATTTGTGAGGATGATGTAGAGACTGATGACAGTTCCTTTGAAACAAATCCAAACTCTCGGCTGTGTGAGTACAGACTGTCACCACTCACTTCGTCTCCGTGTTCTGAAGAAGCTGGTGCGGCAGGTGACAATGGTGAGCAGCTCTTGCGTTGCACAAGATTTTCCGGATCATCTGGGGAAAAAAAGAAATCTCATTCCGGTACAAGTGTTGGCTGCGAAGTCATTTTGGGACAAAATCTTGACTTGGTATGTAGATTCTGTTGAGAGAATTCATCACTAAATCGATTGTTTCCTGTTTGCAGAAATAGGTGGTGAAGGCACTTTCCAGCCACCCGGATACTCCGAAAGCTGATTGGATGGAGTAAATGATTGTCTGGATCTGAGCAGAAACAAGGGGCCGTCACTTGAGAGAGCGATCCAGTCCTCAACAGGGGCCAGTGCCGACGTCTCACTTCCGTTCAGCGAGAATGAAAGCACCTGTCTTGAGTGTGGCAAGACTTTTGCATCTTGTTCCTCCTTGAAAAAACATCACACTGTTCACTCTTCGGCAAGGCCTTTCAAATGCACTCAGTGCGACAAGACTTATAAAAATAAAAAAGACCTGAATCAACATGTACTCATTCACTCTCAACCTAAAGTCCTGTCCTTTGCTTGCAGCCTCTGTGAGAAGAGATTCAGTTCTCAGGCTTTGCTTGCAGTTCACCTGCGACATCACAGCGGGGAGAGGCCGTTTGCCTGCTCGCTCTGTGATAAGCGGTTCCTGACAAATGCAGTCTTGAAGTCCCATGTGCGGATTCACACTGGCGAGCGCCCGTATGCCTGCACTTTATGTGACAAGAAGTTTACGCAGTTGTGTCCGCGCACTGTGCACCTCAGGATGCACAAGAAGGAGAAGACGTGTGCAGCACATGCGGTATGTCTTTCTGTAGCTCCGGGGCCTTGCTGGTGCATTCAAGCACTCACACAGCGGCCCTTATCAGTGTGAATCCTGTGGAAAAGGTTTTGCCACTGCCGTACAACTGACGGTACACCACAATGTGACAAATCGTTCTACAGTAGTTCAGGACTGAAAATACACATGAGGACACACACAGAAGAGAAACCGTACCGGTGTTTAACGTGCCACAAGACCTTTTCCCAGAAATCCAACATGAAAATACACCTCAATGTCCACAAAAACATCTAGCATACTGTTTTTGGAGACAGGTTGTTAGCATGTGCGCTGTGTCTTAAGTGATGCATGAAAGCCAGGTTCATTCCTATGACTCAAATATTATATGTTGGGGTAAATACACCTTGTGTTTTAAGAGACCGTTATTAAAGAGCATAATGTTTAGGATTAGCTTAGGCTATAGACTTGATGTTGGTGTTGTGATTTACAGTATTTGAAGGTTATGATCATTCTTGAGATGGAGAATGTAAGTCAATAAAATGTACTGACAAAATATACCACCACAGGAGTGCTTATGTCTTCTGTAAAATGTGAATGAGCAGGAGTTTGAGTCCGGGTGCAAGTTTTCCCAAAATCAGTAAACGCACATAGAGTATAGTCCTACTGATACTGAAATAATAATAATTGAGAGTTTAAAAAATCAAATATATTGGCTGATATAAATTTTCTTTGCACTTTACGGTTCCCTTAAATGTATTTATTTTTTTAACAATTGCAACCAAGAAAAGGATTAGACACTTTGACACTTTCAAAAAACATACCTTTCTCTACTTGAATTACTTGTCATGTTTTAAGCTAATATATCTTCCTCATGTTCATGAAGGTATGAAACTACTTCAAGACACATTGTTCCATCTACTGGAGGAAGAGTGGATGGTCAGTTAGAAATGTTAAATTAGTCTTACCATTAAACGTGTCACTAGAGAAGCTGCAGCTGCCTTAGTTATACATTTTGTAATTCCACTTTGCTCATGATCCAGTAGACAAAAAAAAAAAAAAAACATCTCCTTGTTGACCAAGGAAGTTTAAAATCCAGGTCAACTGGACTTGGGTGAAGATCCTTACACGTTTCATCCCTCATCCAAGAGACTTATTGAGTTCACCTTTTTGACCTCCATATCATCACCAAGAGGTCCAAAGGATGTTTGTAAAACGGGTAGCTCAATCAGTCAAGCAATCTGATTGGTTCATAGCAGTGATAATGAGCGTCGAATTCCTTTGCACAGATCTCTATCACTACGCACAAAGAGGGTTCGAGTTACAGCCTGGGTCTCACGCCACATTTACACCTGGTATTAAAATGCGATCTAATACAGATGGCATTTTACCGGCTTACTTTCTTTTTGCCACACTTGGTAACCTTTTATGAAAGCAAACAGCGTATACCACGGCCTGTAGTGAGCTATTGCCTAAATGCGTAAAATTTAATAAGATTAAATGCTTAATTGTTATATTGCTTAAATGACTATCAAAAGACTGTATGTTTGTTTTTATTGTCAAACAATGGCAATGGAGCAAGACATAAGTACAATACAATATGTGCATTTCTTATGCAAACTGTTGCATAAAACTCACGATGTATAAGCCAAATAACAAGTGCGTTTCATATAATCTGCTTTTTACTACAGTTAGAAACACAATAACGAGAGACGTTTACTTGGTAATGTGAACTTCTTGAGCCGAAATCTTATTTTGAAAACTGGCCACCGACTGATGATCTGCGTTCCCATAGAAACCACACGACTTCCGTTTAGCGGCTCACAATTTCAGAAGAATAGCGGAGGATATATTTTATTAATATTCTTTCAGTGTATTGTATTTGTGTAATGTATACCCACTAAAAGAAAACACAAATTACCATATGGTGAAGGGATTAGGTGCCGGGCAGGAGGAGAATGTTGATATGTGATTCCTGCCTAATTGAACTTTTGTCGGCTGCCACTTTGTTTTGAAGGATTTGGACCGGATGTTTCAATGTTGTTGCTGCTGGCGAAAAGTATGTTCTTCAAAACGATTTCTAGCTAGATTACATTTTTCTCTTAACAGTGTACACATTGGCAGTAGTATAAAATATTATCTACACATAAGCTATATTAGTAACTTCAGAGCTGCCAACTCTCACGCAATTGGCGTGAGACTCACGCAATTGACACTTTTCACACGCTCTCACGCCACACATCAACTTTCTCACGCTAGAAAAATAAATGTATAATAACGTTAAAATTAACTGATCAATTCGACTTGCAGCGCGAATCAACTGATCCGACACCGTGACAGTAATGAAGTGGACTCCTCTCCCGCTGTGAGCTGGCTGTCAGGCTGCCCTTACTGGATATTTACAGTTAGGCACACCTATGGTCACTTAAATAAAGCCCCTCTCCACCTGGTATCCAGAGTTACGATCCAGAGCCGTTAAACTACCGCAAATCCAATCCATGAAGAAGAAGTAACGTATCCAGCCATTTCCTACCGGGAGACCGTTAGGCCCCGTGTCCACCAAAGCGTTTTTTGCCAGCTGAAAACGCCACCTGCTGTTCTGAAAACGCGTAGCTGCCAGCGCTAGGGTGCGTTTTGGAGGCGCAGTGTTTTTTTTTCGAAAAGCTGTGGTTGCTATGATACCTAATTTCCGTGGAGGCGATGTGCTACAAGTAGAGCAGCCTACTTAATTTACTGAATGTAAAAATGTCACCACAAAGTACATTTTGAACCTCTTTATTTTGTATGGAAAGTTTTACATTCACAAGTGTAAATGGTCGAAGAAGAAACCACAATTAACTCCTTTTAAGATAGAAATTAAACATTACATTAATACTCTATTTGGTTTAAAGAATGAAAAAGCAGTCAGAACAGTTAAAATATGTAAAGACTTAAATATTTTTGTATAATGCCTTGTTGCTTGTCACGATACCCCTCTGTTCTTCTGTTCTTTTGTTCCTTTATTCTATAGTTATAGTCAAGTCATGTCATATTTTGTTAATTAATACACTTGCCCTGTATTGAAAGATGCAATAAAGATTTCTTTAAAAAAAAAAAAAAAAAATAATAATAATTTCAACTCTCGGCGACGTGAAAAAAAACGCTCAGCGCTTATGCTGCGTTCCCGGCAACTCGGAACTGGGAAATTTCCGACCTCCAACTAGGAAAAGTACCCCAGAACGCCACTTGAAGTCGGATTTCCTACTTGTGAACTCGGAGAAAAAATTTGTACCCCGACTTCACGAGTAGCAGCTGAATGACGTCAGAAAACAATGTCAGCGCCCATGGAAGCACACTTTGTAAATGGTAAACCATAAACTAAAGGCAACAAAATGTATATTTGCATGTATTTGAATTAAAATAATAAATACGATCATGCAGTAAAACTTGTTCTGCATGTATATTGATGTAGAAATATGTTTTACACATACGGTAGCTGGCTACAGTAAAGAATCTCATAAAGTCATCTTTTCTGCATAAAAGTTATTGTTAAAAATGCCAAAACATTAGGAAGTGTAACGGACAACATAGACTTATGGCGCGTTCGAGACTGGTCGTAACTGGGATATTTCCCAGTTGAAACTTCCGACTTCCGACATCAAAGCGTTCCAGGTGCATGGTGGTGCATGACGCCGAAAGTGAACGAAAATCATGGGTGACCATGACAAAGTGAACACACAGTTGCACCCTCAGCAGTGCTTAGGTGTTAATTAAAAGGATGGCAGTTTAACTGCAACAACTGAAATAAATAGTCCATAACGTTACTAGTTATGTGTACCCCAAATTGATAGCCCTGAAGTAAGTCAATGTTGTCCGTTACACTTCCTAATGTTTTGGCATTTTTAACAATAACTTTTATGCAGAAAAGATGACTTTATGAGATTCTTTACTGTAGCCAGCTACCGTATGTGTAAAACATATTTCTACATCAATATACATGCAGAACAAGTTTTACTGCATGATCGTATTTATTATTTTAATTCAAATACACGCTTTGTTGCCGTTTAGTTTATGGTTTACCATTTACAAAGTGTGCTTCCATGGCGCTGACATTGTTTTCTGACGTCATTCAGCTGCTACCGTGAAGTCGGGTACAAATTTTTTCTCCGAAGTTCACAAGTAGGAAATCCGACTTCAAGTGGCGTTCTGGGTACTTTTCCTAGTTGGAGGTCGGAAATTTCCAGTTCCGAAGTTGCCGGAACGCAGCATTACTCAGGGCTACCAACTTGGGGTACACATAACTAGTAATGTATGGGCTATTTATTTCAGTTGTTGTAGTTAAACTGCCATCCTTTTAATTAACACCTAAAGCACTGCTGAGGGTGCAACTGTGTGTTCACTTTGTCATGGTCACCCATGATTTTCATTCACTTTCGGCGTCACGCACCACCATGCACCTGGAACGCTTTGATGTCGGAAGTCGGAAGTTTCAACTGGGAAATATCCCAGTTACGACCAGTCTCGAACGCGCCATTAACATTACACCGAGACTTCACTTTTCCACCGACTTCCCGTGTCACTTTGTGAGAGCAGCTGAGTGTAAGTCGCTTTATCGTTTTTTTATTAAGCTGAGATGTTAATGTTGCCATGATTCGCTCTATCACTAGCATGACTTTTACAATTCACAAGCTAAATTAAGTTAACGTTACTATTACTAACTTTGCTAAGATGGAGAAGAATGAATGAAGATTAGCCTATAGTATAACCATGGTAACGTTAGTGCTTTTGTTGGCAAATGTGATGACCAAAGTTAATAACATTACAACCAGCGCCTCTGTCAGACCAGACAGTACAATCAACATTGACGCGACTCACCTATGAAGTCTCATATTAATCCACCGATCGATTATATTCCAACAAAAAACGGTCTTGTTACTTGTCAAAGGTCCAGACGAACGTAAAAACATTCAGTCCAAAACACATTATTCCATCAATAAATCCCCGGGACTGCTGCTGCATCCTTTCATATTTGCCGGCAGACGTGGCTAATATGTCGTCATAACCGTATTAACTCCGATTTGATCTTTGTACACAGATTAGCCGCTGAACTCTAACCTTTCGACTGACAGCTAATTCGACCCAATAGGAGCTCACATTTCCCTTTCACAGCCTACACTAGCCAACGAAAGCCCGCACTGTAAGAAAGGGCCTGCCCCTATTATTTCTTGGGTAGCAGACTAGCAGAGCCCTTTAAAGATCTCTGTTGGGTAGGCCGAGCCGAGCCGAGCCAATTGCAAGCAATTGCGCCGATGACTGGCACTTCCTGTAGCCAATCAAATTCTTAAATTAACATATCCAGCTTTAAGTAGGATGGGGTGGTGATGGGCAGGAGTGGCGTGAGAGACCGGGGTTTGAATCCACTGTGAGACACCCAATGTGTCCCTGAGCAAGACACTTAACCCTTAGTTCTTCCAGAGGCGTGCGACCTCTGAAATAGCAGCCTCAGATAAATGAAAAAAAGTAGGAAGTTCATAATCTACCAGCAAAAAAAAACACATCTGCGTCTGTCTAGGGCGTGAAGCAACTACTGAATTAATTTTGGAAGTGTCCACTGTCCACTGAGAGGAAGAGCAACACCAAGTTAAACACTTGCACAAAATGAGCCATGCTGTAACTGTGTGTTTACTTGCTTTTCCATAAAGTACATTTGCTGTATTGTAGGGGCCTAGAGTGAATGTCCCTCACTAACTCACTTAGTCACTGACTCTATCCTGTCCACATTGTTTAAAACACTGAGGACGGTGTTTTGGAAAAATGGTTGTAAATAGTTTGAAAAGCCCCGGATCTATTTTTCTATCACTCCGTTCATGCATTAAAGCCCTTTAAAATAATATTATGCTGGGTCCTCCATCCAATTAGCAGAACTACAGATTACATATTTGAAAGCAATACAGAATGCATGAGAGCCTTGCTACATTATATTCCAATATATTTTTGAATTGTCACCTGCCACCAGAATTTTGTGTTTCCCTTACTTAATTGAAGACATGGGCCCCCTCCACAAATTTGTATTTTCTCACTCCAAGGTTTTCTGAAAAGTTGGCAGCCCTGATTAGTAGTCTTTCAAAATAAAACTAACGATTAGATTATAACTTACCTCATAAAGCTACATATTGCTTAAGCTAACGTCGCGCTCCTAAAATAGCTCGATATCGAGGTCTGTATTTGCCTCTATATGCTTCTACTTTATAATACTAATAGGAATAGTTATATACATAGTTTTATACATAGTTTTATATGTTTTTTTTCATTACCTGCATCTTCTGTTAGATCCTCATCTCCCTCTGTCATCCCTGCGCCTCCTGGTTCCTCTACTGAGGGCCTTACAAGGCCTGTGAAACAAAATGTATTCATGCCTTTACATAAAGTAATCCTTTCCATACATTCATTTGGTATTTTATTATACTGTGTATAATTTGGCACAAGGGTGTATCTGTCACTAGTGAACATATGTCAACATAAGTGCAATTTATTTTTTTGGTTTGATTTATTTTCTGTGTTTTTCAGATAATTTTGGAATATCTAAAGAACGTGGATCCCATTGACTGCGTCACCATCCAGAAACACCTCAACATTTACCAAAAGAGTGCAATAAACAGCGAGGAGGAAGAGGTAGGAAATATTTGTTTGCAAAATACATTTACCAAATGTTTTGATGAGGGGGACCCTTGAATAGAAGGCTGATAATATAGCTATGAAAATAAACCTCTCTTGGTCTTCATGGCAGGATCAAGATGGAAAGGTGGACTTGTCAAAATCGGCATTTGTGGAGCTGGTTCAGACATTACTCGATAACAAATATGAAAAGGATAAATTTCTATATAACACCATATATTAATGCTATTTTTTCATGTACAAGGATGTATTCCCAGCACTGTATGGAGCACATTTTTATACAGTTCTGCAGATCCTAGTGTGGGAGTTCTTCTACCGGCTGGAAGAGTTTCTCCCAGTACCAAGTTTCTCAAAGGTAAGCTTCAAGTTATGCTAGTCACCTTGGGACCGGATACTGTTCACAAGTCCTTTAGTCCTTTAAAATTGTTAAAATTTTAATTTAATGTTATGTGTGGATTTTAAAAGGGGTATGTGAGTTTGTGAAGTAATGACTAGTGGATTCATCCTGTATGATAGATAATAAGCCCTTTACATAGTACTGCAGGGGCTAGAATGGCCATGTATTTTCATATCAATTATGTCTTACAGAATTGTGGAATAACTATTAAATGTTGTTTTTGGAAATAAATATTTGGTCAATTGGCAACTAGCACATCAGGTGTAGGCTAAGTATTGGACATTGCTGTTTATTGCCAGCATTCCTATGCCCACACAGGTTATGAAAAACTGACCCACACACACCCAAGAGAGATCTTGAAGGCATAACTAAATGTTGGAGATTAAAAAATTGAAAATGGGTAGGAACATTTTTACTGAACATCTTTCCCTCTTTTCCACTTTTCCAGGTCCCCTCTTTGTTTGACCTGTCCTCCTTTGACTTCCAGTTTGAGCTCTTGGTCTCTGATCACGATGATCCGAGGAAGATTCTGCAGCATCAAAAGCGACGACAAAAGCTGACTAAAAGTAAAGACCTGTTTACATTTGGCATTTTATAAAGGTCTACAGTAACAATGCATTGACATTCTGTTTTACTTAAAGGTTGCCTGTGGAGTTTTTTTATTTTTTTTACCTCTAGTAGCTTAGGTGGTTGTTTTTTCTTTTTGTTTTCTTTGTCTTGGGCACACAGTCCTACCAATGGTTTTGCACTATTTTGCTGATCAACAGGGGACAGTAATGCGCCAAGATATGTAGCAATGAGCCAGTGAGGGCAGGGAAGAAGAAGAATGCTAGCATCTAGACATGTATGTCAACAATGTTGAATTTAAAATAAAAAAATCGGCTTTCCAAATGTGGTTCAAACCCCGATTGCCCCGGCCTTTCTGTGTGGATTTTGCATGTTCTCTGTCTGCGTGGTTTCTCTCCGGGTGCTCTGGCTTGGCAGGCTAGGTTAATTGGTGTTTCCCAAATTGTCCTTAGGTGTGACTGTGAGTGTGAGTGGTTGTCTGTCTATGTGTGGCCCTGCAATGGACTGGCGACCTGTCCAGGGTGTACCCTGCCTTTCGCCCAATGTCAGCTGGGATAGGCTCCAGGCCCCCCGCGACCCTGTATGCAGGATAAGAGGTTGACGATGGATGGATGGATAGATGGCTTTTTCCAAATGTTTTATGAGGAAGTGTGTTTGGGTGAAAATGCTCAATGTAAACATAACTTGTTTAGTAATTCTGATATTTGATTTGATTCTGTCTGTCAGTGGCAATCAGCACTACGCTTTACTTTAATTTTTACTTTTAATATAAATGTTTTGTGCTTTAGGTGAATTTTCCTTCATGTCGGACACTATCCTGTCCACGCTTGCATCTAAACAGACGTCTGTGGAATCAGATCACATTGATTGTATAAGAGACAGAAAATGTGGAGACCGGGGTGATGAAAAGACTCATGGCAGTTTTATTGAACCTGATCCATCAAACTCACAGTTGCAGGAGAGAGGGCTGTCACCACTCGCTTCTCCGTGTTCTGAAGAAGCTGGCGTGGCAGGTGATGGTTTATTACTGGCGCATTCATTTAAAACTGCAAACAAACACCTGCACCTGCAAACACCTGAGTCCTGTTGTTCACTATATAAAGACCCTTAGTGCTTTACAGAGCTGTTTTGCTGTATTATGAGCTGATAAATACAAGGTAAAATGACAAACCTTAACCATTTTTTGTGTTTTTGCCTGCAGGTCAAAACTTAGTCCATCAAAGCACATATTGTTCCCTACCAGTCACAATCACCTCAGAGGAGCCTGCAGCGCACATAACCACAGTCCAGGAGAGATGCAGTGCTAGAGGGTTAAAGCAAAACGTGTGTTCCAGTGCTGAGGAAACCTCACCTGTTCTGTGTGGTTTAAGGATTTTAGGAAATCAATAGCATTAACATGTCATCTAAAAGCTCAACATTCAACGTTCAAGAAACTCCAGAAGCTGGACCACTGTGACAAATGCGAGAAGACTTTCCAGACAAAGCGTCGTCTGGAACAGCACCTTCAAGCCCATGCTGAAGTGAAACCGTATGTTTGTTCCTACTGCGGCAAAGTGCTGAAAACTCATTTGCGCCTCCACACCGGGGAACGTCCATATGCCTGCAAGTTCTGTGATAAGAAGTTTGACCAGGGTTACTTGCTGACGCAGCACGTCAGAGTGCACAAAGGGGAGAAGCCGTACCTGTGTAGCGAATGTGGAAGAGCCTTTTCTAACTCGAGAGCTTTTCTGGTCCATTCACGGCAGCACACGGGCAAAAGGCCGTATCACTGCAAGGACTGCGGAAAAGAATACATCAGGCTGCAAAGGCTCAAATTCCATCAACGAATGTTTCCGTTACCAATCAGGACTCACTGAGCACAAAAAAATTCACACTGGAGAAAGACCTTTCAAATGGGTTGCGTGTGACAAAAGGTTTTACACAAAACACAACCTGAAAATACATCTGCAAAGTCACAAGACGAAGCGATAAGCTAAAGCATCTAGAGTGATCTTTTCTATGTGGACCTGATACTTTACCCGCTCTCTGATATGTGGACCATTTGAGCATCTGGACGTTTGAACAGTTCCAGTTTGTGTTTACATCTGGTAAAGTAAAAAATGTTAAGTTTGCCCCGGTCTTCTGTGTATACGTCGTCCTGGCAGTCCTGTCACCTTTAAGTCTACAAGGTCTGCACATTGAAGACCCTGCGACTCTTTGCCCCATCCACTGTACGCTGATTGCATATCTGGATTTTAATAACATTGTATACAGTTGTTTGCAAGTGGTACAGTACATAAGTGAGAATAGCAGAGTTCAGTAATCATTTCTGCTGTTATTGCTGTTTGTTCAATAAGAAATGTCACATTTTATTGTGTTCTTGCATCTGTGTTCTGTCATAGTTTTTGTATACATCCCAGAATAAAATAATTGTTATCTGATCAAATGTCACGACCTCGTTAAATGTAGTTCCTGTTCTTCTCCCGACTGGAAGAGTTCCTCTCAGTACTGGTAGGCAGCAGACCTACCCGTTAACCATATGATCTGACATATGACATGTTCTGTACCACCAAACTCAGTTTGAGCAGTTTGAGTCATGAAGATCTGTAAATGCTTTTGCAGTGAGAAAAATGGCACTGTATGGAAAAGGTGACCAATACTTAGACCTTATATTATTAAACTTTGTCTTTGTCCTCTTTGTGTACTGACTGAACCCTGAAGTGTAAATGAGCAATTGATAAATTGAGTTTGGAGTTACTCGATAAGTGTATTTATATGTTCTATCGTTTCAATTTGAGCGTTTCCTTCCTTCATCAGGACAACTGTGCATGTCAGACACCTTCCTGTCCATGTTCACACGCACCCAAACCACACCTGCATGTGGCATGAGAAGTTGATAATGAAATGGTGGATGGGAAAAACAGGACTAAAAAATCACTGGGAAGAAATAAGGAAGACTCAGTGAAGACACAATTGTATTGTAGAAGACAGCTGTGAGGATGATGGAGAGACTAATGACAGCTCCAGTGAAACTGTGGGCTGTCACCACTCACTTCCTCTGTGTTCTGAAGAAGCTGGTGTGGCAGGTGACAGCTTTTGCCATCTCTTCCATTGTGCATGATTTTCAGGATAACACAACAAAATATAAGCCGACAGCAGTCGCACAAACCTGAAGAATTTTGGCAAACATATACTGACTTGTTTTTTAAAACATAGTATTCTGTCTTTCCTTTTCTTCTCTCAAAATTGAAAGGTTAAAAAGAGAATTCACAATAGACTTTGGGAGAGATCACACAGGGTATTGTCACTGTTCTTCTTTTGTGCTGGGAAAAGCAGTTTGAATGAAGGTCTTTAAACTCGATGTTATGTTCTTCCAACTGGCTTAGAGGACAGATTATCAAATGTGACCAGCTGCATGTTCTCAGCCCCTGAGGGTCCTCTTAGCGTATCACAGCTAGAGCATGAGGCTGTCCACTCTTCACCAAGGCCTCTGGGACAAATCAGCATGTTTACAGCTTGTAAGTGTTCACATAATAAGATAACAGAAGATGGTATCCATTCAATTTGGGTTAAATTTCCTTCAACGACAGACTTTGCTGACGTGAGGCAGCCATGTTTGTTTGTTTTTCAGGCTCGTCAGTATTTCTAAGTGCCAAGTTGAATATTACGAAACCTTTAGAAAAAAAGGTTAAGTTACAAAAGTCTAGATGCTGCAACCAACACTTACTTTAATTATTAAGCTTAAACTGTCGGTTACCTGATGAATTCTTGGTGATATCTTCAAATTGCTGGTTTGGCTGACCAATTGTCCAAAACTCTATCATATTCAATTTACAGTGAAACAAAAGGTAAGTAAGGTAGTAAGGTAGCAAATCCTCACATTTAAGAAGCTGGCACTGGCACTTTTGCTTGATAATAGCCTTAAACAACAAATCACTTACCAGAAGTGTCCTGATTATGTTTTTCTTTCTTGAAAACACCTAACAGCGTCAAAATCTTCCACTTCACTCTGTTGAGAGAGTTCATTCCTAAATCTCCTGTTTCCTGTTGGCAGAAACAGCTGCCAGATGCTCAGAAGGCTCAGTGGCACGAGTGAATGAACATCTGGATCTGAGCAGAAACAAGGATCCATTGAAAGAGGATGTGATCCATCCATGTAATCCTGCTCTACAGGAGCTCTCCGTCCCATTCATCACAAAACCAAAGCACCTCTCTTCAGCAAACGCAGATGAACGCATGCAATTGTCTGGAAAGTGGGAAGACGTTCAGATCTCTGGATTTCTTGAAAGGACAACAATGTGTTCGCTCTTTGAATAGGCCACCTTTGTATAACAAAACCTGAAGCAACATCACATTATTCAGCAACAACATTAAGCAAACACATAATGACATCACATAGGAAGTGGAGCTGCTGTACCAAAGGCTAAAGTGTACACATCAATACCAGGCATTTAAGCTATCAAGATGGCTTCTCTCATTTATTTTGGTTTTGGCACCCAGGCTGGCAGGTGTCTCCTTTGACTGTTTTCTTCTTTTTACCACCAGAGGGAGACACATACCTTGTTATATTCTGACCAAACATGGACAAACGCACAGATAAAGGGGCCTGTGAGAAATTCACTTGCTTAAACTTCCCTAATGGCATCCCTCTCAGGAAACAGAACTCAATAATTCATAACAGGCACTCATAAATTTCAATGAGTTTCTAATTAGAAGGAGCCCAGTGTAATTGTCTCTGAGGCG
This sequence comes from Lepomis macrochirus, assembly GCA_024633595.2. Classification (NCBI taxonomy): domain Eukaryota; kingdom Metazoa; phylum Chordata; class Actinopteri; order Centrarchiformes; family Centrarchidae; genus Lepomis; species Lepomis macrochirus. Next base: position 12,643,199 of record JALXJV020000024.1, on the reverse strand, counting down.
GTTCTAACAGGAGGAGGATCATGCTGACAGACTGACAGAGTCCTTTTGGCAGATTGCTGCAAATCACCTAATTATAAGTACAAGTCAAACTTTCAGCTTTTAATGATGATCATTTTGACTTTATTGGATCATTTTACGATCGACAGAGAAAGAAATGGTGGGATGGGATTACATGACAAATGTGCTAGACACAAATCTGACATTTTCGTTTTTACTTTTTGGAGTGGTTGATGTTGATATTCAGTATAAACCTACATATCTTCTGAAGTTCAAATGTAACATCAAACAAAAAGACTACACGAGAATCTTTGCACAACAGTGATTAAGTTGTAATTTCCATTATTGCTTATATGATTGCTTGCATATTTCGAAACATACTACATTATAGAGACAAGTGGTGAACTTAATGTATTTGTATATTCTACATTTAAAAGCTTTAACATGCTATGCTATTTCTTATCCTGATTCCACTTTTTAAAGTCATGTGTACATTGAATTACGCTTAGTCCAAAAAAAAATAAATAAAAGATTCAGTATTTCTCCACCAGAATTTATTTTTATTTTGAGAAATAAAACAATTCATCTTACAGGTTGGTAATTTGATTTCCTAAGATTTTTCCTGGACAGAAGAAACTATGTGCTAAGGGGGATTTTTTAATACAACTATTTTAATAGTTTAGTTGGTTGACTTAGTTCAGCAGTTGTTGGTTTCCAGAGGTTTTTGCTTAAAAGAACAAAACTTTAATATTTGTAAGTCCAGTAAAATTTGAGTATGCACTACTAGTCGAAGGAAACGTTAGACATTTTGCACATTTATTCGTTTTCTTGCCTTAGATAAGATAAGTTAGATACCAGTCTGATCAATATGAAACTGGAAGCAGGAGACAGTTTAGCTTAGCATAAAGACTGGAAACATGGTAAACAGCTAGCCTGGGTCTGTACAAAGGCAAGTACATAAAATGGTGAATACATTTTTTCACAGTTAGGTTTTTTAAAAAACGTATTAAACAAAGGAGATATATAGAGTGTTTCTTACTGAGCTTTAAAAGGGCTGCTAGGCTAGCCCTTTTCAGTCTTCAAACTAAGCTAAGCTAACCGGATTCTGGTTTCAGCTACATATTTAACAGACAGATACTGGAGTGGTATTCGTCTAACTCAAAGTGGCGTATTTCCCAAATTGGCAAACTGGTTATTAGTAAATGCTGGGATCAGGATAACAAGACATAAAGACACGATATTTACGTACAGACATCCCAGAAATATTGAGATTAGCCTGCCGAGCACATTTGCTTGACTGAAATACTGCTAATACTGCAGGGAGATGGAAAACATCCAAGTGCAGTAAAGCAGACAGTGTAATAACAGTAATCACTTAGTGTTCATTTACAGCTGTAAAACAAAGGTCACTGACACCGCCGCTCGGGACGTCTCATGGATATTAGGCACTATTTACTGATGGAAGATCATTTAGAGAGATAACCCTTAAGGACGGTGTCTGGTGGCTGTGGAGGGACATCCAGAGGTATTTTGTATGTGTGCAAGCACATGAGCTTTGACTTGGCAGGAGACACAGGACAGGTGGATGCTCAGCCAGCCAAAGTCCCATTACTTGCTCAGGGGGCAGCAAGTGTGTCTGTGTGTGTGTGTGTTTCTGTGCGCACATGCATGCGTGTGGTAATTACTTTTTCTCTCCGCGTGAGCGTGCTTGTGCGTGTGTGCAGACGGGGTGATTAGAGATGGGTGGCGGGGTGGAGGGCTTGTCAGAAGTTATCTTCCCATCTCATATCATCATAGGCAGTCTGGCGGATTCCCTCGATGGCTCAACAGCCCGACGCCGCGGTGCTGCTGTCAATCGGCCCGTCAACGCCTGCAGAAATCGATGCCAATCTCCCTCGGTTTCTATTTTTAACCGAGGCTCAGCACCCAGGCCTTTGATAAGGATGCTGCCTCCTTTTTGGCTCTCCTCCTCGGCTCGGTTGAGCGCCCCCCCACCCCCAACCTCTTTCTCCTCCCCTGCTGATGAGAGGTGATAACAGACAGACGAGATGGAGCTAAAAGCACAGACCTGCCTGACACTCTGAAAGAGGCTTTCATGATGGGGAAAATGGTGATTGTTAGTACTATTACAAATAGTAAGAGCCATACGGGTAGTAATAGTATTAGTCAAAGACATGATTGCATTTAAATTGTCACTTTTATCAGTGCCAGTATTATTCCCACTGGTACTTCTGCTGCAACTACCAATGATACACTAGTACTACTTTTACTTAAGCCTTTCACTGACAAAAATATAGCAATACCATTTTAAAGTACTTGGGTACTAGCTCTTTCAGGATGTGAAAATGTTGATGCATTCACTTGTATTAGATGTATTTTAACAATTTTAGGAAGAAAGGTTTTCTGCATTTCCATGATACAACAGAGCAAACTCAATTGCTGATGGAGATCATGTGATATGATCAAAAGCTCCACAAAAGCTACTAAATTTACTTGTTTTATCAACTATTTTAGTAATGTAACCAAATTGACTGCAACGTTGTATCATTAAGAAGCGTAACAAAACATATTTTATGAGTTTATTGTATGTCTTCTTCATTTAAGTTCTTCTTCTGCAAAGCCGCTGCTATCTGCAGCCCCCCAATTTATGTGTGGAGTGTATGTATACAGATGAGCGACAAATCTCTATCAGGATGACAGTGCCCCCATCCACAGGCCATTAGGGGTCACTGAATGAAGTCATTAATTATGATTAATTATGAAAATGATGTGAATCCAAGGTTTGATTAACTGTGTAAAGCTGGTGATTTCCCAGAAATCCCCAAGTTCACTGTGTGTCAGTTGCTTTTTGGTAATTGACTAAAGTACAATATGACCTGGGTCCCGCCTCATTATCTAATCCGACAGCTCTATCTTTTAGAAGTGACCTGTGTCAAAATCTAGTTGTAACATGGTTATTTTAGTTAATGACATGTTCACATGTTGCATTTTTACTAAAGTTGTGTTTTCTCAAACTGCCACAAACAAACTGATATACAAAAGACCTGGGGCCAGGTAATATTCTACCATAGGAGTACTTCTTGGTTTCTGGGTTTCAAAATGTAATGAACCTGTCATCTACAGTGTGCTGTGTTTACTGGAAAATGTTGCCCCCAGACGAAACCCCCTGGGAAGTTTTCACATTTTATTGTTTTACAACACTGAGTAGATTAAATTTCTTTTTTTACATAGAACCCCTTTATTGTAAAAGTGAAAACACATTTCTACAAAGTGATCTAAATTATTTACAAATATGAAATACAAAAATACTTTTTACTTTTAAAATATCATACTCAAATCATCACTGGTGCAACCAGTAGACCTTGTACACGGCAGAAATTTTGACTTGACTTGTAGCAGGGAAGGCGTAGGTGAAACACGTTTGGCTCAGTTTCATTAAGCGTCCCTGTGAGCCATGACTCGCGAGCCAGCGTGCACAATGCAGGAACTGGCTCACTTGAATGGAATGTACTCATTGTTAATGTTATTAAATGTCTGCTTTCAAAAAGGACTATTGGTTTTAGAAGTCACATAGTTAGTGGAGATCACCTGTGTGTAGTTGAGGGGTTTCAGTTGATTATAGTTTAAATACTCCTGTATCTGGAAGGCCCAACTTTTGGTGAGTCAGTATCGTGTGAAAACTTAGTCCACGAAGGTAAAGGAACTAAGCAATTCTGCAAATAAGCACTGCAATGTGGCTACGGTGTAAATCATGGCCTTTGTAGTCACCAGATCTCAACTGTAGGAACACCTAAGTGATTTTGGAACATCAAAACACCAAATGAGGGGATATCTTTTGGAAGAATTATGTTTTATTCCTCCAGTTTGAAGGACTTTGAAGCTGTTGTAGAGACTTTATGTTGTTTCTTCCTTTAAGTTATCACCTGTCTCTATATACTGGAGCATAAAACACCCAAGTAGTATACCCAAGTGTCAGCAGCTCAGAACTCTGATTAAGTACAGTACAAAGCCAAATGTACTTATCACCACCTGACTATTGCTTCTTCACCTCCTCCACTGCTTGTACTTGAGTTCCCTGTGTGTTTTCTAGACAGCTTGGGATCTCCTCTCCTCTGCAGACTCGACGGTGCTTTGTCACCGCTCAGCGTACGCTGCAGAAGGAACTCCTGGAAAATGAATTCCTCCCCTCATGAGCTTGACTTCAGATGTTGCACATTAATAATCACTATTGCCCTGCGAGTCCTGCGTCGACAGCAATCATGTGCTGACGAGAGTGATGTTGTGCTGGGAGTTGTCGGAAATGTGTCACCGATTAATCGTGTTTGACACAGTGGTAATGGCGAGGAGTGAGAAATGTTTTGTTTTTAAAATGAATACTTTGAAATTCAGATCATTAGTTGTTAGAAAGAGTAGAAGACACCATTGCTTTGATGGTCTTTCCTTTTAAGTTTTTCTTCTGTCAAGAGTCATCTCGCTAATTTGACTATAACTCACAATTATGCTGAGATCCTTTTCATGGTTTAGTAGAACCAAAAAATGACGTGCATTCAATTAGTGCAAGTTAGATGTTGTAACAGCTTCTCTGCCTCTGACTTTGATGCAGACACAGCAGCAGTGTGTAGGCAGGGCGGCCTGCTGTTTAGACAGAGCATTATGTAACTGAGAGGTCACTGGTTTGACCCTCGGTGTTCATTAACAGCTGTGTGTTTTGGCAATGTGCCCTTGAGCAAAGTAACCCTAACTTAATCTGAAGTTCTGCTACATTAGAGAACCATCCTTATATCTAAAACACAATAAATGGATATTATTATATTTAGAATATCAGTTTAGAACAGGAATATATGGATCCACAACTTTGATCATCGCCATTTATTGTATTTTGTGGTGTTTCTTTTAGTGCATGTCTATTTTGCTCTTAAGTTGTTGGTAGAACTTGATTCAAACATTTCCTCTAATTGGGTGTTTTTGTGGATGCTGGATTAATCAGCCGCAGGGTATTTAATGTTGTTTGGGCAGCTGAGAGGTAATACAGCCGAACCATTAACATATCATTAAAGAGTTCTAAGCACTGTAATTGCAGCCAGATCGCTGACGCTACACTCTCATTAAGTGGACTCAGAGAGAGGAGACGTCTCGTTGTGATGGGTTTTAGTGAGATGTTGAGAAAAATCTGTGTAACTCAGCACACTGTTGTCACAATGGGACGTCCACAGGACACACTGTGAGCGCACATCATTTCCAAAATGCCATGTAGGCTTCTGTTGAGGCATCTGAACTTTCATCATTCAGAGGTTGCTTGCTACCATGACAGGTTTTTAGCCACGCCAGTGGAATAGCTCTGTGGTGGTGATGTCTGTCTGCCTGTTGGTCCACCACTTTGGTCCAGACTGAAATATCTACAATATTTCCCTCAGAAAAGAAGAAGAAGGAGCTTTACTGCCAAGTAGTGTTTTTGTGTTTTACACACAAATGAAGAATTTGCTGTGGTGAAAAGGTGCTACACGTAGACAAACATACAGTTGACATAAATAAATGTAGAAATATATAAATATGGAATGGAAGAACAACGTTGCAGATATATACATGTACATTATTCTGGGTCTGTGCCGTGAAGAAGTAACGCAATGGAAGAGAATATTGTGTACATATAAATATATAAACTGACAACATACAAAGATGACTGAGGTTCGCCAGTTGAAAAGTGAATTGTGTAAAAATCAAGGCATTGCCATTAAACTTGGTACGGACATTCATGTTACCCTCTGAGTGATTCCCTGACTTGTCTTATAGCACCATCATCAGGTTACTGTAACTTTAATCTGTCCAGGATTTGCTTTGTGACTTAACATGCAAAATGTATGCCATGCCCATCAGCCTCAGCTTTTAGTACTTATAAGCAAATTAGACACATTTAGCATGCTTACACACTAAACTAAGATGGTGAACATGGTAAACTGTAAATCTGCTATACATCAGCATTAGCATTGCCACTCATCGCATTCAGCTTTACACACCAGTGTGCCTAAGTACAGCCTCACAGAGCCGCTAGCATGGCTGTAGACTCCTAGGGTGATATTTGTTTTCTGGGAACAGCTGTTACTTTTGTCCATTGTGGAAAATGTCATTTTGGAATAAAAGTCGTCAGTGACACACTCTACAACACCTGCTCTTTTCATGAAACACATCAACCTGGTGAATCTGTCTGAAAGCTAAGGCTTCCCTTACTGAGTTCGCCTGATAAATCCACTGTGCTCATAAAGGGAGATGTAAATGAACACGTGTAGCCAAGTTAAAGGAAGGATTGAAAGCTAATTAAACAGAGGGATTATACAACACAATGTCTATACTGTATTAATATTAGGATGGATTAGATTTTTTGCCAATTTTATTATAGAAGCTAAACTTTATGACAAAATGTCATGATTTCCCCTTGTGCATAAAACTTTGTGGAATTCTAAACACCTTGTTTTGTTGACTCATTCTCTGTATCTATACTCTGCAGGACTCGTCTGTGTCAATATTTGACAGACTTTCTGGTTTAATTAGAAATTCCCTTTTGTGCACTCGCCCAAATTTCAGGGATTATCCAATTACCGCTTGCGTGCCGACAAACAAGGGGGCCTCTTTGCCTTTCGCTAATTGGAATGAGGAGTGGTGCCAGTGCTCAAAGGAGAGGCCTATCACTGAGAATTATTGAATAGAGAAGGAGTAGAGAAAAAAAGTATGTGGTCTGCCTTGGGCTGCTTGTGGATTTCCTCTGATTTCATCAGAAAAAAGATGGCTGAGGCGATTCCCCCAGACAACAGCCAGCTGGTGTGTGTAGGCGAGCTTTGCTGCCCAAAATCTTTGAGAAAAGAAAGTGAAAGAATCACGCTGTGCCTCTGCAATTCATCCTCTGCATCAGAGTTACCCTTAAACAATCCTTCAGCTCGCCTGCTGTTAGACAGATTTTGGGATAACATGGTGCAGCAAGTATGACATCTTTATTTTTTAATGAATCAGTATGCAATTGTGGTGTTATGTATGGCAATTTCATGGCTTATCAGGCAGACTGAACTACACTTATTGTGTCCTTGTCTTTTATTGACTTATAAACCAATTACTATCTACTGAAGTTTATTTACAGTTAACATTTATTATTTACAGTTACTAATAATTTAACGTTTTACTGCTGTATTCCTGCTGCTCTCTGACTGTTTGTACTGCTCCTTATTTAACTACATGTTGCACAGAGAAGCCCGTCTGGCTCTTATGTCGACTTTGCCCAGAGTTGTTATCATATCCAGTGAGAGATTTGAGTAAAACAGCCCCACTTACAAGAAAAGACCTCTTGTAAAACTGGAACCCGTCTATGTATTTGTGTGTACAGTTGGGCCTGCGTGTGGCATTTGAAACCAAACCGAAAAAAGAAAGGAAAAAAGAGTGACATACAAATGAAACAAGAGATATGTGGCAGGTTGAACAGGTGTGATTCATAATTTATTGAGCAGCACTGATGTTACAACAGGGAACAAATGAAGTGCAGAACACAAAAGAGCATTATTTATTACAGGAAAAAAGTGTAGCCTGAAGCATGAGAAGAGGGGGGGGGGTGAATACAGTAGCACAACACTCATATATTAAACCTACTGTACACAAACACGATACATTATTGCAGCTGTCAGATGAAAATCTCATTACTCTAACAATTTCATGTTTTTACCTGAACTTATGATTATGCGACCTTGTACAGCTCGATCAAGTTTCATAACCCATGAAAGCCATTGCATAATTTAAAAAAAAATGCACGGCTGTCAAAGTGGAAATGAGGCTGTGGTATGTTATTTCTCCGAACATTTTGACATTTTGGAAATGTGAGGTTTACAGCGCAGTCAGATCATAACCGAGGAACGCAGGAAACCCTCGGGCGAAACTGAGGATGGCAGCAATATATTCAAACACAACTTCCCTTTCATATTCCAGTGGTGTCTTAAATAATGCAGCCTCTTTCCCATAGATGCCATGATAGTTGATTCCCACCTTTAGATTCCTATGGACCCCCTGCTGCAACAGGATCGAATCCTCTCTCAGCCTTCGCTAATGTGTCTCCACTGCTCTATTATTCTCTCAGACCTCCCCATGTCTCTATAAAGAATAATAAATTCCATGTAGGAGTGGGAACCGGAAATATGAATTAAACTAATAATGCAAGCAAAGAAACCCATCCCACCCACTGAATATTAGATCATAACAACTTACAGCCTTGAATAAATCATTAAACCTCAGTAGACCATATCTATTGGAATTTCTTCTTGAATAATTATCCACCTCACATCAACACAGGAGTAATGTCACACAATTGCAAGCATGTGTCAAATTCTTGTAATATCCAGGGATTAATAATTAAGTTTTTGGTTTCAGACAACAACCCATTTAGGCTTTATTCAGATTCTGCTCAGGAGGAGAGAGTGAGCAGCTTAGCAGAAGGTTGACATTTAAACCCAAACCCCACAGCACCCAACTGGACCCAAAAGGAACAGGATGATTTGAATTTCTTGCTTAATTGGTTGACACTGAGTTCAGTTTAGCCAGAAAGTTACTATCAGCCATTTTGAGCTGGATCTAATTTGCAAGGGGACATTAATTTAAGGGGTTTGCACTGAGTTTGAGTTTTCAGGCTGGTGCAAAAATATTTAAAGGAACAGTGTTTGTCTGATAAGAGAGCCCTTAAAAAATGTCTGTCCTCCCCCAAAATATGACTGTATAGGTTGTTTGTGCAAACAGCTTACTACGTTCCATATTTATGTTTAGTGTTAGGGGGCGACCAAGTGGCAACCTCAACCTTGGAAGGTACTTAAACCAGCATTCTTTCGGCCAGCAGGGGGCAACACCTGTGGTTGCAAAAAAAAGTCAGATTGTATAGAAGTCTATGAACAAATGAGGCTTCTTCTAACCTGATTTATTACCTCAGTAAACACTTTCCTAGTTTATGATCTCAATTGTTAGTTTCGAGTCTTCTTCAATACAGCATGATGTTGATTTAGTAAATTATGGTCCAATTTAGAAGAAAATAGACGATAAAGCAGCTTATACTTTAGGACGCGACTACTTTGTGATTGACAAGTTGCTACTATGGCAACCTTTCAATCAGGCTTTAGTGACTCCTACCAACTGCACTGTGAAAATTTAACCAGCGCAACCCAAGCTTGTTCGCGCCACAGTCTCGTCCAAATATGATCGCATGCAAAAAATCAACATGGCTACGGTCAGCTACCAAACTGTACTACAACTGTACTACACTTCTTTTATACAGTCTATGGTGGCGACCTCTAGTGATCTCTAGTGATCCTCTAGTAATTATGATGGGAGGAAACACAGGGCTTTCACCCAGGAGACCGCTGTTTGTGTCCAGTTTGACACCAAAAGTCAATGCTAACTTAGGTTAAAGAAGTGGTATTATGATCAGGTTCAAATTCCTATTTGGGGATTGTGCCAGACCAGGTTTACATGGTTTAATTTTCAAAAAACACCATATTTTTTGTCATACTGCACATTGCTGCAGCTCCTCTTTTCACCCTGTGTTGAAGGCTTCGTTTTAGCTGTGGAGTGATACATCTTGTCTCTAAATGATCTAAATGACATTTGTTTATGTCCATTGACTGCCTGGAGGGTAGCTAGTGTTTGGAAGGGAGAGGAGAGGTATGTGCTGCAACTCCTCCGTGTTTTTCCTCCGGCGTTTTTTGAAGGCGTGTCGGACAAGCTGCGAGTGTTATGACGCACAAGAAAAGGCTGGACTACAAACAAGCTGTTTTCAGGCAGTTCACAGCTTTTTCACTTTGCAAACCTTTTAAATGCACAAAAGGTATATAACTGTCACTTACTTATGTAACCTACTTAACCCAAACCACAATATTTTCCAGAACCTAACCAAGTAGTTTAGGTGCATACACCTAACCAAACTGCGACCATGTCACCATGCTACACACATGTTCATTGTTACCATGATGATGAAGGGCCGGCTCATTTACGTCGTTTTTGGAGTTACTGGCAAAAGACCTATTCTGTCCTTTGGATTTGTTGTAAAAAGAGTCTATATGACAAGAATGACCAAAAACCAAAATATATATGAATTTACTAAAAAAAAACAACTAAAAATCATGTAGTCAGGCTGATGAAACCCACATATGTCCAAATTTGGTGGTTTTTAATTTTTGAGACAAAAAACATTTCTTTCTGGGTTGACAAAATGCACTTGCTTTCACAAAGTGGCGCTAATAATTATCTTTGGTTAACAGTGGTGAAAGGAGTTGTTCAGTGTGACTAACCCAAAGACAATTAGGCAAACACATGCCTCTGAAGTTACTCTGGCATGTCAAGATCTTTCAGCTCATTGTTTTTGTTTTCTAGGCCCTCAACTTTACTGTTTTGGTCCAATGACGCCATTTCCAGCAGCAGCAGTTTTCAGTCAAAAAGCTGTAAAAACTGACTGTACTTTACCAGCCCAACAGAAAACAGCGGACAGATGCAGTCAGCAATTAGCTGGTAAACAAAATGGCTGCTCAAGATCCAGAAATTTCCCTCAGGAGTTGGTGGAAACCAAAACTGAGGTAAAAGGTGAATACATATTGAACTTAAAATCCTAAAAAATGCATTGTCATAAAGTTACGATCGAGCAATTTCTCTTAGCTCATGAAAAGATGTCATTCTAGAGATACATGGTTTTTACAGGACAGCAATGGCATGTATATTTGCGATATTTCACACCTCTGCAGTTGAAGTGTCACACAGCATCTTGTAACAGGTTTCCATATGTTCTCACCTTTGCTTCATAGGAGAATAGATCATCAGATTCTGTTCATTGCACAAAGAATATTAAATCACATTGATGACCTACCTCTGCAAGTTGTTTCTTTTCAATTGTGACATCCACTCCTCCTGATCTCTATTTTGAGAACTTTCCAGCTCCAGTTTTGCATGACAACCCTGGGGCTGAGGAATGCAGGAATGAGTTTGAAATTCAGGGCACGTGCAGCCAGCATGCAGGTGGGAAATCTTTGTGAAAAGTAGGTCTGTTCACAACTCAATTTGTCAGCCCACACTTAGGGCACATTTTGCTCTTTTGTCTTAAAACCAAGTGTTCAATTAAGTATAATAACTGTTTAATTAAGTCATTTAACTTCTTTTTTTTCAAATTACAAATCTGGTCTAAAAAGATAATCCACTCTCTGCAGTGATTACCCTGTGCTATTTTTACTGTGTGCATATTCTGATAATAGGCAGGACACTGATGTGAACATGGCAGCTGTCATATCCACAGGAAGCTTCCTGTGTGTGTTGGCCAGCGTGTTGAGCACTCACCGCGTGTTTAGTGGCTTCTACTCCTACATGAACCCATCTACCATCACGTAGGAATAAAAAGCCATAAGACACAACAGCAATCTCACAGGAGGGAGGAAAAAGAAGGAAGGAGGAAGGACTATTAACTCTGCGTCGCCAAAAATAAAGGAGGGGTTGCGTGCTCTCACCGGGAAGGTTGAGGAAAACAAGGATAGAATGTGATCTCCAAAAGGGCTGGGGAACTGGGGATGGCATGGTGAAGGAGAAAATGTGGATTTGATTAGGAAGGGAACAAGGGAAGGCAAGAAAAAAGGAGCTGATTCCATAGTCATTTAAAAGGCAGAGGTAACCCACAGGTGATACAAGTATTAACAAGACCATGCCCTCTGTTTGTCTTTCCCTCTGTTTGATTATGTGCTTCTGTGTGCACCAGATGAATATGTATTGCAGGCTATGATAGACTCTGAAATTCCTCTGTGTGTAAACTATATTTGATATGCTCGAAGCAAGCTGCTCTGATGAACCTAACCAAACTCCATCTGCTCTGTCTCCAAATAAACACATTTTTTTAGTCTTACAGGCAGCCGCACATGTTCAAATGCATGCTCGTCTTTCTTCAGATGCCGCAAAAATAAATATCTATCCCTTGAAACTAGATGTGCCCCCAGTAATATCAACTTCATAGCGTCCGTTCACGGCTCTCCTGCAGTAGAAAGCCAGTAACGCCTGTGTGTAAAGGGGTTACAGTACAAGTGTATGCACGCACAAGTCAGGAACGTCTAGATAAATATGTATGACTCCACCGCGGTAGGTTTCCTGCTTTGTATGCTAATGATCTTATACAAGTTTAATAACGCAACTGTGGCGCAATGAGGGTGGGGAGTTGGAGGGGCTGGCACACTGAAGAACGGACCTGCAGATCCTCACAAATCCTCCGTTAGGCCTCAGGAGGGGAGGCGTGAGTAGTGAGCTATCAGATTACATTTAATCTTGCTAATTAGACTGGAAAAAGGTTGGATTTACATGCACTCAGTTTTATGAGTGTAAAGGTTGCAGTTACTCTTGATAAAATAGGCCATTCTGTTACATATTTAGCATGAGATATAAGCAGGAAAAATCATTTGAATGGCTGTTATGGTGCTGTTCAAATGCTGACCTACAAATAACAATTCAATGCAATTAAATGATTTCTATTTTATGTATATTAACTATGTTTTAGCAGGAAAAAAGCAACTACAGAAACAGATTGTCATGCCAAAATAGTGTACGCCAGTGCACCAGTGATGGTGATTAACTATGTAGATTATTTTAGTACTGTATTCAATACAATTTAATTACAGTCAGATTTAGTTTATGCTCTTTTGTAGACTAATCTAACCCATAGTTAATAAAGTAGTTAAAATTTGTTTCACTTTAACCGGGTGCAACATTAACATGCTGCATATGCATAAATGAATAATTAATACTAATCATAATATACTAATATACTATACTATTAATACTAATCATTGTATACTAATAATAATCTTACATGTAATAGTATAACACTCGAAGATGCATTTTCTTTGGATTTAGTACTTCAACCTTTGATTCTCCTGAATACTAAGTACATTTGCTGATAATACTTTCACTTGAGGAACATTTTGCATGACTTGTAATGGGGTATTTATATGTAGCAGTATTGCTACTTTTACTTAAGTACAATATCTGAATACTTCAGTTCACTACATTTCTCCTACATGTTATTCCACTACAGTTATTTGCCAGCTATTGTTTAAGTTATTTTGCAAATCAAGATTTTAGATACAAAACATATGATCGTCTCATACTATATGACATATTATTGTGTGTAATAAGAGATTATATTATATTACATGTTAATACATCAGTAATAAAAATCTAATATGTCTAATAATACCATGATTAAAAGAGCCATTCTGGACAAAGAGTACTTTTACTTGTGATACATTTTGATTAATATATATGTTCTTTTTAAGTAAAACTTTGATAATAACATCGTTTTTTTGGAATGGAGTACTTTGACATAATGGTATTGCTATGTTGTCCTGAATAAAGAGTATGAATATCTGTTCCACCACTTAACTGCTTTACACTACATTACATTACATTTAACAGTAGTAATCTAACCTGCAAATGATTAAATTTAGTTTTGCTCTAGTCTACCAGGGGGTACTATGACTAAGCACTAAACAGAGGCTTGTCAAAGTGATAGAAAATATTTTGGTTAGTTTGGTCAAATAGAAGAAAGCGTGCTGAGCAAGGGTTTGTGCTAGTGTGTGTGGGATCAAATGCGATTCCCTGTATCTTTTATCTGCACTCTGTGTTATTTGAAACACATCCTTGTGTCAGGGCAGGCAGTGCTCAGGCTCCCCGTGTCACAGGTCTCTGCATCAACTCCTGAAGGATCCTGCGACAAACACAAAAGAAAGGAGAGAGGAAAGGTGAGGTGTGTTCTCACAAGAAATCAACCTGAAGAGTGAAACCCTTATTACTCCTCTGCAGCTGTTTGGTTATTTAATGAATCAATCTCATGGCTTCAATATTAACTTAAAGGTCATTATCTTTTGTTTACTGAGTACCTCGGACAACAAGGAAGACATTTGTGAGTTTCAGCTGTCTGTCTTAAAAAGCTGTCGATCTTTTAAATGTTTTCCTTCCACTTGAAAAAGTATGAAGTCTTGAAAGAGCTCATACTGTGATTTTACAGACACACCCACAACTTACAGCTTCAAACAGCCATTAACCACAAACCAATTAGGTCCCTTGTTGAGCAGCAACTACTTCTTGATGACTAGTACGGTTCACAATGCCTGATGAAAAGTTAATGGTGAGCACATTCTTCCATCTGCTAACATCTCCGCTGAGGTGAAAATTGTTGACAGTAGGTGGATTTAAGAGTAAAACCATGAGGCGTGTGGGTAAAGTTCTCCATAAACTCCCAGTAAAAATACTCTACCTACGTGTTTAGGAGAGAGGAGCAAAAAAAGTTTAGCTTTTAATTTATCATCTAAAAAGAAATTGTTTGGGAACACCTCCACACAATGAGCTGTGACATCTTCATTGAAAAATGATTGATTGGGCTGCCAGGGAGAGGGGCTGTTTGAGAGACAGATCACTCAAACAGTCAAGCTGTAAAAGCCCAATAATATGATGAATGGACTATTTACCCAACAGATGAGGAGAGACTTGCATAAAGATTAAACGTGTGGTTTCGCACGTGTCCTGGTCACAGAATAGATTGGAAATTTGAATAATATGTCTGTGTTCTCTGTCAGGGAAGCAAGTTGGAAATGAATTTAAGTTGCGAGTGATTTTCGACTGCGAATAATGCAGCTTGGCTCATTTATCACTTCGGATTGTCTTGCAACAAGGGGGGAAAATGGGTTTATCGATTATGAGACTTCACACCTTGTGGATTTTCCACCTGCACAAATCCCAGGTACACAGGCCACCAAGGGTCATTTAAGATCCTGAAAAAGTGTGGATATTTGTGATTAATTTCCTCTACTTCTTCTTTAAGCACAAAGAAAGTTTGAGCAACATTATCATTATGGCAAAACCATTATTAGTTACCCATTATGCTCCACATTCTTCACTGGCGGCCCTTGTGTCTGTATACTCATGTATCATAAATGGACCATTTAACACTTATAACATGCGCAAACTGTATCTAAAGTCAAGCCACTAATCACTTAACAAAACAGTGTCTCTGAGGATCAAGAGCATGTGTAGATATAGTGACCCAATTTCTTACACACAGCATCTATAATTGATGTGCAATAGATGTAGCAGCCTCAGATCTGATAAGGGCTTGGCTCTGATGGATCTCCAGATAGGCTTTCGTGGGGGGGAACAGATGTAGAGTCGTGCATCAGAGAGGGATGGGGTTGCCGGTGATCGTTTCCACCCTGCAGTGAACAAAATAGCCCTCATATATCCCTGTAATCTGCATTAGTGGCGGAGCACAAGCCAGGAGACAGCGCAGAGGGGAATGAGTAATGGGGCTACCACTGATTTGGCAGGCCTATATTACACCTCAAAACCGAGGCATGCCCAACTGGCGAGAATATGAAATGAGGATGTCACAAATGAACATCATTCCCCTGGAATGCAGTATTTATTAGCCTATATTATACCCAAAACAAGCTTACTTTTTTATGTCCTTCCAGTGACTTGGGTAACAGTTAATTGAAATAGCAGTGCTTCTGTCAGTGGTGGAAAGAATCTAAGTACAGAGTACTGTTAAATTTTGAGGTTCTTGTACTGCATTTATTTCTATTTTATGCTACTTTATATATGCTCCATCCATCGTCAACCGTTTATCCTGCGTACAGGGTCACGGGTTTATATATGCTCTTTTATTTTTATTTTTACTTTATTTTTACTCCACCACATGTTACATAAAAAATGATAAAATTAATTAATTGTACAATTACAATGCACTGGTAATGATAAACCAGTGGTTCCCAACCTTTGTAGCTTGTGCCAGCTTACAAAAAAGCACGGTTTGTTTTCATGTGTCTGTAAGTTTTTAGCAGTTTATGAGTGTAGACAAAAAGTCCTCTGAATTAAATGACAAAATGTGTTTTTTGACCATGCCCTCAAGAACAACACATTTTCTGATCTGACATCACTACCTGCAGGATGACATCATTTACCAAAGTGTTACAAATTACTGCTGAAAAATAAAACTGTTTTATAATGTGACAACACTTTGGTTAAAATTTGGTCCAAAAAAGAAAAGACAACGGTGGCTGTCAATTGGAAACAGGAAACAAACTGCGGTCTCCTGTGTTAAAGTCACTTTGTTGTTCCCTCCATCCATCCCTCTTTTGCTCCCGTCATAATTACTTTGGGTGCTTGAGGGCTTCAACACTTGAACGTAAACAAAAGTTGTTTTGGGGCACTTACTGAAACGAAGAATGACTCTCAAGTTAAACCACTGCAGAGACACCCCCCCACTCTAAACCTCCCAGATGGTTTCATTTAAATAAACAGTTCGAAATCCAGAGATGTCAAACTCAAATTAAATGTCACAAAAAGTCAAAACAATAAATGCAGATTTCTGCAGCAGAACTATTTTGCTCTCCCATTTATCATCTCATGACCCTTCAGATTTATCTTGTGACCCTTTGGAGGGCCCCAACTCCTAGGTAGGGATCCTCTGACTAAGCTAGCTAGCTCCACCTTGAGCTATAGCAATAAAATGTTACTTACACATTGATCAGTAACAATCTAATCATGCCATAAATTATAATATATCAGTCGAAGGGGGAATTTTTCTGCAGAACTGTAGAAGCAGAGCATCTGGTAACACTTCTGTACAAAAGTAGGCTTTTAATGCAGGACTTTAATATGTAATTTAGTATTAAAGGTAGTATTAATAAAGAGTCTGAGTAGTTCTTCCAACCCTGGCTTCCCTTGACTGGCACATTACATCTGGCCTTCCATTTCCGACCAGATCTCAGCAGGCTGTTGGATGAGTAATGACCTAACATTGGTTTGCCATCTTCTGTCTGTATTACAAAAAACACAACAACAAAAAAAACAACCACCCTGGAGCCATGAGCAACTCTCTGTCTGGCGAGAGCATGAACGTGAGCCCAGAGCCAGAGGAAGAAACAAATGTTTCTGTCCAGCAGCCACAGTGGTGTGTACATTCTAAAAAAAAATATCACATCCAAAACAAAATGCATTACACTCCGGACCCAGAGGGGGGAAAGCAATTAGTTACATCTACTTTATGTCTCTAGAACTTTTTTTTAACTCCTATTTCTGAATCAGCTTTAACAGAGGAGAAATAAGCAGTGGTGTTCTTTTCAACTGAATATTTTTAATTACATGAGTAAATCTTGCAAGACAAGAAACTCTAGCTGTAACCCAAATAGCAGAAATCTTTTCATCTCATCTCAAACAGAGCTAAATCCTAAAAGTTGAAGATACAAAATGAGAGCATAACAAACACAGCGCCTGGCATTAAACTCTTGTAATGGCTTGTAACAGGATATGCTTACTTGCTATCTGAAATTAAAGCGTAGATATTACATCCCTTGAGGCCAATCAAGTAGTTATGTGTATATTCTGCCGGGACACTAATGTACTCCTATGAAGCGTGTGTTTGTTGTTTCTCCACGTCTGTGTGAAAGCAGTTTAATTTCCTCTCATAATTCATGGTTTCCCCCATTAATAGATTGATTCTGGTGTACTTGTGTTTCTGTTTACAATTAAAAATACCTCATAAAGAAAACACACAGCTCAGGGAAAGACTACAGTGTCTACACTCCGCTAATGTTGTTATTTTTTGCTCCACTTTGAATAGATATTCGATTATCAGGAATAGAGAGGCTGCATGTTGCCACATAACAAATGGTGCAAAACTTTTGCTTCTTCATCAGACACAGCCGAATCATTTAATCAACTCCGCTGCCTGAAAACATCAGCATATGGTGGGGATTAAATCAACATCTTGGAGTGACGCGTAACAGGAGCGTTTGTACGTTAACCCATCAGTTTTCTCTTCAGCCTTAACAGGATATATATACTGCTGCTGCTGCTGCTGCTGCATGGCTTCTCATTATCTGAGCGACAAATCAGCAAAATGGAAATGCTGAAAAAAAGCTGAGGGTAGAACTGTAGATGAGTCCAAACAATAAGAGCAGAAGTGCTACCTCAGATAATAAGTCCAGGTGTGTGAATCTGCGTGTCGATTTAAACCTAATCCATTATTGCACCTTTGATGTTGCAACCACAAGGACTTTCATTGGGCAAATGTGCTTCTACGGCTGGTCGTCTAAGGCTTTATTGAGCTTTATATTCACAACATAGAGCAACTACAGGTTCTAGTGTCCTTAATAGACCACAGGACTTTCATTAGGTTATTGTTAAAGTGAGCATGTGTGAAATTCTCTCTCCAGTAAACCTTATGCTGTCGCTGATAGCTTCTAAGTTTCTGCTGCTGCTGTACTTCCACTGCAGGGGTATTAGAAGATTGCTTTTTTCCATTTCACATGTCTCTACAATAAAAAGTGCTTGTGGAAGCATTTTGTAAGCGAGCAGAAGATTAGCTCCAGACTCCCTGTTCAAGCGCAACATCTGACTGACCTGAGAAAGGTGAAAGATGTTGTTAAACGACATCGGATATTTCTGAGTTTTTATTGTGCATTTGTTGCATGACTTTGTAGGACGCCCTTTATTGAAAAGGAAGATATCAGACTGAGCTATTATTGCTGATACAAATCAGCCTTTTGGCTTACACCGGCACGTTTACAGTGGCATGTTGTTAGATAAAAATGTTAGATAAAATGTCATAGGAGTGCAGTGATGATAAAGTGTAAATGAAAACATGGTTTTCTGTAGATCCTAGCATATAGTTTGTTATTAAAAGCAGTAGAAAAGTGTTCTTTGCTCTAGACTCAGGAACTTACTGTGATTGACGTCTTTCTCAATGCTGCATTACATAGACTTATAGATTATATATGGTATTTTTCAGCTCATATTCAGGTCACTGGGCAACATAAAGGCTCTGTTACGCACTTTGCTGTAAAGAAAGGATGTTTTTGTAGGACAGCTGAAGAAAGAAATTATTAATTGTCTAAATATCGAAACCGTCCTCCCGAGTATGCAGGAAATCACCCTTATCTACCCTGTCCTTTCTCGTTCTCTCCCCCTCTCCCTACCCGCTTTCATTACTCATTGAAGGTTTTCTCTCTCCCGTTGACTCCAAAGTGAGAACATTTTCATGAAGGCAATAAAACGCTCATCAGCGAAGGCCTGAAATTATTTTTTAATATGACGACATTTTAATGAGGACTGAAGGAGATGGCTGGTTCGGCTGATGGCGGTGCCTCTTTATCAATGAGTGGCAGGGAGGAACTAATGGCACTAAAACAGACAGGCTGCTACAGCCTCTTTCTCTCAGTGTGTTCTCTATGTCTCAAACACAACACATACTTAATATTCTTTATTTGCTGGAACTAAATTAAAGTTAGCAGGGATTCAAGTATTAGAAAGATACAAAACCATTGTTTCCTGTGACAGGCCACCTATCACTATTACTGAGGAAACTCTATTTAGACTTGCTCAAACACACACTCCCGACTCTTCTCTCTCCGTCGTTTCTCCATCACCCTCTCCGTCCAAGTGTTTACGTGTTCTGTCATTGATTGGAATTTAATCTGAGGACTTCTCAGTTTAGCTGCTTGAGAAAACCTGTCAGATGTGAGCGTAGCGATGGAGCGCGCTGCAGAAAGGTCGTGTTATTGGACTGGAGAGGTTATGATGAAATTACAGACAGAGCCAGACAGGGTTCAGCTTTTGAAATACATCAGTCATGAAAAGTCCACATCTACTAACTGAAGGGGGATAAAGCCTTCTGCATCATCTGCATTGATATCCAGGATTTATTATGTAGCTTTTTGTGTTCAAAGAAAATTACACACCCTTTGTAAGGATGACCCAAGCATCAAAACTACAACACAGCTGAGACATAAATTATAAATTAATGTCACAAAAGGTGAAAGTATATATATTACTGCCAACTTGTGCTAAATTATTGTCAGAATGTGTTGTGAATGTGACTTTCGCTTGATGCCTTGAACCTAATGAGTTGCCAAGAGAAAGAACAAGCAAGGGCTTTGAAATTGTAGTAAAGTTATGATAAACAGCAAATTAATGTCAGAATAATGTCACTCACCAAGATGCTTTACTCATTACATGCTGTGATACGTAAAGTATATATATATATATATATATATATATATATATATATATATATATATATATATATATATATATATATATATTTTAATGAGGCTTTCCCTTTATGATCTTACTCCACTGAGCGGTCAGACTTGGCTGAATTTGCTGCCCAAGGTCAGAACAAAGGCGGTTTGTGGAGGAGAGCCCCCTGCCCACCAGACGCTAAGCAAAACCTCTTCTCTGCCTCCTTCCTCTTTTACCATACAAGGTCGTCTCATGCTGGCTACGCCTCTGCAATTAGCATTCAGCCTGTGGCGTGGCCTGTCTGGCGGCAAACGCACGAGCGTGGCGCCCTGCTCTCCTAATGAGATGCCAGTCAGTGAGGGTGCCTGCGGGACTGTGAAAGTGGTTAAAAAAAATCCTTGGGTGTTTGTGCACCACCTCATGGGTGGTAGAGGAGACTACTGAAGTGCACACAGCTGGCCAGGGCAGGGCAGGCAGCTAATTTTGCATAACAGACACTATTTGCTAGACGCTTCCATCCAAATCGTGGTACTCTACCATGAATGCATGGATTTTTAGCACGGGTAACCCCAGAAGATATTGTGTCCCTTGCTTTGATAGAGCTTTAGCTACACTGGACCTCCCTGGAGGGGGAACCAGAGACACACTTATTCACTGAATGGTCAAAATGGCAGTGGATGCAGAAGCTGTAAGCACAGAAAGGAGTCAACAGAGTTGCGAAGTTGGAAGAAGTGCTGGTTTCTCTCCCACTATGAATTTCCATTGAGAATGTTCTTCAAACAATATCTTCAATGTAACTCAACGTAGAAACAAAGGATTCTCCTAGATCAGGGGTTTTCAAATTGGGTGAATGTGAGCCTCCCCTTAGAGTAGGTAAGAACAGCCGAGCCCCTTCCCCAAAACACTGTCTGCCTGCCCTAACCCACGCCACTGCAGTAAATGCCATCTTTTGTGTGTTCCAGGCAATGATGAGTTTCAATAACAACTGATTGTCTGATCAACAACAAATCTTTTTTTAAATTTTATTTGAAGACATTTTATTTTCTTTTTTTTAAGTGCATTCATAAATGATTCTTTGCAACAGCAAATAATTTCCAACTTCATGCAGGCCTAATTGAGGCTACTTTTAAAATCACTGAACATCAGTAGCATATGCCTAACCACAAGTCAACAAAACATGCTTAAAGGGATGCACATCAAAATGAAAATTCTGTCATCATATACTCACCCTCAAGTTGTTTCAAACCTGTATGAATTTCTTTCTTCTGCTGAACACAAAGGAATATATTTTGATGTCAGTAACCAAACAGTAAACTGGTCCCATTGACTTTACTAAAAAATACTATGGAAATCAATGGTTCCAGTTAACTGTTTGGTTACTGACATTCTTCAAAATATATTCCTTTGTGTTCAGCAGAAGAAAGAAATTCATACAGGTTTGAAACAACTTGAGTGTGAGTAGGCCTATATGATGACAGAATTTTCATTTTGAAGTGAACTATCCCTTTAACGTGTAATCGGCGCCAAAGCTACCGACGACGACACCTGACGGTTGAAAAAGCGTCTCGAACAAAATCAGCACAATGGACAGCTCTACCTGATCAATGAACGACAACGCTGTTTGTTCACGGAACACAACATTTAACAGTCAACTGCATTGAAGGCATGTTTTCAGATCGAACAGATTCACATATTTTGCAGTGCAGTGTAGCTAATTCACATAGGCCTATTTATTAAAATATTTAATTATCTGGGAATTGTGGATCTCCTCCATAACGCTGAAATTGCCGAATTCGGCTGAATGTTTTGACGAATTACGCCACAGCACTTATATGATTGCACTGATTGGCTATAGCTGGGAGCAGACAGTGTCAATCAATGTATTGGAGATTGAGAAAACGGCAACCGTGACCAATATACTTTTAAACAGAACCATTCAAAACGAAAGAAAACAGACTGCTCTCTGCTTATGTGGGCTAATCCGTATCAGCAACTATGATAGATGTAAAGAAAACAAAGTTGCTTGTCAGATTTTCCTAACAAGCTACCCTTTTTTAATAAGCCCCAAAAAACGCAACCCGTGCTGTTTTAACGGGACTTAAAAAAAACAAAAAAAAAACAAAGTCGCGTATTATAAACTGACTCGCGCCTCCCCTGTCGCTCTTTGGCGCCCCCCAGGGGAGGCGCGCCTCACCTATTGAAAACCGCTGTCCTAGATAATGTATGTATGGTTATCTGTTTTCATTATTTCATCTGAGTTTTAATAATATAATTCCCATGAGCTACTGTTATCACAGAGATGAAGCTAGTCAGTGGCGCGAATCTGGGCAGTAGTGAATTCAAAAGGTTTTGTTGTTGAATTTGTGTATAAAATGCAGAGCTGTAAATTCAACCACAGTTGACAGAGAATCCAAAAGTAAATTGATTTTAGCTGTGAATATATCTGTGAATATAGCTTTCACCTGCCATTAGAGGCATAGTAACAGAATTTTAAGCTCCGTGAGCAGATATTTCTTGTCGAAATGCACGGTGGGAGCCTGGTAACCTCTCCCTAAAATGTTTAATGCACACAGGCTTGTGTGTTTAACTGTGATATCAGTAGAGAGGAGGATCAGTGTGGATCTGCTGTCGCAGGAAGCTTTCACATGTTCACATGCTCACTGGACATTTGTCTTCCACTAGGTGTCAACTCTGCAGTGAAGCGGAAAGTGATCAGAGGTGAGCGTCAGAAAAGAAATGTCATGTCAAAATATCACTAGTAGTCCAGGTATGTGCTTGTACCGTAGCAGCTTGCTAATAGCCTAAGAGTCTAATAGGTATTTCTTTCACAGTCATGCTATCTGTGAATTGCAGCAGATTACTATTTCAGATATCAAGAACAATGTTGTTGTTTATAATAGGATACAACTACAGCAGAGGAAACTGTAACTATTAGAATATGAAATTATTAGTTGGTGCAGCCCACAGCATCAACAGGCTCCTCTGACCTCTTCATCTGTGGCCTGAAATGTGACTCTTTTGTCTGTTTCTGTCAGTTTCTGTGTGGAGTTTCATAATTATACCATCTAGATGTCATCTGACAGCCTTTTCACCCCACAATAAAAATAAATATGGATGAAACATCAATGCACCCTATGCTGATAAAATATTCATCTCACCACTGGTTAAGTTAGCTTTTTACTGCATATTAATATCGCTTCTGTGCAGATCTAACTACTTACATACAGTGTGTACTGTTCCTCAACGCCGCGTGAGGCATAAAAATCACAAAGCACATTTTCCTACAGTGAAGAAGTCATTATTATGCAACTATAGTGTCTCGTGCTGCCTACAGCAAAAGGAGGCTTTTAGGATGTGTGTGAATCTGTTTAAAAGCACAATCTCAACACAGCTCCTATAAGGTGCTATTAAACCATAATATGACCAACAATACAGTACCTCTATATAAAATTGAAAGAGCAGTCTGAAATTGTCAGCTCATGAAGACAAACGAAAAGGTTTTGTTTCTGAGTCAGATCTGGGTCTGATCCTCTGAGGCGTTTTGCATACACTGTGGCATGTTTTGACCCAAATTGCTTCTTTTTACAAAGAGGATTGATGTAACCAGGCCTTTAGAGGGATCTGTACTAGATGTTTTACATTTTTACATGTTTTTTCCTTTAAGTGCTATAGATTTCATTGCAGTTGGATGACAAGCTCATGTTTCCTAAATTCCAACACTATCTATCTATCTATCTATCTATCTATCTATCTATCTATCTATCTATCTATCTATCTATCTATCTATCTATCTATCTATCTATCTATCTATCTATCTGGTAAAAAATGACAAAACACACAAGATGAGCAGTTCACAGCTGATCATATCTTAAAACAGCCCTGAGGTTTAAAGACGTGAAGCAGCCTCGGTGCCTCCTAATGGGCCCCCTGTTTGTAATGGCATCCGTATAGCACCGCTTGACGAGCTGCCAAAGGGGGGTGTTCTGTTATTGCGGAGCCAATCACCCACTAAGTATTTGCTGGCTCCTATTTCCTTTCTGCTAATGTGCGAGCCTCCCCTATGCCGCAGCTAAATCGACTCTTTACGCCTGACTTGTCACCCTGCAGCGACGCACAGAGAATCCCAAAGATGCATCGTCGGAGGGCAGCCCTACGTCTCTGTTGCCATGGATACGTTTATGGGCAGGGATGTGGCTGGGCGGGTTATGATGCTTTTACTGCAATCCTAAATCATGGAAAGTGATGGTGCTTGGTGATTAGGATGATGAAGGTGACTTGACCTTTGCAAGGGTGTTGTTAGGCGGTGATTGGTCACTTTAATGTATCTTCTCATGTGTCACTTGGTGTCAGACGTGGGTGTGTGTTTGTGAACTGCTTCAGTAAAAGCTAGAGTCAAATGTCTTTTTAAAAACCAGAGGTGTAAAGACGACCAAAATTCACTCAAGTATTAAAAAGGCGGCTTAAAAACTAGTGTAAATCCTGCACAAATGTGCCTGTGGATGTACAGATAACATGCAGCCGTATTCTCACTACTGGAGCTGTGTCCCTTTTTTCAATATTTCCTATTTCTAGTTGGTTTTGGACTATTTATAGTGAAGAAATATTCTCTTCTATGTCATTTTCTGGACCGTTATTTTAGTACAGTTCATGAACTAATGTTCAGCAGCTCCTCTAAACATGTTACATGTTCCTCCTCATGATACAATACTTAAATAGAAAACAATGTATAGGTTTTAACTTCAAACTTACCATATTTTTTATACTTGAACCACAACAGAATAATGATAATAATACACATAAATGTCAGTCTCTTTATTCTTTAATGCAATGTTAAAGACTTAACTTTTTTCAAAATATATGTCTTATTAAATTAAGTCTTTAATCTTATAGCAGACAGGCTACGTGCTAGCAAATCTAGCAAAGAATATGTTAAAAATAAAGCATTTCTGGGTTTTTACAGACAACTTTATAATCTACAGGCTTAAAAATTAATCCCGGAAAAACACATTTATGCATTTAGTTTTTATTTAAGTCGTTTTTTTCATCTCTTTCCTGACTTTAGCAGCAGCGAACTTGCTCCTTATTTTCTTTTTTCTTCACTCATTTTGTCATTTTTTCACCCAATACTGTATTGTTGTGGTGTGGTAAAGCACAGTAATGCTCAAGTAAAAGACACATTATTGACTTCTACAAAGAGTACAAGTAACAGTAACAATATGTCTACTGACTTATACAGAGCTGGTAGAGACTGAACAGACATCCAATAAGACTAAGAGCCAATGAAGATAACAAAAGAAATGAAAGCCAATTAAGTAAAGTTAAATTCCTACACACAATGTCACTTTGTAAAAAAGTTATTGGCCAGTTTAGTTTGCATAACTTTCTGTGAAAGTTTCTGTTTAACTAAAGCCTTTGTTGGTATCCTAAAGACCTCATGATAGCTACAGTTAATGCATTTCTGTGATGATTAACTATCATGCCAGAAATCATTTTTCAAATGGGCCATATCGCTTCGAGAAGAGAAGATTGTATAGATTTTTCCAGCAAGGTAGCAATGTCAAACTTAAAAGTGCCCCTGCACAGTAAACAGAAAGGTGTCCTGCTGATAAGAGCACCAAAAAGCAAAGCTATGAAAGTGAGAGGCAAATAAACTCAGAAAGATGTGAGTCCTCAAGAGGTCTGCGTATGAATGAGTAATATGCGAAAGCGAGTCGACGGCTAGAAAGCCCAGACATACTTTGCCCCCCGTTATCGGGCCGCGCAGATGTGCCTCAGCCTTCTCTGCAGCGCTCCCATTCGCCACATCCATCACAGAAGTGCACCTTGGGAGATTGAGAGGATGGTGCACGCGCCAAGCCCACCATCTGCCGTCGTTTAGAAATAAATGACAGGCCCAAACCTAGTGGGAGCCCGTCTCATTCCACTGCCAGCGTTGGTGCGGTGACGGGTCCGCCCAACCTTCCCTTTTCCCTGAAATCTGTGTGTGAGACCCCTGCCAGTCATGCTGGAGAGTGCCTCGGAGAGAGACTTGGAGTGGATTTGGTCGGTGAAGCACAGCCCTTTACTCAGGGGAGCGGGCAGGTGGAACAGCGTCGTGAAGCCAGCTGTCTCCCCACTGATTACAGCAGCCAACACGGAGAGTTGGAGAGCTCATAGACTCGAGGTGGATCCGCCTGGAAAGGAGCTCAAGCTCCACTTTATTTGATTAGAGGTTTATTGATGATCTACAGATAAAGAACCTATCGCTTCTAACAAGCTTGGCGTTTTATGGACTGCCTGTAGGTAGCGCTTTCATTTCAAAGTATTCCTACTAATTGATATTTCACACACATGCAAAGTAATGTGTGCAAAGTCCACTGCAGACTGAAACAAAATGGTGCAATTTAGCAGTTCTCCCAAGGTGGAGATTAAGGAAAATTAAGTAGTTAACAGAACCACATGGACAATCCAGCTACTGTGCAAATGATAAATGAAGCCAGCGGAATCATAAAACTAACACACAGACATAACACTCATCAGGGTGAAAAACTACAACCCAAATAATTTGCCTAAAACACAAAAGAAACCCTTCCCATCCTTGTCTTTAATCTCCTACAGGATGATTTCCTGTAGCTTTTCCTTGCCATCCGTAAGAACAGGCAAAGTATTACTTCACTGAGTTCTCGTACGTGACAGCTAATATAAGTTTGGCCCCAGAACTGAAACGGGAGGTAGACTTTATTAATTTCATGGATTTGGAAATGAGCCGTGGTGATAAGGCTATCACTCTCTTATCTGGGGATGGCGGGGGCGTAATTAAGCCGATAGCCAGCGATGATGAGGAAGTGCTGTGAAAAAAAAGCCTTGGGGATATGAGGGCGGAATCTTCAGGGCTCGTTTACCAGAGGGATGATTAGATTGGCACTTAATTGCCACCTTTTCTATTTTTAGGGTGGGAAGTTTTCTTATGAGGCTCCCACCCCCACTTCTTCGATTTGTTCCTGTCTTTTTTGTGGTCAAGGTCAGTTTAAAGATTGTTCAATTGTCAGATGGGATGAGGCTGAGTTAAAGGAGTATGTGGCGGCTTAGATTGAGGAGGGGGAACAAGTCCACCTTCTTTGCCGGTGTGGCTATCTGGGAGATTGGGGTCAAGAGTAGGTGGACTGCAATGTAATAGCACAAGACTATGGCTAAGTTTCATCTCTTGAACTTTACCAAGAGCCTGATAATTGTTTTGTAGTAACAAAACAGGCTTACCAATCACTTTTTATTGATTCCTCGCCTCACTGTCTCACTGCACCAAAAATTCTAACTCAAAGAGTGGACGTCCTCTGAATCCTTTTTATCCTATTTCACATGTGATAATGACCAGGCTGACCGAACCGTCTGCTACAGAAAATAGTTTCAATATTCTCGCTGCAGCGGCTGAGGTATAACATATAAAATATACTTCAGCTCGGAGAATGAGTATTTAAACTGCTCTTCACTAACAATTACTGTCAGGATAATAAAGATAGAGGTGGAGGAGCTGCCCAGAGGCCAGCGAAAGTGTCTGCACTGCACAGATCTCAGATCTCAAGAATGTGTTTAGCTATTGTAATGTGTGAAACCATAATTTAAAAGCTGAAAGTCCTAACTGGACTTGAAGTCAGCCTGGGCCAGTAGGGCTGTCTATCTGCAGCAAGGCGGAAAGTAAAGGGTGTGGATGTTGAGGTGATGAATGGGTGTGTAGCAGGATAAACTTTCCGGCAGGAGACCCAAGTTTGGGTCACATTACAGAACTGAAATTAAAGTTAGCCTCTTTATTAATGACCTTTCCCTAATGCCATGTGCAGATACGGTAGAGAGTGAGAATTTAAAGGTTGAAGTTGGTAGTAAAACATTTTTTGCATACTTTTTGCAGAATTTCAATCCAATATCCATTATCAGCATTTTTATCTGGCAATAAGGTTGAGTTTCCCTGTTGTGTCAGTTTGACTTGACTGGTGGAAGTGTGAGGCTGGTGATATTCTAAATATTTGTTAATGTCAACAAATCCCCATAAAAAAACGAAAACCAACAAAAGTTTTTTCTTTATACTTTCCAACTTCCCTACACTGTCTGAGACACTTTAAAAAAAAAAGTCTTATTATAATAATATTATATTTCTTAAAACAGTTGGGCACTGTAGATTTTAGCAAACATTTCTCAAATACAAGTTAATTGTAAATTTTTTGGGGACTATTTTCAACTGGGGATTGATACATTCTTGGCACTGCAGTGAGTATTTACAGCTGCATGACAGTGTATGTGGTCTCAAATGTAAAAAAAGGTACAGTGCCCATGATCATCATAATGAAGAAACATGTCAGCCAGTGTAACAGCGTGGCTCACTGATGTATTTTAATAGTTTTTGGACAACAATGGTGCTCTGTGGCACAGAGGAATAAGCTGTTTCAGGCTTTGGATATATAAACAGTACTTGTTAGGAGGATCAGTTTATTGTTGGTTGTTATTTTCATGGGATTTGTTGACAATACCAGTCTTATCCTTTAAATGTCATGGACAACACTGAAGCAAGTTCTACTAGAGGTATTGGATTTGCAGATTATAGTGTTTGTAATTCTGGCTGTGATGTGGACACCTTTGGACAAAACTAATTATAAATACATCCTTGATAATAGTGGCATTTCTTCAGGAATTTAAGCAGCCTAGGAGTGCAGCAAACTTTGATAGAGTGACTTTGAATTACCTGTCCACTAAGATATTATTGCACAATGTGAAGCAATGCTCAAAACTAATTAAGACCTTTGTGCGAGACAGATGTGAGAATATTTCTCTGGTGCCCCCTGACACCCATGACACCTTCCCATATAAACATCCCAACCTGCAGAAAGGGGCTGCAAATCGGCAAAGCCTGTCTGTAAAACCATAATCCTTACTCCTCCGACAGATGCACGGGAGAATAGAGTGTTATCACCCTGGTTGACACACTCCTGTGTTTTCTCCCAGCATCCTCCAGGGTTTATCATTCCAGCATTCATTCCATTATCCTGAGCACACCGGGGCTGTCCTCGGAGCAGGGGAACGAGACGACTTGTCAGGGTCACAGAACAAAGAGGGAGCATGTCGAGTAGCGGATTAGACTGGGAGAAGAAGCGTGGGGCTTCGGGGGAAGGAAATCAAGGAAAAGGGGATGCAGGAGGAGAGGGAACGTGATGTAGTGAAAGGAGGAGGACAGAGGGACAGCTTCTTTCTTCTTTCACAGCAATAATGTTGATTTCTCCTTTGTTCTTTTAACTGAAACACTTACATACCAAACCCCATGTGGAAAAACTGCTTTTTTCCTTTTCTGCTGTGGACACTGCTTGTTTTGATTTGTGCACCCCTGGAGGATGGTTGTCATTGTGCAAAGGAAGAAGATTTACTTAACTATGAAAGGTGGCTTAAAAGAATGACAAGAGTAAAAAGGATTTTAATGTCGATAGATGGACAATGTTTTTCCTTGATCCTGCCTCACGTAAAATCCTGCTTTGTTCTTATTTTTCGGCTTAATGTACCTAAATATTCTACAGAAACATTTAAAAAATATATAGTTGTCTAAAGGTAAACTACTCTTTGTAACATTTAGGCCTGCAACCAATCATAATTTTCATTATTGATTCATCTGCAGATTATTTTCTCTATTCTCTGTTGATTTCTCTATTCAGAGTCCTGAAAAATGTCACGACTGTCCAAGCTCTCTGAGGTGCAAGGTGACATCTTCAAAAAGTCTTGTTTACTTCCAAAACCAAAAGATAATTAATTTATTATTATAGAATATTAGGCAAACCAGCAAATATCCACAACTGGAACCAGAACAGCAGCTGTGGCCAGTGAATTTTTGGCATTTTCAAGACGAATTTGATAATTAATCAATTATCAAAATAGTTACAATAATAATATTTACTTCTTGTAAAGCTACTATAATGCTGAAAATTTATAAACTTGTTCAGCTCTTTCACTGACTATAAATATCGAAAGCTGACATAACTCAGTTGAAGGCAGAAACCCATGCATGTTCAGGAATTCCTTTTAATGTTCAATCTGACTACAAAATGAGGGTTTTTCTGCAAATATGCGACCTGATACTGTAAATTTAGAGAAGTAAGCTTTGGTATTAGAGTATTCAATCTGGATTTAAAATATAAATAATTTATTAATGATTATCATTCAAATTACATTTGAAAATGCGCTTTAAAGTTTAGCTACAAGACCAGGTTACAAAACTGTTATGGATATCTTCAGCATAATTCCAGGGTTACAGAGTGAGTAAATACTGTAATCCATAGGTATAGATAGATCAGGATGTTTCTTATGGTCAAGTAAAGCATCCTAGACACTAAGACCTTGTGTTTAACCACAGAAGATTAGATGTTAACATCTGCATGTAACACACACGTATATACACACACACACATACAGGTGACACATCATCCCACAATACATCCAAAAAGCTATAAGGAGCAGACAAGCACGCGCGGCAACCCCTAGATCCCACACTTCATTACGCATCCAGCCATCCCTGACTGGAGTAAATCGATGCAGGATAATAGCCAGCGCCCTCACCCCTCTATCACTCCATCTCTCCCTCCTCCACCACCCCACACTATCCCTCCATCCATCCAAGCCTTCCCCCCTCCTCATCACCATTCATCCATTCGTCTTGCTGTTCCCAAATCCACTCGTTCTCCACTATTTCTTCCATCTTTCCATTTCTTTGTCTGACCTTTTCACTCCCTCCTTCCAACCATCCTCCACCCCTCTTTTCCCTTCTCCCATCCCTTCTTTGCCCTCCATCTCATCTGTCTGT
Source organism: Lepomis macrochirus (assembly GCA_024633595.2). NCBI lineage: Eukaryota > Metazoa > Chordata > Actinopteri > Centrarchiformes > Centrarchidae > Lepomis > Lepomis macrochirus. The sequence goes on along the minus strand of JALXJV020000024.1, from coordinate 12,612,334 downwards.
TTTCATCACTGCTATGGATCATTCCTCTTATCAGGCGCGGTGCCTGTAATACCGCTGTTGTATATAACATGTCTGTTGTGATCACTGACAGCTTGGCCGTGCTGCATTGACAGTAACAGGGATAATAAGCTCATTTTGCATGTGGTTCCGTGTCACTTCTGTCTGTCTGGGCTGTTTCCTATAATTTACGTCTGCTGCATCTCTGGGGAAGGAGGCGTTATTAGTCTGCTGAGGATTGGCTGGGGTATTTAAACATTCCATTTCGTTAAGTCGGTTTACATGCAAGCAGAGAACGTGCTGCTGTTACACTTTGTAACGGCTACATTACCTTCATTTAACAAAACAAAATTGATCATGGCTGCCAGTGGAGGGGTATAAAAGCCGGTGGAACGGTCAAAGTTTCTGCAATTCTTCAAACTGGCTTTAGAAATAATTTAGTGTGGTTAATGGCCCACTGCAGGCTTGTTGCATACAATTAAAGCTGTGATCCATTATTGCTAAGAACCAATAAATAGGCCTATCGTGCTTGCTTTATTCACATTTGCGAGGTCGAGAAGCATTTGAACTGAGCACCCTTAACACTGTTATAATCTGTAAACCGTTCAGGTGCATTTTTTATTAGACAATTGTTCTGTCATTATTTATGTTTTTTAACATATTTAATAAGCTTTAGACGTATTTCAGTGGCCAAAATGCAATAGCGTTACCTTACACCACAAAAGGTGTTTTTTAAAAATGTGACAGCAGTACTATATATGCACTGTAAAATATTACAAAATTTGAAAGCGGTCAATTCATGTCTGCATCATACACAGCAGGCAAGCAATAACTCACCTTTCTCTGTCAGTTAAACACAGTCCTCAAAAATACTGAGTAATTAATAATTTAACTTTAAACAAGGACTTGATTTGAGATTTGCAAGATTTGCTGGTGACCAAACACTGACGGTGGTTTAAAAGGGGAAGGGGGAAAAAGAGACGCATTAAATATTCAAGGGAACTGTGATAAAGTGAGGCTCGAACAATAGGCGGAAGACAGCTCTCTGAGAAAAATGTGAGATCAAAGACCCTAAACCCCCTCTGCAATATTTCACGCATTAAGAACACAAAACACAACACAATAGAGCATACATAGAGATAGATCACCTGATTGAAAAAATTTATCCGTTAGCAAATATCTGAAAACCTGCAAGTAAATGTCAGCCTGCAGTTATTAATGACCTTTTTGCTCAGTAACAATTACGTGGTAGATAATGAACCAATGTGTGAAGATACATGTAGTTGAGTTTTTTTTTTCTTTCCCCTCTTGTGTTACAACTATATAGTGTGTCAGTCTGAAAGAAGAAAAGCAGATGTGTTCAATGTGAAACCTTGCTATTATAGAAAAAATATACATACCAAGCATTCAAGTTGGGTAGTCACTTGGGGAAAGCCTAGAAAATGAAGAAAATTGCTCTTTAGGAGGATAAAAGTTCAGGCATTTCTTTCTTTTCTTCTGATAATCAGTGCACAGTAGGCCTTAGGCCCTAGTAGGCAAACCACAGGTGTTACTAATAACATTAACTCTGTTGTATTCAAGCATCCCAGTAAGTCATGAGAGTGTGACAATGACCCTGCATGCACAATACCAGAACCCTGATACTGAAGCAAATAATGTCCAATATTCATTCTCTTTTAACTCTGTTTTTAGTCTCTACCAACTCCTGAAAGAAATAGCTGTCTCTTTAGTTCACCAGCAATTTGCTAACTTTGTCTGTTTAAGTTTCAGTGCTGAGCAGGTAGTGTACAGTGGAGTTTAAGAGCCTTTTTGCTGAACACAGCTTCCTGCTGCGGCCCAAAGTGACACTGTGAGAGCGGTGAGGTAAAGTTGAGGGGCTGATTAAGGTTATATTAGAAATGTAACACTCAGTTAAACAGTAATACACCCACATACAGATTTGCCAGAGCCAAGTTTTGAGTTTAAGTTGAAATTTTCATCCTCAACAGTCAAATATTTACTTACTTACTCCCTCAGGGTCTGTACGCCTGAACTTAAACCATCTGTTCACATAGCATGCAGCTCGTGCTATCACACACTGTGTCTCTATGTGCTGTGGCCAATTTTGGGTGACAACAATCATAAACCTTTGTTGTTTCTGTGCCAGCTACTTTGGGTCAGATCAGCCATCTGAAAAACTCCATTTATTTTCCACAACTTGGAGTAGAAAATCATTTTTGGAGAGAAAAAGTTGTCTGCAGCTGAACTATTGAGCAACGTTTCCCATCAGTCCATCATGTGATGAGCAGCACACATGTATTACCTCATTTACCGCCTGGAGTCTGCAGCAACGCCGTCTTCTACAGCTGGCAGCTATCAGCTACCTCAAATCAGCCAGCACGTTATATAACAATGTGAACACCATTAGCAGTGTGGAGGAGAAGAAATATCCGAGTTTACACTGGAAGTTTGAAAAAAAAGACTAGCAGGTGGATAAAGTGCGAGCATTTCTGGAAATAAATGAAGGCAGATATGGATGCACAAATCAAATGTGGATTAAATGTACAAACTCAGTGCTCAACTTGGATACAACAACGTGTATTTTAGGATTTATTTGAATTGCTTTGTCAGCTCTAAAGCCCACTCTTCAAAGCGAGCAGACAACATGATAACACACATGTCCACCTTTTCAAAATCGAGTGGTCCCAGCTGTCTTAAAGATTTAAAAGCAGCCGCCTTCCTGTCAAGACTGAAGCGAACAAGAATGAACAAATGTGTGACTTTCAAGAATTCATCTGACCAAATAACATAGCGACAAAAGGCCTGTTGGTCAGTAAAGACAACACAACAATCTCTCAATAAATAACAGTCGATAACAATCCAGCTATCAGTCCTTAAAACAGAATCTCACCCCAAAACTAAAAATGAATTTCAAACTTTTTGAGAGCCAACCTGCAGCATACTGAGAATGAGATATTCATGATGCCACCGTAAGAGCAACGCATGGATCAGTCACACTGATGCTAACAAGGGGGATATGAAGTAGATGTAACAGACGGAGGGTGAGGCAGAGCAAACACTGCGGCAGCAGCTGCTCTCTGCAGTACAACCATTAAGACGGGAGGAGGCTACGCTCCTAGGAGGATGCCTGTAATGAATGTGCATTGGTGGCAACATCTGTGCACCCAAAAGCCCTGCCATACCTTCACCTTCTCATAGATACACCCATCTCTCACTCCATGTCTTTTTTCAACCACACCCTGCCTCTTTATTTGTTGAACTCTGTTTGTTTTAACTGCATTTTCTTGTGTGTGAAAGCATTGGCAACATGGAATGGTGATAAAAAGTTAAAATTCAGTAGATAGAGACAGAGAGGGGAAGTGGTAGTGGGAGGAGGAAGAGCATCCCCATCCCCCTGCCTCCTTCTCCCCCCTCAGCCCTCCACCCCCTTACAACTTTTCTTTGGGGGCTTCTTATAAACCAACCATCTATCTCCATTATGCCCCCGAAATTGCTATTTGTCGCTTTGAGGGGAAGAAATAATCAATATGTCTTGTGGGGGCAGCGAGCGCATTAGAGGAAGCAAATTGATGTCTCTCGCCCCAGCGCTCTTCACCCAGCACACTGCACCACAGCTAATGGGAAGCCTCGCTGGCTGGCAGACAGGGAACCAATGTGTGTGTGTGTATGTGTGTATGTGTCAGTGCACATGAGTGAATGAATGAGCGAGTGGTCAGGCAATAGGGAATGTGTAAATGCAAAGTGAATGCCAGTGGCTGTGTGTTTGTGTGCCCATGTGTTTGTGTGTGTGTGGGCAAGTACATCAGCATCCAGTGTGTGTGGGTGTGTGTGTGTCCTGTCTGTTTGTGTGTGTCCAGTGTCGACAGAGCCTTATCTCTCCCAGCCATCCGGTTTTAGGTCTTTGGGCTGTCAGAGGCAGATAGCCCTGTCACTACCGCAGCATCCCCTTTCCCCGAGAGCCTTGAAGGCTTCCTACACCGACTGACACTTCCAGAAAATCCCCACCTGATAAGTGCATTGCAGACGGACGTGACTCGCCCACTAGTCTATCTCCTCTGCCTGGCTTTTATTTCATTACACTTCTCTATCATTCTCGATCACAGGCCAGAGAAAGTAAACATCCTCTTCTTGATTTTGAAAAAGACACTTTTTTTTTCTTTGCAAACATCTCTTTTTCATCTAACAACTGTAAATTGTTAAATCTGTTGTCTCTGTGTTGTGGCTTTGACCCTCGCTGCTTTCTATGGTAGAAGAATTGTATTTTATTCAACTGTTTTCTGCAATTTATAGGGAGATTGTATAAAACTTGAGGGGTGAATGCAGCTGCTAAGACCTGAAGTCATTTCTATTCATTCATTCAATTCAGCTCTGAAGAACAAACCTTTATTTTATTTTTTCATGAGATTTGGGGACATGGGTACTGAGAAGACCTAAAGAGGGATCTGTGGAACCCACTGTATCTGGTGAATGTCATTGGCAAATGTATCATTTTTATGTATTTATTCATTTTCTTCTTCCTTAACCAAAAATATATAAAGAAAAAAATGTATACAGATGATCATTCGCAGATTAGGTCACTGGGATTTAGACTAAGTTTAGGACTTAAACAATCTTAATCTGTTGTTAAATCTGTTGTCAATTAACAGAAACATGACGATTTATGTAATTTCTTAAGCAAAAAAAATACTTGCTGGATCTAGTTTCTGAAATGTGGGAGAAAGTTGAATATTTTAGGGGTTCAAACTGTTGGTTGGACAAAACAAGTAATATGAAGACATCAGCTTAGACTCTAGGAATTTCTAAATGGCATTTATTTAAATGACTATTTTATGACATTTTATAGATTAAATTTTAGATTTTGGAGCACACAGTTTATTCAGTAGCTATTCCAGAGCTTTCATTTGTACCACAGAAGTAGATCAATAGTCATAGAATTGTAGACTTCCATTTCCTGAGCATTTGAAATAATTTATATAATTATAATAATTATAATTAGTTGCGTATCATTAACGTATCATTTTTTTTCTGAGAAGAGAGTAGAGATGACAAAATGTGAAGGGTTTAAGTAAGACTCAGATCTCATGCCTGCCTGCTCTTTGGAGGTCCCTGGTAAATGCAAAAGCATGAATGGAAAACTGCCACCATGGAGGCAGCACCAGAATAAACATCACTGTCACTGCATTATAATATGAAAAATGCATATGTAAATAGTGTGACTGACACTATGAAAAGTCAGAGAATGAATTCATCTTCCTGTCATTCTCTCTCACACACACAAAATCAATCTCTGGCTGTGTCATCGGAGTGCTCAGATGGCTATGTGTCTCATCTCAGACACAGGACGGGGGGCGTCACAACAGGATTCTCGATTATCCATTTATTCGCTGCAGAGGGCATTAGGGGCCTGTCAATCCTCATTTACCCAGGCCGTATTTGCACAAAACTAGAGCAATGACCACACACACATTTGGTGTTCGCTGCTTTTATCACAAAATTAGAAACACGAGAAACACTTGTCTGAATGCGCCAGTCGTCAACCAAAACTGTTCAAACTTTTCTCGTTATTTTCCTCTTGGTGATGCATTTAAATCCAACGGATATGATTAAGAGATTTAAAGAATAAGATGCGTAATATTCTGTGTTGTTCTTATTGTTCTTAAGTCCATGAAAAGACCAAAACCAACAATGTGTAACTCAGTTTCTCGGTGTTTTCTGACTCAGACAAAAAGATGTAAATCTTTAAAAATGGATGACAAATGTACGTAATTGTAGCTATAAAATAGTCTAAAGCAGCTGGGCGCGGTAGTTTTTCTGTAAATCGTTACTTATACTGAAAGAAATAACAAAATTGTTGGGGACTATTTTCAGTCACGGATTGATATAATTTAGTGCACTAGAGAATATTTACATTTACATTTTACATTTATTCATCTTTAGGTGATGCTTTTTTAGCTTACTCATTTTTAGCTGACAACATAGCAAGCTTACAATTGCATATACAATTGTAACAATTATATAGCATATAGCCAGGTCTCTCAAACAAAAGGCATGTGTATTATCCACTGCTCTATCACCCCCCTATATATTTACAGCAAAATATATGTGAAATTGACTTACAGTGCTCATGTTTGGTCTGTGTGTCTGCATGTTTCCTGTTTTAGTTTGGTAATCGTCTGTCTCTGATGTTCGTATCGTGCTTTGTCTCCTGTTGCCTGATACCTAATGTTCCCCATCTGCATTTGTCATCATTCCTGCTTGCGGGCGTCAGTATTTAATGTCCAGTTCCCTGCAATGTTTTATCGCACCGTCTTTGTATTGTTGGATATTGGACTTACTTACCGTTTGCATTTACGTTGCCACATTTTGGATTACAGCCAGTGTTTGCACTCTTGCCTGCCATGACTAGATGTAAGCCTGGATGTTTTGTTGTAATAAACACTTCAAACAGTATCAGTGCTTTCTAATGTTTTAATTTGGGCCTGCCTCGGCACTTGACGATCCTGACACAAATGTAGTCACCAGGTCACCAGGTGACTAATAAATGTCACCAGGTCTATCTGTAATGGCATTTTTCAAGTTTTCCAGTGTCCTTTTTGCCATTATACACAGGCAGGAGTGAAATCTTACACAAGTAAGTTGTAGTGTGCTGGTCTATTCTGGTCTGGAGAGACCTGTGTGCACTCACCCTACCTGTGCCCACCATTTCTTGTCACTTATGCCCCTATATGCAACCCTGTGCATCAAAAGACTGTCACCAAGTGTCCGAAATTGGAGTGCAAAATATATATAAACAAAATAATATGACATGACAACAATGAATATAACTGGCTCCATAGCTGAGCAACATCCAGCATTTTTTCCTCTGTTGCAATATCTTTGTTGTGGTGTCTTTTCACTGCACTTCCCAGAGAGTACCTGTCAGTCACACAGTGCCTCCACTACCGTGCTGTCTTTCCTTTTGGATTTTCCTTTGATGAACTTTCTGTGTGAAGTTTGCCTGCCAGGTTTCCTCCTGGTGCTCCTGATTTTTCTCCCACCGTCAAAAGACATGCAGGTTAGGTTAATTGGAGACTCTACCTTGCCTGCAGGTGTGAATGTGAGCGTGAAAAGGCCTTTTTCACAGCAGACATTTTGACTTGTCGTAGTAGGAAAAGCACAGGTGTTGCTAACAACATTAACGATGGCTGTGTTCTATTCAAGTGTCCCTGTAAGCCATGACAGTGTGACAGTGAGCCAGCAGTCGCGACGCGAGGTCCATGAAACTGAAGCAGCTAAATGGAATCCAGCCATCATTCATTAGTATTTACTGTACATTACATATTTATCTGTATTTTCCCTACTGTGACATGTAAAAATGTCTGCTGTAAAATTTGACCATTGTTGTTTGTCTATGCATGTAAGTCCTGTGATAGACTGGTGACCTGTCCAAGGTTTACCTCTTGCCTGATGTGAGCCCCCTGTGTTCCTGCATAGACTAAGTGTTATCAGGCATAGATAAAAAATTGTGTGTTTCTCATGCTAACTCCAATGGCTTTGTTGTATGCTATTCCCCAGCCCTCTCTCCCCCCTTATTTCCTGTCAAGTCTCCTCTGACTACTACTTAATGAAGGCATAAAATATCCCAGCAAAAGACAAAATCCAAATCACTTCCTCGTTCACTCGTTCGCTATTCCCTACATAATAAACACTCAGTAGTTTACTACTATACTGAGCAATAAACTCAGATTTCAGACACAAATCATCATCCTTTTGCGTCACCCTTGACAGGTACAGTGTCACCTAATGATATTTACACATCTATTGAAAGTGCAGTGTTGCATTGTTTAATTTCTAGCAAAAAGTAGCAGTTGCTCCATTTTTTTAATTCTATTGTGGTTGGGCGACTGCCATAGGGATATGCTGCTAGCATGCCTAAAAACATAGACACTACCTTTAAAATATTGTCCTAATAAGCATTTTGAAGGCAGTAAAAATAAATATGTGATGTGTTTGTATCTGCAGGTGAGGGGAACCTGCACTGTACTGAAATTCTCAATCTCACTGTAAAAAAAAAACTCTCTACAGTGTCTCCCACAATGTAACACAACACTGTTACAGAAATTATTCCACTACCAGCTGCATGTGACAAACAGAACAATTGTGCAGTACCGCAGGTTAATTCAAGGCTTTGATGGATGCCGAATCAAGGCTGTCGCTGCAAGCACAGAGGAAACCGTGGCAATTAGAAAAGCCCTGTGTGTGTGTGAGAGTTGGCTGCTGCATGCACCGCTGGGCATAAATGAGTCTAGCAGCCCGGGCAACGTAGGCAGGGCTTTAACACAACACTGCAGACACGCCTAAGACTCCCATTGTGCCTCTCGCTAATCCATTTCCACCCTAACAAGCTGCTGCCTTCGAACCCAGCCATCCAACCGCAAGCCTGTCCACCGTCTGCTGAGCTTGGTTCAGCTCCAGTATTCTGACTTTCAGCAGCCATTTTAAGCTCTCTCTGGCAAACACTCGCCCTCCTCTGTATTGAAACAAAGCTGTAATGTTTTAGCAGTGAAGTGCTGCTACTGTACTTGTTTGAATGCATGTGTTGAAAGTGGTTGGCTTTTTTGTGGGTGTCTATTAATCTGGTTGTTTATGATCTGTGTATACAGAACTGAAATTCTGGCATTTAATAGAGGAATTCAGTGTCATATTTACAAAAGACCTCGCAAAAAAATGTACATTTGGAGTTTGGTTGACTTAAGAGAGAAGAAAATGATCAACTAGATCAGAAAAGGCAGGTGACAGCATTATACTGTATTGTCAAACTCCTGTCCTCGGCAGCAGTCCTCAGCATCACCTGAAAGTTTTGTTATTTTTCTCCCTTCTGGACTGCATGTTGATTACTTCTGTAACCTCCAGACATTCATACTCTGTGTGGAGCTCGGGAGATTGTTTTTTTTTCACCAACAGAGGTACAAAGAGAGGGGAAAAAATGCTCCTTTACTTCTGTAATAAAGCAGCCGAGACACCACGGAGAAATCAACAGTGCATTTCCCCTATTGAGCTGGAAATTGTGGAGCCACTTGAACGGCACCATTTATTGTCCTCGCAGCCGAGAATGTTACCTTAGGTGGAAAGAGCTGAGTAGCTCACAAATAAACAAAATTAATAACAGCATCTGAACCTATGTGGCTCTTTTAAATTTTTTATTGAAATCTCTGAAGAAATGAAAAAGTCTTTTGTTTAATTTCTTTTAAAACTTTGTGGTTTAGAAGCTTTTTTTTGTGTCTCTGCCAGACTGCACTTCTTATCCCACCTGTTATCAAAATGACTAACTTTCCCTGTAGGCCCGACATACACGCCCACAGAGACACTGGGTGTGATGAGATAAAATGAGACGGGAGAGAAGATACAATATGATTTCAGAGGCATGCAGGGGGAAGCAGCTTGAGGTGACTCAGCTCAACGAGGCGTCTACTATGTAAATGCAAGTCTTAAGAGCAGAACTTTTTGTTTTCACTGTGATGTATGCAGTAAAGCACAAATGCCATCAGAATAATCCTTAAAAAGGGTTTCCAAGAAATGTTTGTGAGATTTATGGTTCCTCTCGGGAATATTTTTGACAATGTAGTATGCTTATCTGACTCCTCACAAACTAATCTGTAACAATCTTTTTTTAGTCCATTTTCCTCAGTAAATTGTGCTAATAATTGTATTAAAAGTGCTAATTTGTTCATGATTCAGATGAATTGAATCAAACATTTACTGAACATTTATTGAACATTTGTTATATTGTTATTGAGGACTATGCAACACATTGGATGTCTTCATTTATATGGAGAAATGAGGGGATAGAGAAAATGAATGGTATGCAGCAAAGTTCTTTTGCTGGAACTGAGCCAGGGACATTTCACACATGCTTTGTGTGTTAAACTAATAAGTCATCAGGACACCCCACTCTTTTTAAAGCACTTCTCTGGCAATTGTTCCTTTCATTTAAATAGATAACTATACAGCATAAAGGTGACAGTGACAGGAAGCGACAGAAGAGAGAGGATGCAGCACAGGTTAGTCTAAAACCAGGTATGTTGCATTTACATTTACATTTCAGTGTCTTACACCTTTAGGTCACCGGGGCAACCTGAATTTCACTTTTTAATCCCAGCATACTGTTTTGTTTAAGATTAGGCTTTGATTGGTCAGTTGCAACGCCACAATGACATGTTTCTATTTCCAGCCACATGCAGCCATGCAACTCAAAGCAGTTTAATATGTTTAAAATTCAGATTACAGTCCATGGTTGTTTATTTCAACTGCAGTTTACAGTGTAATATAATGTTTGCATGTATGGTACTGAATCAGTGTCATTATTACAATATTAATATTAGTAGTAGTACAAAATAGTCTTGTAGTCAATTAGCGACTGTTTGAGAGGAAGTGTAATGATATTCTGGCAAAAGTAATACAGCAAATTATTTTAAAAATTGGATAATAAAATGGAAGCAGATTGAGTTTTAAACTGCATCCACTGTGCTCCTAGTTATTTCTGTGTTCTCTTTTCATGTAAATGAGCTGTAAATATTCTTCTCCACACACATTATTTAAAAGAAAAAAAGATTTATGAATTGGATGGAAAGGATGTAAAAGAAAATGTCTATGAAATGCTCACATCTGACTAACATCAAGTGTACAAGAGAGGCAAAATGTGTACTGGGGGGGGGGGTAGCTGAAATATTGTTGCATAAATGCCCTGTCAAACTGGTTTTGAGTCCCTTTTAGCTTTGTCATGTCCAAACATTTAATGCAATTGAATAATTTGTAAGCTAAACAGATATTTTAGAGCATTAACGTCATTTTTCCATTTTTTTCACCTCAAATTCCACAGCTGCTCTTGTGTCTCTGAGCTCTTCAGTGTCAGCCTGTTTCTTGGCACAAAGGCAGACACAGTGAATATGAACAGAATAAACTGCAGACAATAAAAAGGCAGCACATCAATAACTGCTAGGCTGGGCTTAGCAGGGGGGCTTATTGGTTTAATTCTCAAAATACACTGAGATGGGAGGCTGCATAGGAACAAACAACTGAGGGGGGTGCTTATACATGTTTGTGTGTGTAAGCGTGCGCTCGAAATCCAATCTACCATCTTTTTCAACACGTACAGAAGGCCTAGTGCAAATATTAGCACCACATCTATTGGGAGGCAATCTGGCTGTCATCACATTGTTGTTTTTGTGGGATTTTTTTTTTTTTTTCAGATGCGTCAGTAAACAGAACTGAACAGACACTGAATGTTGCCTCTGTTGTTTTGCTGCTCTAGGAGAGGTTGTACTGGTAATGAGCAGTAAGTTCAATGGCTTCCATCCTTACTGCTGCTGTGCCTCGGCTGGCTTGTGCAGCGTACTGGAACAATAGCATCGTTTGAGTGTTGTTTCAGTTGAATGTCATTTTGTTTCGAGCCTAAGCACAATGAGTAGAACAGCGTGGAGGGTGGTATGTTGGAGTAATCCCATTCCTTCTGTGTGGCAGCTAATAGACCTCTATGTTTGTTTTTTAATTCCTGCAATCTGCTTTTAGTTACATTTTTAAACAGACTGTAATTGCTTCATTTTTCCTCACATTTATTACATTTAGCAAATAAATATCATTATTAAGAGATACTTTGTTCATTACTTAGTTAACAACACCAGAACATGTGAAAATGTCTGTTGGAAGAATTGAAACACCTGTGATATGTCATGCAAAGAATCCTAATTTGAAAGACTTAGAGATCTTGCTTTGGATTTTAAAGCATTTAGCAACACCTGTGGCTATCATTTGAGTACACCAATGTTCATTGCAATATTTATGAAAAGCTGGGGCTTTTAATGACATGCATAAGAGTTTACATTCTACAGACATGCAGACATTATATATTACGCTCATTGTAATATCCTTTTAGGATTCTCCACCAGATTTACATAGTTGGAATCAGACCATAATGTAAAGGGATGCCATTTAAAGAAAATGTAATCGAACGTAAATGAGTTTGGTTGGAGGGCAAAATTGTATTTCTTCTGAGGGATCTTTTGGGTGAATTTGGACTTAGGACCAGAACATTTCTAACATCTTGCCTGCACAGTGGGCAGCACAAGACTACAACAGCTTGTTACTTTATTAAATTGTATGTCTGTTGCTCCCAAAGTGGCACTGGTGAGAGTGGTGGCTAACAGGCAATCTTAAAAATATTTTGGCAATTTGGGGGCAGTAGTTCCTGTAAACAGAACATTTGACATATTATCCCAGTACAGCATGCAGAATGTGTTATTATCTAGCATATATTTTAGCTAACAATTGCTAATTTAAACATCCAGCAGACACAGAGCAACTTTAGCATTTATTTGATTTTTTGACCACATGATGAATGCAAGTATGCAAGTAAATATTCACTTTACTTGTTGCTCTGGTTTGCCCTCCACTAACTCCTGAGCGAGATATCTGTCTGTTCAGACTGCTCGTTAGCTAGCTTCTATCTTTGTCTTATCACATTGTGGGGCTGGGCAGACTGTTTATTGGAGATTTTTGCTGGAAACAACACTGATGAGAGCCATGAGAGTGAACCAACACTGAAGTACAGGCTAAAAAGCTCTGTAGAGCCAAGAGGAGCTGCAGTTATCATCTGTGGTCCTTTCACATTACACAATAATTTGATTCATTGTTAATATGAAAATATTGATTAGTGCAGCTTTATAGATCAGTAAGAATAACAGTGACTTTGTTTTACACCAATGTAACTTTCCCAAACAGTGGGACAGATGTTGTAAAGAATTTGAATAACTAGTACCTAGTATTGCCAGCACATACACATGCTGATGTGTTTATGGCATGCACTGGTGCTTCAGTGCATACCACAAACACATCACACACGCGAGCACACACATGCACGCACGCACACACACACACACATCTTGGTGTAGTTGTCTCTGTATTCTTGCCCTGTTGAACGGATGACTTTCTCCTCAGTGATAATGTGAAGCCGCTATCTTAGGCGGGAGCGCTGACGTCTATTAGATCTATAAATCATGTTAGACGATGGGAGAGGGGGGCCGGGGGGGTGCGGTGAGAGCTCAGGGTCGTAAATCTCATTACCTGAGACTGCTGCCGACCCCCCCGCCGCCTCACCCCGTCCTCAATCTCTCCCATTATCAGCTGACCTTGACCGCCAACGCAGACACTTACACTCAATCAGGGCTGCAGAGGGTGTGTGTGTGTGTGTCACTGTTTGTGTGTGTTTACCTGTCATATTTCTGTCGTGATATTTGGAGCCCCCCTTTCCCCCTCCCTATCTTAAATGAGGCAGAGGGATTTTTTAATGAAAATATCAGTTTATTCTTGCTCCTGTCATCTTGTCATTGGCTTGTTTCCATCTGTCATTGGCTCTTAAAGGCGAACACACACATTTCTCTTTTTATATATGTTATTTTTTCCATCTTTTAGGACTGTATTATCAATACTTCTATAATCAAAAATTATGCCACCCTCGCACAATATAGAATTAGTAGCAAAAAGACACCTTTAAAGGCCAGTACTCCTTGATTGATAAAAAGATAGCTTAAAAACAGAAACGACCTATGCCTAAATGGTAAAGTTCAGATAACGATTTTTTTTCTTTTTTCGTATGGTCAAATCTCTTACAAAAGAACAAAAACGGAGCATTTTACTCTGGTTACCATACAGATTGCTTCCTCAGTTCTGGTTAGTTGAGTAACTTTCCAAAGTACTGTAAAACGGCTAATAAACGCACACCTGTAAGCACATCATGGTTCATTTCAAGTCTAATGAACATAGACCTTTGACTGTGTAACACTCCAGCTGATTTAAGCACTACCTGTCTATCTGACGAGTACAGCAGACTATGAGAGTGATCTTATAGCAAATAATTAATTTGTTAAATGTTAAAAAAATATACCTTTTGTGTTTTTTTATTTTTATTTTGAGGAAAGCTAAAATCGTTGATCAACTTTGTTTTTAGCCATGCTAGCAGCTTTATGGATGACACTGACAACCTGTCAGTCGATTGGTCCAACTCTTTGGTCCAGACTGAAATACCTCAACAGCTATTGGATTGATTATCATGCAGTCTGATACAAACACATATGTTCCCCTCAGGATGAATTATAAAGACTTGCGATCCTCTGAGTTTTCATTTAGCGCCATCATCAGGTTGAATTTTGATTTTTTGGTTTATTTCCAAATACCTACATGAATGATGACATTCACATCAGCCTCAGTTGTATTTTGGGTTTAGTGCTAAATGTTAGCATCCTAACATGGCAAACTACAATTTTGGCTGAAAAGCCTAATTATTAGCTTTACATTAAACTTTGTACATCTTGCTTTGGCAATACTGTATTTACTTAATTGCTGATGGGGGGGCACATTGAGACCAGGAATATTGAAATTACATGGCATGTGCTCTGCCAACTTTATGCTGCTGTTCTGTCTTTTATAACAAAGTGGTATCTTAAGAGCAATCATTTGGCTGAACAAGGAGCAACATTTCTTTTCAAAAAAATACGTCGAGACCTCTGCTTCTTATTACAATTTTACTTGTTACGCTTAACCTGATGACATCACAAGGTGGACCTGCAATTGGCACAAATGCTGCAAGCGTGGATGGATGTGAAGGGAGCACAACGGCTAACAATCACTAGAATATTTCCTTTTGGCAGACGCAGCTGCATAAACTTGGCAAAACTTTGACAAACAGGTCACATACGGTGAAATGTCTTTTTGTTGTGTAAATCAAGCCTCTGGCAGTGCCCTTGGTTTCTCTGCTGACTGGCTGAGATCTCCTACTGCGTTCTGACTACCGGCACCAGTGAAACAGACATAATGAATGTTAGAATTCCAAACAGAGTCTGGCGCTGCTTGCAGTCTCCATATTTCTCCCACTTTCTGTCTGGTGTCCATTTCCCTCCTTCCTCCTCCATTTCTTTTGTGTTTTCTTGTTCTGTTTTTCTCTCTCTTACATATTACTACGCAGGGTGCTTTTGTGCCATTAAAAAAATCATTCCACATAACTTCATCTGTCACCTCAGGAACATGGCAGTATGTCCTTATGTAATCAACTGCAGTCTTTTAAGAGAGAGAAATGATGTGACTGCTGACACAAAAATCATTTAATTAGAATTAATCAAATTAAAAGTAGCCGTGTGCAGAACTGGTAATAATTCTGTCTGCAGCCTCTTCCTCCTCACATCATTTCTTCAACCCATTCGCAGCTTCTTCCAATGAATCTTAATGGGTTTTCAAGCCTGGAGCAGATTCAAGGC
The DNA here is from genome assembly GCA_024633595.2 of Lepomis macrochirus. Lineage (NCBI taxonomy): Eukaryota > Metazoa > Chordata > Actinopteri > Centrarchiformes > Centrarchidae > Lepomis > Lepomis macrochirus. The sequence continues at coordinate 12,597,053 of JALXJV020000024.1, read as the reverse complement.
CAGAGCGGGAATCTGCTGCATTGTGGTATATCTGGCTGGTTCAATAATAACTCATATGACAACACCCTCAGCTATCACACAACCACCAAACTGTCACTGTTCCACCACTGTGCCTTTGGGTAGACAAGTTCACCCTGAATTATTTAGCCACAGTAGTCAGAGAGCAAGTTTGCCCAAAGGAAGCTCCTGAAAAGTACATCATGTCTACCCCGAGGCACGATTCATGGGATGGTGACAGCTTCAGTCATGTTTGATAGCTGAGGATGTGCACAGCACTAATCACTAGTAAATCCAGGTATATCACAATGTAATAGAGGACATGACCCAGAGTCTCTGTGTGCTCACCAACACTAACAAGGAAGTCAATTCTGAAATGATCACACCACCTGGACAGAAATCTCTCAATACAGCTGATGGAAAGATGTAAGGTTATTTAGGCTGGAATTACTATTCTATGCAGACAAAGGTGTTTTGGAAAACTGTGGATTGCAGAGGTTTGCAGAGGAGCCAACACTCACACCTACAAATATTTCAACAACGCATCATGCTGACCAGCAGGCCAATTGGTTGATGCAGGTTCATAATGGAAAGGAACAGCCTGCAAACGTGTCATAATGACCCCCTGTGCATGTTCACTTATGTGTCAGTTCAGTTTTACTGAGTTTGGTGCATGCTGTCATGAATTTCAAAAATGCCCTTGCAGTTTTAGAGCAGACCTGTCTGTCTCTTTGGAGTTGTGTTGTCTCTTGTTGGTTATAAAACTCTTTTCTACTTGGCATTCAATGTTTTGTATTGTGTATATGGCGTCCTTCATAGAAGTGTTTATCGCTGTTTTATTAATTACAATTTGTAATGTGAGTGAAATTGACGCCCCAAGAAGTCTTAAAGTCTTAAAAAAGACATGCCAAGTCTCCCTTCCTCCTTTCCTACACAAATCCAAACCAGTTTTCACCTGGATAGTGTCATTTTCTCTTTTCCCATCAGAATAATTTTAAAGACGCAACAATCACATAAAAATTCCACCCAGCATTGGCTATGTGATTATTTGGTACAAGAGTGAAACCCTTGTCAGAAGGTTGTGATTCGTAACTGCGCTGTTTTACACCTCTGATGATCTTACACAGTAAACCAGGAAACACTTTATTTAGAAAACATTTCCTGTCTGTAGAAGTGATAAATACCTAGAGGAAGCAATAAGAGTTAGCCAATAGTGCAATCAAAACAAGTGAATTGTAAGGAGATAGAAGAAGAAGAGCACAGGAAGTGCATGTTAGACGTTAAGGGTTAGAGGTCAGAGAAAGTGTTCTCGGAAGAGATGAGTTTTTAAGAGCTTGTTGAAGTTGGAGAGGGACACCCCTGCTCTGATGGCATGTGGTAGCTCGTTTCACCATATGACAGAGAGTGCCTTGTGTGTAGGGATAGCAGAGCCAGACGCTGTTCATTGGAAGAGTGGCCTGGAAGGAACGTATAATAGCATTTAGGTAGATGGGTGCAAACTCAGTAGTCACTCTGTATGCAAGCAGTAGTGATCTGAATTTGAATCGGGAGGCCATGGGTTTCCAGTGGAGGTCCCTGAGTAGTGGGCTGACGTGACTCCTTTAGGGTTGATAGAAAACCAGTCGAGGCGCCATGTTCTGGACCATTTGTAGGGGTTTTACCGGACAAGCTGGAAGACCTGCTTGGAGGGCATTGCAGTAGTTGAGGTCTCTCTATCACTCTCTCTGACTCTCTCTCTCTCTCTCTCTCTCTCTCTCTCTCTCTCTCACACACTCACACACACACACACACACACACACACACACAAACACACACACAAACACACACACTCCACCAATGTCCTGTTCTGCTCTGCTGGGCTCTCAGGACCACCTGAGGGTACCACATCACAGGTTTGTTTTTCCTGTATTTGCTCCATCAGAGAGGAGCAGGCCTCATTAGTGTGTGGCCCCTGTAGGGTCCTGGGGCACCTCAACCCGCACAGCCAACCTCCAGTGGCCCCTTGGGCCCCGGGCCCCAAACACAACAAATCACTGAAACAAAAACGCGTGCTAGCATCCCTAATGCCCGAATCTTTACACTTCAAAAACACAATTATGCTAATGCCAGGAATCATTTGCCATTCCAACTCTGATTTAATGCGGCCTTTTAGTGGGGAAAGCTAATTAGAGGCTTTAATTAACATGTGCGACACAAACTGAAGAGAAGTGCGAAGGAGCCTGTCGATCATTGAGGAGCACAGCTAGAGCGGTGAAAGAGGGAGCGCGGGAGAGGGAAGTCTGAAAGCTATGCAAATGAGGCAAGGGAGCGCCACGGGGAGGCGTGGATCTCTGCCGCTACAACAGTTTCTGTAAATATCACGGTGACCCGTAGACGGAGTGGAGTCATCTCATTAACACAGATTGGAAGGTGTCGCCAGAACTCAGCCCACGAGGGTCAGAGCTGATACGATGCAACCTGAGCTTAGTAAGGGTACCATCATTAAAACTGTGACAAAATACAGGATTTAAGCTGTTCTGTAATGCAAATATTTTATTTCACTCACACCATCCTTTCCTGCATAACTACCTCAGGGCGGATGGCCCAGTGCAGATATAGGCTACTGTATACGCTGCCTGAATGCACACACTGTGATTGCATTTATAGGTTTCACCCAGACGGTATGCAGGTTTCTGTAAATTAAACGGCAACATGTGGACACAGGAGTCATCTCATTAACACAAATTGGAAGGTGAACTCTGTTGCACAACTTGAGCTCAGGATATCATCATCATTACAACAGGGAAATACAAAGTAAATACCACAGGTCTTTGCAGCGCTGCAGTTTCCCCCCTAAAAATATAGTGGGGCACAGAAAATAGAAAATTGAAATAGAAGCTGGAAGCTAGAAATAGGAAACGTCAAGGAAATGTCCCTATTAACGTCTAAGCTGTTATTCCGTTTTCATTTATTCACATTTTCAAAAAGTTCTTCTTTGCAGGGAATGCACTTTAATATCTAATATAAAGATATTTCAGGGCTTTATTCATTTCTCATTTTTATTGGTTAAAGTACTTTTTGTGCTACCAGTTTAATCTTTTGGAGTTTCATTAAAATCCATTAGGCAGCTGGGTAGGATGTAATTTCCATACTTGATGTATGTGAGAATCGTCACAGTTAAACTTTTACCTCCCGATTAGTAGATTATATTGCTTGGCAATGGCGTCAATTTGAACCATTCTATATAATCTTTTCCATTTTTATATCAGTATTTTTATGTAAGGTAGTTACAGAGTGCTTTAATTTACTTTATTTTGTAAAAAACACATTATTGTTTAATTGATTCTGTGTTACCAACAATGTTCACTTTGTTTTTTGCTTTCAATTAAAATGCATATTTTGCTTTGTTTGTAGGTGCTATACACTTAATAGCCATTATTGTTGCAGTCAGTGAGTCTTTGCAGGCAGAAGTCACTTTGCTTCTACTTTGAAGCTCTACATGGGTTCAATCCTGTATGGGCAATTCTCTTGGGGATCAGTGCAGCAGCAGGGGGAGTTTAAGAAGGAAGTGAATTGTGCAGCTGCTGAGATGGCTACATGTGTACCACTTTAAAATTCATAGAAAGAAGAAGAGTCCTTCAAAGTCCTGGGTGAGATTACAGTTTTGGAGTATTGATCGTCGGTCTCTGAGTCTCTGAACCTTTTCACTTGGCTAATGTACAAGAATCCCCACAGTATTTCCCTACATACAGATAAAGTCAATGAATAGTTAATGCTTTACTAATATTAAAGTTAAATTAAAATCAAGCCCCATTTTTGACATCATTTATGATCTGCATTTGTTTTAGCAATAGCTAATTAATGTATTTACATACTGTAATTACTTCTCTATTAGTAGTCAACATTGTTAGTGGCGGAGTCCACCATTTCAACTCTTGATTCAAATTTCCTAACTACGCAAGATTCATGGTAAACAGTGCAGCATGTAATCCAGGATTCATTCACCTATATGTGTATCAGAGATGTATTAAGTTTCTGCTAATGCAAACTGAACGTTTAAACTGCTGATTCACATTTAAAGTATTTAACTGTCAAAACACACGGTGTCTTTTATTGTGAAGCAGTTGCAGGAAATGCAATGTGTTTGTCAGCTCAATTTGATATATCTCTAGTAGTAATGAAACAACAAGGAGCAGCCACAATGAGCTGCTACAGGCTGCACTCCAACTCCTCAGCAAACTAACCAAGTATACTGTGTCCTGTTGTGCTGAAAACTACACCACCCGTGTGCAGCATGAAATCTGATTATGGTTGGTATTGACTGACCTCTTTAGCAAAACAGCAGTTTGTTTTCCTGCTCTTTAAACAGATACACCAGCTGCCCTTCTGTTGTATTCCTGACAAAGTAACTGCTCAACAGGTGTCTGCTGTGGTTTTAAACCACACTTGCTGGTACCGAATCCTTGAAGAATCACAACTTTTAACATTTCGGTTTTTTTCTGCTGTAGATCACGTGAGCACTGAATTGAAACTTTAAAACCATGAACACTTCAAGATAATCTACACTTTGGCTACTATCCATCATTTCCTTGATCTTTATTCTCACTGTCTACTGTCAAAGATTAATAACAATGAGGCTCACCTCTGTGTTCAGTCCTCTGACAAGTGTTCAGGTTCAGTCACAGCCAACAGTCTTCATGGCACATCATGTTCTCTTGACCTACAGACAAGATGTACGGAGGAAAACAACAAGAAATTCAGTGCTATAGGAAGATTCATCTCATTCTAGCCAAACAAAATGATGACATGTTTTTACCCTGGAGCTGGAAATCTTTGCAAGGCGAGAGATTCAGTTCAATCATTTTTAGGAAACAGTCTTCACAGTTTGAACAAACATTTGTGACTAACAAAATAAAATGTCTGGATTGACTATGAGGTAGTCTGTTATGTTTCAGCTGACCACATAATACCCCAGCTTTTTATGGAATTACATCTACTTTTGTACCATCCAAACAAAAGCCCACATGACATTAACTACAATGTACACTGTCGATAACAAACTACATCACAGATACACACAAACAAATACAAAAAACACAAAACTTAGAGAAGAAGAGAAGTTTTTGTAATAAAGGATCATGTGTAATGTGGAAAGAATAGCTTGTAGTGAATTATGAACAGACTATGCACTTACGTGTAGCCCTACAGAGCTTTAAAGCTTCACAAATTTACTGTTTAGGTTCAATCACACAGCTCTCATACTGTCATTTGTGTCTGAGCTGTAAAAACCCACTTTACATTACCTGGCCAACAGCAAATGGCAGACAGACAAAGCTAGCCAAGTGAACACAGTGGATTTAGCACTTAGCAGCTAAAAAGTCAATTCTTTTTTTCAGATACTAAAACAGAGCTAAAAGGACAGTGAATATTGGACTCACATTTGCCGTGTGGCAAGAAACATCCCTCAAAATGAATGACAATGTTGCTCCGTGTCTGATGTGTAACCAGGCTACCGTTTCCATATTAAGTTAAAAGGTAATATCTCAGTGTTGTGTTTACAGCATGTTTCTACTGCCCACAAGTGGCCCAAAAATTCACTTACTGCAGATGTAACTTGTAAATTATATGAGTATTCATGATATTTTAAACAGAAATATGTCCAGTTGTCAAATTTTGATAGTGCTGGTCCAATTTAAACTAAACCTAGCAAGATGCATCTCTGTGCTGTACTACATATGTATTTTTTTTAACTTTACAACTTACTCACATCAAGGTTAAACTATTTAACAAGATTTCTCAGGCGGCTCTGGTCTGTTTGTCATTAAAAAACTTGACGAATTGACATTGCGGCCTCCTTTTGGTCTGAGAGACGATACCTCTTGCCAATGACTTTTATACTGGCATCATTTGTAAATAGACAACATGTTAAAAAAAGGATAACAAACACTGAAATGTATTTTGTTGATTCAGCTCAAAAATGAACATTTAGCAACATTTGTCACATGTATCTAAACCTGACTGCAGCCTTGTTAGCCCCAGTACATGTCTGCACTCAAGGTGCTCTTGTTTAAACACTCCCTGAATTAACAATGCAGCAGGGCAACATTCATACCCACTCCGAGCATCACTCTCAAGGTCAGTGACTATTAAGTGGTTATAAAATATGTCCTTCACTAATATGATACAGCAGGAACTTCTTTGCCTGAGGACATCAGGGATGGATGATCTCATTCTGAGCCTACAAAAAAACAACACCTGTCTTCAAAAAGAAAAAGTTTAAGCAGTGGTGGAGTGGTGTACTTAAGTACAGTTTTGAGAATGTGCTCTTTAGTATTTTCATTGTATGCTTTTTTTATATTTGAGAGACTTTACAGGTTAAGAATTTACATTAAAAACACACAATAATCTTATAAAACACAACACATTGTAAACGATTAATTGAGTGGTTATCAAACTTTTAGGCTTGTGACTTCTTACCAAAATGTCTAGCTGGAGTTTCAGACGTCTATGAGTTGTTAGCAGTTCCATTAAATTTTTTATTTCATTAGCTGGTCATGCGCATGCTCATATGCACAATTAACCAATATTTCTAAAAAGAAAAAGTTTTGAAAAATATTTGATAAAAAAATATCCTGATAATCAGCTCGTGGCCCATCAGATATATCTTGCGACCCTTTGAAGGGGGCTGACCCCCAGTTTGGGAGGCAAATATTTTAAATTTTCTAGCAAATATGCCAAACATTTCCTGATGAAAAGTTTTCAGGGGTGTTTTTCACTACTTTTTGACTGAATAATGAGCATTTTTCAAAACATTAAGTACATTTTGCTGGTAATACTAATTGTAATATTTTGAATGCAGGACAAGTATGTTCTGGTATGTTCACTTATGTAGAGATCTGAATACTTATTCACTACTAGGTTTAAGGAACGTAGAAAACCATGTCAAAATCTGGGTCATGGACCTGCAGTGCAACAACAGTGGTTCTGTTTAAAAGTGTTTGTTGCCCTTATGTTGATGCAGATATTTGAAAAATGAGACCTCCACTTAAGAGCTCTCTGATGTTTGTATCTGTCCTGAAAGAGCAATAAACTCAAAGAGAATTCTCATTATGTCAGTAAACAGTATTTCATACTGCTCATGAAGAAATCAATATAACGTAGAGAGAGACGGAGCTGCAAAAACAAAATGGTAGTGTTGCTGAGGTTGGCATCAGAGGGGCCTTTATAGTGAACTTGATTAAAAGAAAATTGCTTTCAAGTGCTCTCAGCAGGCTGGGAGGTTGAGTGGGAGAGCTCTTGTGTGCAGTGCTGGTGGAGTTTCACAAACTAGGCTTTCAGGGTGAGGAAACAAGATGAAGAAATGCTTTGAAACTGCCTGAGGACAAAGAATGTGGAGACACTTGTGACGCTGTGGCGTAATTTCACTGCTATTATCATTTTCAATACATTTTCATTCATTTACATACCACTTCTGAAACTGGCGAGATGAAATTCATTTCTGTCTCAAAAATAATTCTTTTCCCTACCTGTCTGTGACAAAAGGAGTTTATGTTGCTATGTAAAATAACTTTCTTGTTGGACATTTAAACCTACACTTAAAACTACACTTGTTGTCATTCCTAATAAAACTTCACCTTTCCATCAATAAGACATCAGCATTTTAAAACGTGTGCTTCTGACTGTAACTAAATGAAAATGAAACAGTGGAACGATTGTGTGTGTATGCATAGGGTGGGAAAAATAACTCAAACAGGTAAAAAATAAATCGCATAATTGTGGATTTTAGCTTGTTAAGTATTCACCTGACGGGAGTATCAGATGAATGGGGTCTTTAATTTTGGAACTGTCAAATTTGTGTAATTTATTCACTCTTGAATTCAAAATGACTTGAGGAGATCAAATACTGTCCCTGATTTCCATGAAACGTTCACCTAATTGGCTTTTAAAGGGTGGAGTGAGCGCTGGTGAATAATTTAGCTACTTGGTTTTAAAGTAGTCTGACTTTGGTGAGAATTGGAAATCCATTACTGTGCAGGGTTAAACTTTTTTAGTGCCTCTATCCAGAAACTAAATTTCCATTTGATTTACTTTAAATTTAGGAATTAATTTAAACCTATTGTTGGTCTAGTCATGTATGAACCCACTAACATACTGTAGCTTCCATAAAGTTGTAGCAACTCCAGAAGCAAGAACGCTGATCCGAAACATGAATTATGAATCACATCCCCATATCATTGTGCTTTAAGGTTTTCATAAAGCATATTCGTCTTTGTGTTTTTGCTTTATAGGTGAAACGGATCAAAGAATCTGCAAATAGTGAAAATTATTCAAAGATTCACCTCTCTGCATTGGGTTTATTTTGAGGCACAATAATGTTTTGGCATGCCGTGTAAACAAATTCACCGGTATCTGAACATCATCTGAAATTCATTTGCATATGCACTGTAGTGTAGCAGAGTAAACAACAGACACAGAGAGATTAAACTACAAGCAGCCTTCTGAGTGAATCATTTCTGGTGATTAATGAGTTACCACAAACATATTGGTGTGCCCTTTTTTTGCTATTGTATTTTGTTTGCATTATTAACAGTCACAGATGTCAAAAATATTCAGATTTATCAAATATACGGTGGTTGAAAAGTGTTTGTTTTTCTGGTGACTCAGTGATCTTAGTAGAGGTCTTTGTAAATGACATAGGATGTAAAGACATGGATGTAAAATGTTTGGAAATATGCGCATTTGCTTTTTGCCACATACCATCTGTTACTTATGAGGCTACATCCAGAAGCAGGTTTGCGTGGCTTGGCATAAAGACTACAAACTGGGGGAAAAACTAGTCAGGTTCAGTCTGAGGGCAACAAAAATCTCCTGATAGTTCACTAAAAATGTTATACTACGTTTGTTTAATCTGCTCAAAACCAAAGTTTAAAATCTGGTATATGGCGACTGCTGCTGGTCAGGAAACAGTCGAGCACAACTCCCCGAAAAACACAAATTGTTGTTTTTTACACTTTGGTGCTCTTGAGATTAAACAAACAACATAACATGTTAATTACTGAGCTTTAGAGGTGGTGAACATACACAGGCTAGCTGTTTCTATCTTTTAGGCTAAGCTAAGCTAACCAACTCATCTCCTATTTTCCCAATCTAAAACTATTATTTTAAATGGTCAACATTTACACCAACTTGGATGTGTCACGTCTATTGCACTTCTAACGGACAAAGTCCGTTAAATTAAAAAGATACAGTCTAGAAAATGTTATAATTTGATCAGCCAAACAGCCTACAATACTTCTTATTCTAAAGTAAAGTAAAAAATTTTATTTAGGAAAGAAACTATGTGAAATGCAGCTGACAGTAGCTGGTAGTGACTTGGCATTAGACAGAACATGTAGCCCACAGACTGACACAGAGACGAGACGGGACACTTGAGTGGCCACGCTCAGATGGGTGAAATCCCCCGGTCTGACAAACTCGTCCCACACGATCGATAGCTCCTATGACAACAGCCTCTCTCGTCACAGGCTGGAGAACAAGCTGTTGTGAAGGTCTGAGAATGGAAGATAGGACCCGGAGGGGAGGCTTGATTTACGAGCCCAAGTCAAGATAGAGGCACAGTCACCCACACACTGTAGACAGCCTTCCTGCCGCATCAGTCTCCCTCTGTTTGCCTGCCTGCCGCTGTGCTCATCCTCCTTCCAGTGTCTATTTGCCTGACTGTTGACAGCAGGAATGGGCTGAAATCACATACCACCCAGAAAAACATTTCATCGTGTTCTTTGCCTTCAGTTGCCTCTGTTGGATGGTGAAATCCAAAATGTCACCTTTAGCTTGTTTTAGTTCTTTTCTACAAACTTAGCCAGTAAGGGGGTGACATTTGTCGATGTTTACGTAGATAATGCAAGAGAAAGAGCTAATTTTAACATGTCATGGAGCCGTCGACCACTGGTAGAACCGAACTGGTGACATTCAGGAGGTTAAGTGTGCTGACAGACAATACAACCACCCTGAGGTAAGAAACACAACACATTATTTTGTTGAGGACATATCAGCTTCAGGCGATTGTCCACGCCGTGGGATCTGTCGTAGTCGACATTGGGCAGAGAAGAAGACAAATACTGTGGGCTAGTCGTCCATTTAGATTTTGTCCTGTTATTTCAGCTGTTTTTTGATACAAAGGATGGATTAACCTTTTCATTTATTAAATATCAAAAAAACGCAAAAAAAATCACCATTGATCTACACACTGTCCAAATGTACAATGATATAAAACAGAGCAAGACAGTAAATCCTCAGGACATAAAGGACCTGACAAACTATTTTTTCAGTCAGCATTCATTAGCAATGGGGTGCTACATGAAATATGACTCTGAATTTCCTGCCAATGTTATGTTATGGTAACAGTTATGGTCTTTTTTGTTTTTTTCTCTTATTATTGGCTTATAAGTAGGTGGGGCTCAGCTGAAAAAAGGTGATGTCATACATGGTCATGCACCAATCAGATCACGATTAAGCAACATTCGAATCAGAATCTAATGACAGCCGGTAGACTTTGGTTACCGTCAATCAAATCGGATCAAACCACACCACACCCAGTTTGTGACAGAGTGTAAAGAGTGTAAAATCCTTCATCAAGGCCTTTAAAAAAAACCTCAATGCATTTAGCAGTTTTTGGACTTGGTTGTTGCACATTTTCTACAGTTCCACTCACTGTACTATAACTTGATTTATCTTTATCTTCTTTAATTTATTGGGCTGCTTTTGAGCGAGTGAAGACACCCTGCCTCCATCTCTCTCCTGTGCCATATCAATATTCATGGCTCTGCCGGGTGCGTTTGTGCGATGGCTGTCTCATTAGCCTTTGATCCCCTTGCGCGAGGCCTGTCGGAGCGTTGATGCGCCAACAACAGAGCAGCGTTTGAAGTGTAGAGGGAACAGCTGCTTGCATTGATCTCCATATACTTTCTTCACCATCCACACATACACAGATGCTGCCCACAGGCACATGAATACATGAATCTACTGTAAGCCCACTCTTAGAATAGTCTGACCTCAACACTGCAACAACTGTGAGCGCATCATGCTTATAACGGCCTATGTAAAATATAGAGCTGAATTGAGGAGTCGATTAATTGATTAGTCCATCGGCAGAAAATTCACCAGGAAATCAGGAACTATTTAATAATCAATTAGTTATATAGTCATTTCATAAGCAAACTGACAAAATGCAGGTGTTTGTAGCTTCTTAAATGTCAATATTTGTTGTTTTTAAAAAAAATATAGTCTTGATAGTAGTGAACTGTGGGTTGGTTTTGAAAGCAAGCACCTCGAAGACGTGTGCTCTCAAAACTGTTTTTTCCCTATTTTGGGACTTTTTATAGACTAAAAGCATCATTAATTAATCAAGAAAACGATTGGCAGATTAACCAATAATGAAAATAATCATTAGTTGCAGCCCTTGTAATACATTTTAAAATTGACATGGCTCTTTGTGTTAATCCTCAGTCATATGATTAATAAGACAATGGGTCAAATCTGTAAAATAACAGACTGCAATAACATGCAGTCCTGTCCTTGATTTTCTTATCAACAGGTATTATGCAAAACACGCCATCCCTGAAATTGCCATAGAGGAAACAAGTCAATAAACACTGTTTGAGCAAAGATTATGTGAATGTGATTCGCACCGAAAATTAATAATCAAGCACTTTCTCTAACAAGATAGAAATGCTAAGCCACTAAATTATAGTGCAAAGCAGTAAAAGGCTATGTAAAAGGCTTTTATTTGCAACCATTAGGCTGTCTAAATTTTGAAAATTACAGAATTACTTGCTAAAATGAGGAATATGTTGGTCAATTCTACAAATAGAGTCAAGTGTGTTCAGTTTTTTAAATGTATTTTGCAGTACAATCCAGCTTTCATCTCTTTGTGAATCATCAACAATTATCTGTAAAAGCAGCCAAAATTACATGACATCATATGTTACGCAGTCACAGCACAACTACTGCCTTACCACGATGCCACTGACAAAAGACAGGCTCTTGAATTTTACATGAAATGTCCTCTATAAAGCACACATTTAGAATAACATATCACACTTGGATCCACAAGCTCTTTAAAAATAAACTTGAATTATCACACTCCATTACCTCCATTACTTCAGTCTTTTACTGTATTCTTCTCACTTCTCACTTCCTCTCTAATGTTAACGCATTTTCTACTGTGCAGTCAGGAATCAGAGGGTCCAGTTAGTATGACATCATGACATCTGCACAAAGACAGTCCCTGCGCTAGTCCACTCAATAATGCTCCACGCTCTTCTAATATGGTGTCTGCTGTATGTAATGAGCACAGTTAAAAATTAAGACTAGGAGCTTGTCTGGGCTTTCCCCCCCCTGGGAAAAGGTTAACAGATCAATACCACCAATGTGCCTGATAACATTAGACCATCCTTAATGGCGCTAATGAAGAGAGTGGTTGACACATACTTAGGGAGACTTAGGTCAGAAAAACAGTCCGTTATCCACAAAGCCAGTTTAGTACGTAAAATGGGATTTTGGATTATTGACTCTTTTTAAACTGTATTTTAACGCTTGTGGTTGCATTGAAATGGTTGCATTCAATCATTGTTTCTTGACACTTAAAGAATGGTACAGACATGGTAAAGACATTTTGAAAGATATTATCCATTTACTACCACAAATCACAAGAGCAGATTCATAAAGCAAATGGGGAAAAATGGGAAAATGTAGAATAAAATGATAAAAAAAATGGTGTGTTAAGCCAAAATTACTAATACAACCATTTTTAAACTAATGATTCACTGTAAAATCTCACACCTAACAAAATTTGGGAGTTACGACAAGCTTTGGTATGAACTGAACATGAAAGTAAGTCATTTTTAAGATCTAACTGACATTATCGACTACATAAAAAGAATAGAAACTACATGTGTGGTAAGTTTTTGAGGCTCTTTTCAACATCAGCTCCTTTGCAACATCAGGTCACACTGTGCTGAGAGTCAGTCTGATTGCAGAATATGGTATCTTCAAATGTCAAAGAACCTACATCTCTGCAGAATCGCTGCTGACATTTTGTTAAACCAGACCCTATTTTGCTCCATCCACTCACACAAACATATGCACACATGCACACACGCACACACGCACACACACACACACACACACACACACACACAGCAACCTGCTGCTGAAAAGCCTTATACTTGGCAGGATCTTTGCACACACTACGTAACATCCCCAGCGCCTGACTGCCGCCGGTCCACAGATAAAGATGGGGAGGGAGATGAAAGGAAGAGAGGCACAAAGGAGACAGTGAGACGTAACGTACCTCACAGCAGACGTCTTGGTTTTAACTTTCAGGAGCTGCTGGGACGCACCGGTGAGGCAGGGCTGTCGACTTCTGCCCGTCTTCTTCCTCTCTGTCTTCTCTGGGATGAAGACTCAGGAGGAGAGCTGTTCCTTCGCTGCCTCCTCCCTGCCTCTGGCTCGCTCTGCTGCTGTCTCAGCCCCTCTCACTATCATACCTCCCTCCTGTGCTGCCCCCCCCCCTTTTCCCCTCCTCTTTTTACTCCTCCCCCTTTTCCTATGACCTGCTCCCTCCTGACTCTCTCCTCCTACACCATCCTATTCCTCAATCTCGAGGGTGACAAAGGAAATCAAGGCTCATCATTAGAAAACCATTAGTTTTTTAACAGTGTGTGTTTGCTGTTTTGCTAAAATATAATCAAAAAACTCTTTGTTTAAACACTTAGTGACGTGTGTTTTCTGCAGAGCGTGGTTCAGAAAATCCAAATTCTGTGTGATGGCAGTACATCATGTAACATGGCACTGTGCACTGAGACTGCATCTCACAATAATTTTCATTATCTGCTTTTTCCAATTGATCGATTAATTGTTTTGTCTATAAAAGGTCACAAAAAGGGTAAAAAACACCCATTAGAGCGACATACGGACACATTCACATTGCTTCTTTTATTCAACCAACAGTCTAAAACGCAGACATTCACTTTACAGTCATGAATGATGAAGAAAAGCAGCAAATCCACACTCCTGAAACCAGCAAATGTGACATATTTGCTTAAAACATAACAGAAATTATTAATGGTTTTTACTTCTAAATATCTACCAATGAATTACCTTTTGAGGGGCTAATCTATTAATTGAATAACAGTTTCAGCTTTACTGTGGCATCAAATGATGGTCCAGTGTTGCTCACTTGTTGTGCATAGATAAATTCAGGCAATAACCACTGCCATTTAATGATTTCCCTTATTAAAAAGATACCAATCATGGAGGAAGTCGTGTACACAAAGAGAAGCGGGTGAGTTAGTGAATTCTTTTTTTAATATTTCAGATCATTCATAACAGTATGTGCAAAAGGGGCAGAAACTCAGCATCAAAAGGCTGTTGCTCATGTTTTGTAGATTCAGTGATTACATCTCATCACATCTGCTGTGTTGCTCACAGCTTTCCCATCGTCTTATTGAAAAGAAAAGAGTGGACTGACGAATGCAGGAAGAACAAGAAAGGCACTTATGGTTGTGTAAGGTGCTTTGGATAAAACACCCAGCTGTGCATCTCCACCGTTCACTGGTAGAAAAAAAATCATTTGTTACCTGTCTTTGAGTCAGAACTGCATGCGTCAGATGACCACTCGTGGATTCCTCAGCACTGGCCAGTTCTCAGTCTTTTCTCTCTTTCTCCCTCCATCTCTTTTCCCTTTTCTCCCATAGCCTTCCACTGCCTCTGCCCCTGTTTCCATAGTGACACTTTCCCCGACTCTGGCTCAACATAATCAAGTGAACGGGATAGGAGTGGGGGTTGGGGGCGAAAGAGGGAGCTGGGTGTGTGTGTGTGTGTGTGTGTGTGTGTGGGGGGGTTGAAGGAATGGCCAAGATGAGAATGATTAAAAAAGGACAAACAGCAGAGAGATAAAAGCAAATGATGAATAAAGAGAATGTCAATAAAGATGGTTTGTCAGTGGCAAACAGTGTCTTCTGCAGTCCATCTCTGCCTGATGTTGGGTTCAGAGCAGGTGCTTTGGAAAGCCTTGGCATATGGCTGAAATAATTATCATGCTCATCAAACAACTGGATGGCCACTTTGTGCTTTGTGACAATGCTCCCACCAGAGCAGAAATGAATAACGGGATAGAGTTGATCAATCTGAATTTTAATGTAAGTGGTGCTCATCATGGGTCTACTGCATGATGCCAGGCGGAGATGGTGTAAACCACTTCGAATGCTGGAATGAAATAATGTACAACATTTAGACCAAATGTGATAGTTAAGCCATTCTGGTGCAGCTTTTTAGCCACACTGGCAGTGTTGCTCGAGGGATGGCAATGTCAATCTGTCTATCAGTCAGGCCACCACTTTGGTCTAGACCGAAATCTCTCAACATATTTTGGGGGGACTGTCATGGAATTTTTGTTAAGTCATTCATTCATGTTCCCCAGAGGATGAATCCTTCTCATTTTAATCTGGCGCCACTTGCAGCTCAAATAACTAATTAAATCCAGTGAAATATCTACTCTATTGATTAGATACAGCAGATAACATAATAACCTATCTGTTAGCTTATCGTCTTGGGCCATAAGTCAGCTGTACTTTGTATTTAGAGGTGATTAGCAAATGTTACAGTAGCATGCTAGCTAAAATGGTAAAAATCACACAATCTCAGGGTTTATAAAGAAGTGTTCAGTGGACTGACTGTTTCTGAGATGCATTAGCTTGGCACCTCCACCACCCAGGGAAAATAAATTGGTTCATTTTCAATTCATTTTACATCTTTGCTTTAGTTCATTTGGGGTGGGGGGGTATTTTTTTCTCAACACAGTTTTTCCATTGGTAGGGATGTTACAGGTGCAAAAGGTGTGGGGAAGTGGTTAGCCTGCATAATCAACAATAAACCTGTTTGTTTTTAACTTACAGAGCACAACCATGCAGCATAATATACAATGCATCTACAATTAGCTTTAACTACTGTAAGTCACCAAACCCTGTTGATTTTCAAACCCAGTGTAAACGTAACTAAATAAAACTGTAAAGTTACATGGTCAACAATAAAGCTTTAACCTGTTTCTAACTTACAGAGTACAACCATTATGTGCAATGCAATCTATGACAGCTTAAACTACTGTAAGTCAACACATCCTGCAGACTCCCAAACCAGTGTAATGTTAACGTTATAACTAAATAAAACTGTAAGGTTACACGATCAACAATAAACCTGTAACCTCTTTCCAGCCTTTCCAGACATATATAATTATGTTAATCGACCACCACAAGTTTGGAAAGTAAACAAACGCTCATTCATCTTTTCATAACGAACCACAGTCGGAGTTAACCTCTCGTAGGTCGTAGCTGAAGCAAGAAGCAAGCTAACGTTAGCGCTAACCTTGGCTATTTGCGTTCAGCGCTTCTTTGTTTGGGTCTTGTTGTATGAAGTTTTAAAGCCAAAGTTTATGATGAATGGCGCAGCAGCTGTCTGTGTTTGTTGTCCTCTCTCACGTGTGGCGCGCGCAGTGTTACATAGGCAGGTTATAGGTAACAGAGGAAGGGAATAACGGCATGCTCATCAGGCGTTTCCTAAAAAATAAACATTGTTCACGAGTCCCGCACCTCGACTCCAAGTCGAATCTGAAGTCTTTTGAGGACGAGTCTCAAGTCGAGTCTAAAGTCACTGTGTGTGCAACTTAAGTCGCACTTGAGTACGAGTTTTCAATTCGAGTCCCCATCTCTGGAGTCACCAGGGTTAAGTTAGCTATTAGTACTCAGTAAATATCTCTAAACTGTAGGCTGACTACTTGTGAAACCACAACCATTCTTGTTTCTACACTTTATCACAAAAGTAATAAATCGAACGATTAATGTAACTACTTACTTTCAGCATGTAAGCATTGTCATTGTGACCATGTTAGTATGTTGATAGCATATTGGACAAAACTCAGCGGCGTCTCAGGACAGCCACTAGCGTACTTGCAGACTCCTAGTCTTGTTGCTGAAACTGATGATCAAAATGATGCTGGGACACTTTACTGTGAGATGATTGTGTTCTCACATGAATGATATAACACTATTCCAGCATACTGGACACCGATATATTCCTTCATGCTGATCATTTCCTAATAGAACAAATGGTGGCTCACTGTGAGGCATTTGTGTAACAGTGGCTGTTAATCAAATCTGGACAAATAAAGGTTACATTTGTGCTTACTTAAATATAGCACCAATAGTCGCCATGAAGCTTAAGAATGATTATGTTGGCGCAGATCATTATTTGTCCTCATTGATCACCACTGACTGGGATTACTGTCGATGGTTGTCCTTTTTGTGTGATCACCGAACAGCAGCAATGTGGCTTGTGAACTTTCTAATTCTCTATTGATCCCCGAGCTGTTGTGTTACTGCCTGAATCCCTCCACCAAGAAGGTCAGATGGCAGGGTCAGCCGCTTGTGGACCTGGTGCAGATTTAGAGTTGTGATTAAAAGAACACTACTGCAGGGGGGACGCCTGGGGTTTTGAAAATCGAATGTGGAACTTTATGGCTTACAAGATGGTTTCTCTGACCATGAAGATACTTTGCTGTTTGAAAGTATCTTCATGATCAGAGTGCTCAGGGAAACAAAGTGCTCAGGGAAACACAGTATACATTTACACCCACACGACCAACAGAAAATAAATTGTTCTTTATTACTCCTCTAAGAAGCTTAGCTGGATATTGCGCTACCACTTTGGAGAATAGTTTAGTCCTTTAATGGTTCCACCTAGGAAAAAAAACTATGGAAAATATATTTATTATTTTTGTTTAGTTTTTGCCTTCCTTAGATCCTTTGGGCACAAACACAATCATTCATCGCGACAGTTTTTTTTAAATTACGGCCCTTTACCAGAGAGAGATGTCCATTAACAGTGATTTTTCATCATCTCTATAATTTTCTGTATTAAAGTGAAATAAAGGACATTTTTAAAATTAAGATTGTACATCTCTTTTTATGCACAAGAGCAATGTGTCAAACTGGAGAATTAAACATTTCACATATAAAATAACCTCATAACATAAACACTTAAAAAGATAAGTAAATCAAATAAAGTATTTCCTATACACTTTAATACAGATACACCCTTTGATCAGAAGTGTCACTGCTCTCAGTGATCAGAGTGAGGTGACCAAATGCATTCATCCTCCTTAAAATGAAATGTTGACTTCATTAGCAAAAAAAGGGAACCATTAATCAAATCAATACATTCAGGAGTTGCTAATACAGCCTTGCTTGGTTTGACCAGTAGCTTATGGGGACTGATGTTAGCAAACTTCAGATAGAAATTGCTGTGTAACAGATATTACTGACTTCAATCCTGACTTCTCAACTCTTCTCTACTTATGCTACAGCTAAACAACATTTTAGGATTTATTAATATCCTGTAATTGTCACACGTGGCCACAGGTGATTATAATTAAGTTAATTAAGTTACAGAGTCTCACTTCAAATCTTTGTTGGATTACTAACACTACTATTAGAAATATCAACCTGGACTTACTTGATTATTTCCACTGAAAAGAGAGAAAAGATAGAGACAGAATAATATGATTTATTAAATTTGATGTATCATACGGACAACAGGTCTTTACCAAGAATGTTTGTGCTCCATGGCAATATTCAGTTTTACTTAAAAAAATAATGTTAGCAATAATCATTTAGCTGACACTTTACTTCATTTTACCATAATTCTTTAGCTCTATTGTTTGGAAGAACATGTTTGTAAAATGCATTACAAAGTCTGACTTCTTTGTTAGTATTAATTGACAAAATTCTGTTCAGTAAGCCCCCTAAAACAAAATTACCCATGAAAAATTCACCATAAAACAGGACTCATGCCAAGAGTTAGTTATCAGCCACCAACTTCCTGGCAGGAAGCCACCTGAAAAGGTCTGAATCTGACAACCACAGTGCATCCTGGGGATTTTTTGCAGGTTTAACATACTTAAATTGAGTGCTACAGATTGCTCAATCAGACTGTATTAAGTGCAACTAAGATACCATGAATGCATGTTCTGTTCAAACAGTTGAGGACCACAAACTATGTTTGTGTGCATCTCTAGATAGAAATACTGTCATAAGAGACAAGAGATTTTGCTCTAAATCCCATATTATTTGATTTGTATGAAATAGAGCTAAACATCTATTCAGTATTCTTATTAGAGCTGTCTCAGTGCTGTCACTTTTACATATTTGGAACAAGAAAACTGCACATCCTGTCTCCTACAAGCCAAATTGGACGTTGGGCTTCTCCCTTACCACCATGTTGGCAACATTCCTATCATCCAATTTGGTGATAGCCCTGCCTATAAGACTACTACCTGGCCAAGCACAAACTTGTCGGAAAGATTTATGTCTCTCTAACTCTAAATTCCAATCTGAGTCTGTTAGTATCCCAGGCTTTAGTTTAGTTGGCAGAGTGATTGACAGCGGTCTGATTGGGGGAGCTGTGGATTTCTGTGCCCTCAAGTCAGATTCTGGAGGGATTCAACCAATTACCGCTCAAGGGCATCAAGACAAGGTGCAGAGGGTTGACGCCAGTGCAGGTTATACTCTAACCCCTTGTGGTGGTTGTGCACGCCAGAGGGTACAGTAGGATGCAGAGAAAAGGAACAGCAGAGATTACGGAAGCGCAATCAGACCTGACAGGTCATGTGTCTTGTAATTGGAAGAAAAGACTGTTTCAAGGTTTCACTCACAAGCAATAGAAACGAAGGAAGAAGCACGAGGTGGATGACAAGTTTGTCATTGTCAGTTAATGTGTGTATATACTTAAAGCAAGAGACCTCACCTAGATATTGGGCTTCCCTGTGAGCAGCTTACCTCTATCTGTGATGAAATGAACAGGTCAAAATATTTACTACAGTATGGAACAATGAATCAGCTGCTTTTATGTTTAATTATATTGATAACACTTTACTTTACAGGTCCATAATTTTGGTAATAATTTCCTGGGAACTTTCCTTGACAGATAGATGTAATTTGGTAGTAATTACAGGGTAAATGGTAATTTTCTTAAAAGAAAAGATTTATTTTAAGTACATATTCATTCATTATTCATGTATTATTGGAATTATTGAAGTACTGGAGTTTTGGTCTTTTCATATTTCATTTATTAAGAAAAGAGAGTGTAGCTAATAACAGTCAGTAATGGATGAAATATAGCAAAAATATAGCTTCAGGTGTTGGGTTGGGTTAGAGTTACAAATCTGGCAGTATCAGCCTTGTCCAGTCTTGCCAGGTCTTAAAGATGCATTCGTGTTTGGGTCTCAGTTCTATACTCGTGCAGAATTCTACTGTGCAATGACTGAAAGACTGGGC
This sequence comes from Lepomis macrochirus, assembly GCA_024633595.2. Taxonomy (NCBI): domain Eukaryota; kingdom Metazoa; phylum Chordata; class Actinopteri; order Centrarchiformes; family Centrarchidae; genus Lepomis; species Lepomis macrochirus. The sequence continues at coordinate 12,576,690 of JALXJV020000024.1, read as the reverse complement.
TATGCTAGCAGTTGAAATAAATCCTTGAGAATCATACCAATTGAACATGGTTTCTATTTACCCTTATATTACATCTACTACTCTCCCATTTATGAAGCCCTTTTCCTCAGTGAGCTAATGAAATGTCATCTCTAAACCTTAACCTATGAATCTGCCCTCAAAGGTTACATTAGAGCAGTATAAATTTAGTAAAGCTTGAAAAAACAACAACAGACTGTTCTGTTCAAAACACGTCTGCACCAGCCTATTTAATGTCAGCACGGACCACGTTGTGTTAAAAGGTAACTCAGCACATGCCCTTCTTCTTGAGTGACATCTATTTAAAGCATTTGCTGGTAGTCTGTGAACATTTTAATTACATAATGGTTTATGCGTTTACTGCAACAGGTCCTCGAATCCCAAATCAGTGCAATGTAAAATTAATAAAACTGTCAGCATACTAACATACTAACACATTTATATTGGTTCTGGTTTTAACGATGCAAATCTTAAGGTTTAAAGAAAGAAACATTTTGATATTATTCTGCTGTGGTCTGTTGCTGTATGCTCTTTGTGTGTGTGTGCGTGTGTGTGAGCATGAGTGTGTGAGAAAGACACACAGAGGGAGAGCAGACACCTACTTGTAAATGATGTCTTTCATCTCTTGACTTCAGATGTGGCTGTCACCCACTTCCATCATACAGCAGGATGGAGTGGGACACACAAGACAGACTGTAAGATGGGAGTGTGAGAACAAAGGAAGCCGAGAAATGTGCACACACTCACACACACGCACACAGAAACACACACACACACACACACACACACACACACACACACACACACACACACACACACACACACACACACACACACACACACACTGGACTGGTTGGACTCGTATTATCACAGAAACCGAGAAAGGAATTATTCTTCTTACTTGAACTTGCGATGTAAGATTTCAGGACAGATAATCTTGGGGATGTTGAGGTGTGGAAAATGAATGCGTAACACTCTCAGCTCCCTCAACAAACACCACTGTGGTGCCCTTGAGGAAGCCACTTAAACCCCAAATCGCTCCAGTGGAGCTGCTCAGTGGCCAACAGCATCAGACTGTGGCTGCACTGAGTGAATGTCTGCATGAATTTGAAGCACAAGGCTGAAAAAAACAGCCAGCAAAAGCCCTCCCAGGATATATATTTCAAAAGAAATCTGAATCTGGGCAGTACCCAGGGGAATATCAATTCATTAAAGCCAAGGCTACACGATATAAAATAAAAGTCCCTCGGGGAAATTAAAGTGTGATAAAACTGGACATTCACATATTACAGTAATACAGCTAGCCGTGTTCACCTTGGATATCCCAGATCCCAGTGTAATTCCTTTCACTCTCTCCTATCAGAATCAGTTCTTATGTTTTCAGTGACAGCTCAGACAGCAGTCAACAGCGGTGACTGGGAATTGAAATTGCTTTTCAGTGTCTCCAAACTCCCATTTACAGGGAGTCTTCGTTTTAAGAGAATAATCCATGGTTGCATTTCACAAGGAATTCTCACTCGTCAGGTGTCCTAGCTAAGACAGAGAGATAAGGATTTTTTTCACAGGAAGTAATTATTCATTTATTAATGTTCATTAAGAGTGACAATCACCTCTGACCTCCAATGTCAACATCTAGTGGGTGCCAGTAGCACAGACTTTCCCAAAGACTCCAGCTGACATTCTATTCACTGGATATTTTTTTTTAATTTTATATTCATTTCACTAATCAACTTAAATAAACAAAATAAGATGACTGTAGATGTTAGTATACACTCTTAACATAAGGAAACAAAAGAAAGACTGGAGGGATAGGGAGTGCGCTATAAAAATGTATAAATATCTCAAAATAGGTTCAGGCTTCTACCAGGTAGTCAAGAAAATCTCCCCAAACATCTGTAAAGAGCAAAATGAGCATCATCTCATTAAGTCATTTTTTAAAAACATGGACAATCTGATTGCAGTGTCTTTTGCCCCATATTAATGCCTGTTGGTCTTCCATTTGAAAAAGTAAATGTCATCTTAGAATAACAGAAGATTGCCCAGATTCAGCACTATTAATAATATCAAGTGGATATTGTTACTACAACATACAACTGTCAATGGGTTAGTTTCGTATTAAGCCATGTATTTTAAACATGTATGCATTATTTTTTTTCACAAGAGACTTTCCATTACTTTTACTATCAATCAACCATCTATTTCACCTCATACATTTAGCTAACTGTTCATACTTCTCTGCTTGCTTTCCAATAACGTTTCACACACTCTAAATCATAGTCTAGTAGCTGATATGTCAATATAGTTTTTAATCAATCGTTATTTTTATTTTGTCAAATTAGTGGAGTTACTCCACTAACACCATTTACCCTCTGGGAACTGCAGAAGTAGTTGGGAGTCACTACCCGAGGCAACCATATAAAAGTATAATAAGTTACAATTCAGCTGACACCTGTGACATTATGGTGATACTGATTGAAAGATTTAGAGTTTAGTTTTGAAAGAATGAAGACCAAGTGCAACATTGAGCTGTTATTTGTATCTGCAGTTTATAATACACCTTGTGACCTCATGGGTTCATGACCATTGGATTTATTTTTTAACAGACTAATATAATGTCGACAAAAAGCGTAGAAATTCAGGTTTACAGGCGTGTTTTTTACTGTGTTTTATCAAGATCACCATTAGTTAATGTCAAAAGCAATCACTGTTCCTCCTCGGAGTGAGCTGAGCTGAAAACACAATTAGACCTATAGAGCAGTAACAATTCACATAGCATTAGGGCAGCAGTGTTAAATAAGTTTAACAGACATTTTCTTGAAGACAGAGATGGAAGAGAAGTGGGGGTGGTTTGTTACTATTCACCACCGAAACTGATCTTAATGAGAGCTGCATGCAGAAGAGGATAAGCAGCACTCTTCACCTTACATACTAAGAGCTTGGCTGCTGAGACGGCTTCATTAAGCCCAGCAGACTATGGGCTGTCACTCCTGAAAACGGCCAAGGCGGCCAAAGGAATGGGAAACAACAACACAGTAATAACGGTGACATTTACAATAGGCGTCGGATATCATATCCAATTTCTCCCTGCACACCCTTAATTCCTTTTTAATTGCTTTTCCGTGTTGGTTCCGGGATAAGGCTGTCTCTCTTCATTTATGAAAAGTGAAGAGATGAGGACAGTGGTGTGTGGGGGGACGGATGATGGTGTGTGTGCGTGCTTGAGGGGGGTATCAGATGCTAAAGGGGGGATTGTTGGTTGCAGGCGAGTTGCAAGGCCAATACTGAGATAATTGGTGCCTGTTTCAAACAAATTAAATACTTTTAAAAAGAGCTTTGATTAAACACTTTGGAAATCTGACTTTGTTTGATTAAAATAACTGAAGTATTAAATGATTATGATATACATGATAAATTATCCTACAGTATGCTTCTGAATGACTATGTTCATGAGTTTCAAACACTCATCCTTAAAGGGTGGATTATGGTGCACATGAGAAACAAGAAGCTAAATCGTTGTTGTCATTAAAATCTATCTTTTTAAAACTGAACATATGGGACCATTAATAATAAGCTTTAATCCATATAATTGGACCAAAAAGCGAGACAGGATCTGCAAGTAAATTTAAAATGGTGGGAATGGCCACTTAAACAACAAGTTCTGGGATATGTGCTAACTTGTTTTCTAGATGAGAGTAAGACATAAAGGTCGACACGACTTGATGGGGCCAGCAGCTATTTAGCTTAGCTTAGCATAAAAGTTTTCCCACAAGCACTTCTTGAGCTTATCACATCTAGTTTGTAAAAACCAAAGTGTAAAAATGACAAGTTGTGGTTTTACAGGAGGGTCATGTGGGATTTTGTTACCTGAGCCAGATCAGCTGTTTCACCCTGTATTCAAGTATTATGCTAGGCTGAGCTAAGCAGCTACTGGCTCATTCAGCTTCCTATTTATCATACATACATACATACTAGTGGTATTAATCTTCTCGTCTAACTCACAGCAATAGTCTTACCCCCAAAATGTGAAACTAGTCTTTCAAGCTAATTAATTTTATGTAATTAGGCTACATTCTTATTGTATTTCTAGAGGTGGTATGCAGTTTTTGGTCCATTAACAAAAAGTTGCACACTCCAAAGGTAACAAAATCACACTTAACTACACTTAACTGCACTTAAAACGCAATTTGAATTTGTTACACTTAGGGTTTCTTTACCGATTAAACAAAACACATAGTATGTGTTAATTAGTGAGTTTTAGAGGTAGGCCTACTGATAGCCTGTTAAACCTGGTTCCAGTCTTCAGGCACATGGCTAGGCACTGTTATGGGAGTGGTAACAATTTTCTCATCTTTTTCTTGCCAGGACAGCAAATAAACATATTTTCCAAAATGTCAGACTATTCCTATAATAATCAGCAATTCTACCAAAAAGTGAGACAGGAATTAAATCTGAAATGGTAGCAACGGACAGTATTTTGAACTGCTCTTTTATCTGTAACAAGCTTAATGCATAAAAAATACTCCAGTTGTACTACATTGTTTAAGATTGAGCAACAAACAACATCAATCACCCATCAGGTCCATCATGCTGCTGACTGACTGACTGACGGCACGGCCCAGTGAACCACATAACTTGGCAACCCTAGAGTTACTTTTATCCAGCAGAGTGTGTGGTGGTTAATCAAAGCCCATAATTTCCATAATTCATGGATGCCCATCTGTTTGCCACCTACTCCCATGCCCAGTGCAGAATAAACAAATTCAGGAGAGGGGCCAAGGGGCTATTTAATGGCAGCATCAGCTATGGCTTGTGCAAATATCCACACATACACACTCAGAGTGCGTGTACACACACGCGTAATATAATCAATCTTCTGGCACAACTATAATTCATTCTAAACACAATTGTTTAATCCATCTAAGGTGCAATATTTGCATCATAATTCACAAATTGAGGTTAACTAATTAGACTCCATAAGTGTACAAGAATTACTCATCCCCATCACACTGCGCCTTTTAGAAGATTTTCAGATAACTCACAACTCACAGAAAATCTCTGATCTCCATCCAGGTGGTTTCTCACAAAAGGCATCACTCCATGGCATCGTACAGATTTTCTTCTGATAAAATCAAAACTACTTTGATGTTATTGCAAGCGCTGGGACGGCTGCATGATTGAATCAGCAGAGCTCAGGATAGAGAAAGAAGCCGATATAGCTTAAAGGGAAGTGGATTTGTTGTCTGAATCGGGGATAAATTCTCACCTAACAAGCGTTTTAGTAGTAAAGCAGCCAATAAAGATCCAAAAAATGACTCTTCCTCTGACCTGTTGTTGTCAGGGAGCGGTAAGATGCTGTATTTCCCCGGTTTTACTAATTATGTTTAATTTTGAAAAAATATTTAGAGACAAATTTGGTAACACTTTAAGCCAACAAATGACATTGTTTATTTGGGACATATGCGGTATAGATAAAATTGGTTACAGTATGCCAGGATGAATACAAGGGAATCATTTACTTTAAAATCATGAAATACTTACAAAATGTACTCTCAGTTTGAGGTCCAATGTCAGATCCATCTAACAATCAAAACTGACGTTAAACAACAAACTAGATCAGCTTTTATATCCTGTCATAAAACTACCAGCTGAATAAACAACCACCGGGACAAAGCATTAAAAATGTGGGAGAAAGCCCCATTATTGGAGTGTAAACTTGGGGTGTGAGGGCTGTAAAATAAGGCAGCCCCTTTTGACCCATTCTATACTAGTACAGTGTAGATTATACTCAGTATTTCATTGGTATAAAAAATTTACACTGTAATTTATGGTCTGTAATCTAAAAGGTTACCAACAACATCCAATCCCATTTCCTTTGCAAGCTTACATTTAAAACACTGCACTGATTTAGAAAAATAACATTTTAAACTGAATAATACTGTGGTGGTTTAATGGCTGGAAGCTTGGCTGGTGCCTGCTGAGAGCTGCTGTCACTTTTTTTTTTTAGAGTTTTATTCCCTAATGAGATGTAGCCTACTGTATAATACATCACCAAAAGTGATGCCTGCTAAAAATGGAAAACTATTAAATGTAATGATGGCACCTTATAAACAACGGGAGACAATGATGGTTAAATAAAAACAAGTTGACCTTAGCAGCATTTAAGGCTACAAATCTTCAAGTATCGTCTGGTGTTAGAGGGTCATGGATGTAATAAGAGCCCCTCTGACCCAGCTGTTGAGCTCCATTTAAGGTATTAAAGCAGTAATTCACTGGGGAGAGACTGAGGGACAAATTACTTTTCCCACAAAAAAACACCTGGTGTGATAACCAAAGTTCACCAACTCTGTAAAGTATCAGAAGTGTTTCACCAAAGTTGAAAATAAATCTGAAATTGGGTCTTATTTGGAGAAACTTTTATTCCAGTCGATCTTGGCAGTAGTCTGTCTGTCTGTCTTCAAACACAAAGCCGGCTGGCCAGAGGGCTGGGAGTGATTCTGACAGTTACTTGACTTCTGAAGTGGAGGTAAAGAGGCTGCTGCTGTGACGCTTCCTGCAATTCAGAAACATATTAAAAATTAAGTTGTTTTTATCCTTCGCAGATTTAGAGAAGGTCATCCGTGCTTTTATCTCATCTCGTTTAGACAACTGCAAAAGTCACCCTTCCATGTCTCTTGCTCGTTCAGGATGCACCAGCAGCTTTTCTCTGCTTGTGAGTGTGAGTGCCAATTTTTCACCCCTAATATATAAATCTACCATTTGTTGTAGGATGAGTGTCATTAAAAAGTCCTGATATTACTAGTAGTTCCAACAGTGACAAGTATTTTGATTTCAGGTATACAATCCTGTCAGACTGTCCTCCCACACACCTGGGTACATGCAGGCAACAAGGGGAAAAAAAGCCATTGTTTAATGTGTGCCACTTTTGGTAAGTGGCTGTTTGCCTCACCAGAACAGCTATTGTCCATCATTTCTTAGCAATTTGTGGATTTCTCCACGTCTCCCTCTCAAAAACAAAAAACACAATAGCAATACAATAGCAAAATAGTAAAGAATGGATTAAATTGTGTCTGTGTGTGCTCTAACGTAAGAAGCAAAAGTTTAGCATGTCAAACTAACCAGCTACAGTAGTCAGTTACTTAGAGATTACAACAAAACCCTGGTGACAACTAGCAAACCCACTGGGTATATTACCTCACTATGTGGTAGCCGGATCCTGGATGCTATAGTTTGTGTGTAAGCTAAATACACACAGTAAAATATACACTTAACCTCTTGTGTGGTTAATCAGATAATTAGAGGTTAGAATAGCAGTCTTATCTGTGTGTATTCCTCATTAATAATAGGCGACTAGGACTAACTAGTTCCACACTGCAATATAAGAACAATGCAATTTTTTCAATACACATAATCAGTAAGGAAGCAGATAATTTGCTTGAAGCTTTAGCCCCAGTCTTCAAGAACCATATCATATATGTAGCAATCAAATGCACATTTAAGGTCCCTTTACATTGGTTCTCATTTCAAACAGAACCAGCAAGGAAACAGTAAAAGTCTGCGGGAGCCAGCGTTTTCAACAAAGTCATGGAACTAACAGTTGACGGAGAAATTGATGGTCACCGGCTCAGTTCCAGCACTTAGAGACCTGCTTTTGTCGCCTTCTGTCTGACATCAAGACCTTATTGTGTTCTAAAAATACTAAGACTTTTCTAGTGGTAAATCTCTCACCATTATTATTGAAGGCTTGAAAGGCTTAGCAGCAGGAACTAAGGGTAGTGGGTCTTGGCTAACAGTTTGTAGAAGGGTTTTAAATCAAAATCTAGTGTTAAAACCTTCATTATTTTAGTTTGAAATGTGGGGTAGTAGGGGCCCCAACAGCACATCTTTGTACCAGGACCCCCTAAAATGTTACTCTGGCTGTGTGTTTGATCCTGTATGTTTTCTAGGAAATATGAAATGCAATCACAGATAATACAAAAATACATTATTCAGCACTGTATAGTAGTTTATTCATGTATGACGTGTTTTTTAAATATATTTTATTCATATATTTATACTTTATTCTTGTGGCTGAATGATGAACCAAAGAAAAAAATCTGTTAAATTCTGAAACCTAAAAAATACAGTTGGTGAATTTGAAAACACAACACAAAATTAAAACATTTTTTTAATAGACAATGAGTTAGTGCAAGTCAGTGATGTTAGTCAAGCGCAGATTTTCTAACCAGAAGTATGTTTACAGTGAAGCGTTAATGTAAGCACTCTGAAGGGTGTTTCAAGGAACAGGATTATGCTGCAGACCCAATGGCTTCCACTTCAGTTGCTAGCTTCAATGTGAATCATGAGCTACCAGAAACACTCTCAGAACCAAATCACTACTTCTGTTTAATGTGTTGTGTTGTTTACAGGAGCCCGTGCTACATGTTAAACTTGTCAAACAACTGCTCAAGTCCCCATGAGAGCAAATATACGATTTAACTTGTCAAATGGCTTGAGACATCATGAATAGCATTTATCCATAATTACTTTCTGCCCATTCTTGTCTGGGTAATTCTGTGTCTTGAAATATCCCTGAGCCACAGCGTTTCTAAAATAGCTTTCAAAACCACTTGATGGCTGTTTCCATAATGGCTCCATCGTCTCATTTGTATATGCACTTTCATCTAAAAGCACCATTGATGGCACAACATAACACAATTATTGGCAATCTCAAAGCTTGAAGCAGAAAGAAAAAAAAAAAGATACAACCAGCAATGTCAGTAAACGTTGTGTTTGTGTCAATGCAACATGTTGTCTTCGCCAGAATGATTACATTTACGCATACATTTTCCTGCTACACTGAACTGTCTGCCTGCTCTTTACCAAAGCTCAAACCTCCATCATATGTAAATGTCAACAAGGCAAAAAAGGACACAAGAAACCAAAAATAAAAATTAATCACATTGTCGCATCCCTGTAAGCCACTAATTGGGAGTCTAAATAAATCAATCACACATTATTGCATGCACACAGAGCTGCCTATTGATCGGCAACATTAAAATCTAACCTTTCTAGCGTCCTGCATATTTCAGACATCAATCTACTTTAAAAATAGTCCATAGACTGGTGTGATATGTAGACGTTCTTTACATTTTTTTTTCAGTAAGGCATGCCAACTTTCAGTCAACAAGAGCTGTGATTCCTTTATTAATGGGTTGCAGTCTCCATGTCACAGCTGGAGTTGTTGCCATGACAACAATACTGCACACTGGGGTGGTGTTTGGGTGGGTGGGGGGCTTCTGTCCCTGAACAATTTCTGAGAATAGTTTGCCAAGTTGTGAATTCCTTCAGGCACCTTTGCTCTGCAGAGCAAACAACACGGCCCTTTTACACAGGAGGGAGGAATTCACTTTATCGTATATTCACAGCATAAACACAAACTTTTTCTTATGGGCTCAAACAAGGGGTCAATAAGATATCGACTTTGTGAAATGATACTAATGTCAACGCTTGTGGTTGTATATCATGCTTTGTATGGGATGAGGGAATTGTACACAAGAGATTCAAGTTTGTAAAGGGGTAGAAAAGATTTGTAGATATACTGTAGCCAAGGATGAGAATGTACAAATGTACACAGTGGTGGAAATAAGTAGAAAGAAATAGCAAAACCAAAGTATAAAAATACGCCGTTACAAGTTCAGTCATGCATTACTAAAACTAAAAGTACTTCCTATGCAAAATAGGCCATTTCAGAATGATGTCTTATATTATTGGATTATTAATCACTTTAATGTTAATGCAGCTGGTAAAGGTGGGGCTAATATTAACTACTTCATATAGTACCGGGTAGCGTAATCTATAAGAATGCATGATCAATTTTTGTGTTGATTATATTATTGAGAATTTAGATTTAGATTATATTTAAAATATTAATAATCTGAATAACTAAAAATAAAATAACTAAAACCTAAAGAAAATGTAGTGAAAAGTGGAGTAGAAGTATAAAGTAGCATAACACGTACCTCAGATTTGTACATAATAATAACAGTACTTGAGTACATGTTACAGTTACTTTCCACTTTGTGCACATTTTCTATGAAAGGCTTTCTTATTCTGCACAATGAGTCTCATTTCAGATTCATGATGTGAAACTCAGTATCCCACATTCCCACGTATGAACTTTAGTCCTGTATTTACAGCCCAAAGCAGGGCCAAAATTCACACTTAAATGTGCATTTGTGTGCGTGTACTGTTGATACAATTTATCCAAAAAATTTATTTAGACATTCTCATTTGTTTTAACAGATTCTGAACATCATTTCACGAGCTCAATTTCTTATTGAAACTTGTTTGAGCATCTATATTCTTATGCAGTTTGTGTCAGTTTCATCCCAGAAACCCAGCAAGAAATCTCCTTTTATTCTGTGTTGATAAATGAACTTGAATTGGGTAAATGCAGCAACATCCAGACACTTTTGGAATTGTAGCTGCATTGTTTTAAGTGTTGCCTGAAAAGGTATCAGATTTTTACCATCAATTTCCTCTGTATCAAGGTTTGTCATTGCCTTTACTGTGTCTTCTGTCTTTTCCTGCTACCATGAAAAATATGTGCGACTACTTCTTGACTCAAGTTGATCAACACTTCATGGTCATTGCATACATGTAAAAAAGTACATTCATCTAACTATTAACTATAGTTAATAGTAACTATCAGTAACTATATGTTTTTCATACTAGCTTTGGTTCATATAAGACATCTTTAGTTCGTTAAAATGTTAAATATCAAATGAAACTCAGACAAAACAATATAGCATATTGGTGTACTGCTTGATGAAACATGTTTAAGTGGCATATCAGCTCATACACTGAAAGCTCAAGTGCTGAGGCTTTCTTACAAAACGAAACAACATTCAATATGGTCATTTTTGACCCATTAAAATGAACATAACATCAGACCAGGAGTAACTTTCACACAGTTAACTTTCACCTGTCTAAATAATATATGTTTTGGCGCCACCTGGTGGTCAGACTGGGTGTAAAATCGGTGTTGGCAAATTTTCCAGGCTGGATTTTCACTGCAGGCTCAGAGGCCTCCCTCATCGCTTATCTCTCCATTCATACATCAGAACTTCTTGGAGAAAGTGTTCAACTGAAACAAAGAAGAGATTAATGGCTCTGCATTGAAGATGACAAAACTGAACCTACAGCCAAACCATTTCACCAAAAATGTCCAATAGTTGATGATGTTACTCCATTTATTCTCTCCCCCCCTATTCCTTTTTACATAATTTACTTTGTGATTTTTCATTTTTTCCAAATTTATTTCCAGTTAAAATTAATACAAAAATTCAAACTTATGTGAAAGACAAGGATTGCGCCAGTGGCGAGTGATACTGACATCAGTTACCGTGACCTGAATTGGTGCTATTTCATCAAATTTATATGGCGCATAGTTAAGTAGCTACCTTGAGTTCTGTTTTAATATTAGACTTATTGGAGTCTGGTTTTTAACCACCAGAGTAAGGCAATTGAATATGGCTATGGCTATAGCACAGGTGTGGTGTCGGTGTTTGTGCATGCTCGTGCATGGATTATGTTTACATGTGAGATGCATCCTGAACCCCCACACTTCCTGATTCACAAAAAAATAATGTTTATCTGCATTGTTTGCCTGAAGCCTCCTCAGTCAACAAAAGCACATCTGCTGGCATGTGAATTATTTAGATTCTGAGGAAATGGAGCTTTTGCAGACCGAGAGTGGTTTAAGAGAGACAGAATAAATGTTAGCTTGCAAATGGATATTGACATCAGTTTGAGTCTCTGTCCTAGTGAGATTGAAGAGGAGGCAGTGCAGGAAAGATGCAAAACAGATGGACGTTTACTTGTCACAACTCTTTTTTGTGATATCCCATGCAGTGTTTTTGTCAACATCCTCCACACTTAAGGTGTTCCTGGAGCTGGTGTTGCTTCAGTGCTTTGCACAAGAGCATTTCAGCAGTTTTAGGAGTCAATTCTTGGGCCTTCTAGTCATAAGCACTAACAGTCCTAATAAAATCAGGCTTCCCTACTGCCCAAATACTGTCAGTTTTGGGGTCAAACGTAGATGCCCTCAGGGTTGAGGCTGGAGGACACAGTGCTTTGGAGAGTGCGAAGGTCACTAGGTAAGAGACGAGAAGAGCCAAGTCGTTTCAGAGAGCCAGACTCCACTTCTGTAGCAAGAAACATGAGAGAAGGAAAAAAAATAATTAGCCATCAAGGACAAGGTACATAAATTGATTAAACAATCTGACATAAAATTCTTGCTATCTAGGACAATTACACTCCAGGATCTACTGGCCACTGAGCCACTTATTGTAAATAAATTCAGTAATTTTGTGCAAATGTTTATTAGATAAAACAGTTTGCCACTGGAGTGAATGCAAGGATGTCAATCTGAACTGGAAGAGAACTGAGAAAGAGTAGTATGTGAGCAAAACCTTCCAAAGGATTTTTCTGTTGACAATAAAAATAGGGATTTTCCTTTTGACTTGCTGTGAAAGTTTTGCAGCATTTTTCAGGGCTGCTAGTGATTTGGTCCGTGTAATGGGGTTACAGACTTAAGCTGTTAAGGCACAACAGTCTTGCTTCAGCAGCTCGTCTCCAGTCTAACCTGTCATTCTCAGGATGACCACAGGGTGACACTGTGTACATACACATGTGAAGACAATGCTGCACTTAAAGCACCTCAGTCAAAATGTGGTTAAATGTGAAACTGAACTTTTTTTTTTTTACCAAGGTGACGCTAATGTGACAAGTCAGAGCCTCTGTTGGTGTGTTCATGCATGTCTCTGTACGTGAGTGTTTTGTGTGTGTGTCTGTACGTGCCGTTGTTGTTTTCTCCTGTAGGTTGAGCAGGCAGCACGGTGACCTTGGTACCGGTCTGCTGAATGAACTGCTGCAGGTTGACCTGTCGTAGCTCTTTTGTCAGCTGCTCAAGCTCCTGCTCCTTCTCCTGTGATAAAAAAAACACCATGACAACTAAATGAGGTCTGTGCACGGGCTGATGCAAGCAGGAGTGCAATTGAGGAAATTCGCTCAAATACTACCTTTGAAATACTAAGAAATGAGTCTTGTACTCACTGGTACAGGAATTCAGCTACTGTGCCTTATTTGGATCTTTTTTTCTACCTTCATTCGACTATATTTACATAATTCTATTGTAAGAGGTGGATATAAAAAGTGAAAAACAATAAGGCTGCTCAGGATCTCTGCAGAACTCATAAACCAGATGAGACAGCTAAAGAGAAGAGTTAGCTCCCAGATGGTTACGCAACTGAAGGCAAGGGATTGTGTACTTATTCAGGCCCCTCTCTAATCAGGCGAAGAATTCTGTAATACCCTCCCTCCCTACCCCTTCTCATTACCTCATGCTTCCCACACCCTACTGGACCTCGCCTGTACGTGGAGCACTTCGCTTCATAGAAGGATGCACGCAGCCAGGGATGCACTGCACACTGCACATCCCTGCAAGCCAGAGATTACACTTCGCTTCACTGCCCACAACTTAATGAGCTTAGATTTCTATGGTTCCACCTGTGTGCGGAGGACTGGATTTCCATGCACACTGCAGTGCCAAAGTTATCCAACTTTTTTAATACGCATTTTAAAAACATTTCCTAAAAATAAACTCCTTCAGCATCCTCCACGTGTAAAGGGAACTGCCATGGTTGCTTCAAATTCTTGACAATTCTGAGGCTATGCTGTTAAAAAACAAATCAAAGCAGTAAACAGTAGGATCTGAGCTGACCTGTAATCTCTTGCTGGACTGGCCAAGCGAGCGTTCCAATGCCCTGCAGCTGCTCTCCAGCCGCGCCGTGTGTTGGCTCTGCATTTCCAGCTCTGCCTTCACTTTCTCCAGCTGCGCTTGCACCTAAAATCCAGAGTGGAAGTGAAGAGAGAACTTTTCAGGAGAGACGGGCAAAAGAAAACTAATACCCACAGTAAAAATGTAGGAGGACTCTTGGAGGACAATGCAGTGTTTGAGTTGTATTCATTTAAAGTAATAAGATTTAAAACAAATTGTCTTGTTTAAGATCACTTTACTATACTGTACATATGGAAAATCTTCTTTTACCTCCTTTTTAAAGAACATATATTGTTAGGTTTAGAAAGCTGCAATTATGGTTTATGTTAAAACTAGAGAGACGGATAGCTGACCACCAAGTGTATGAACCGAGTAAGAGTCTACAGCTATGCCAGCAGCTCTGTGAGCTGTACTGCATGCTAACATGCTCACAGTGACAATGCCAACATTTTCATGTTTAGCAGGTCGTGTTTACCATGTTCACCATCTTAGTTTAGCATGCTAACATTTGCTAATTGGAGCTAAACACAAAGTACAGCTGAGGCTGATGGGAATGATTAGTTTGGCAGGTATTTAGTCATAAATGCTTTATGACATTTACTACAATTCACAACTGCATGAACCGCTAGTGGGGTCGGGAGATTTCTAAAGCTGACACTAATATGACTTTAATCAAAAAGGAGAATTCAAAAGATAGACAGGATTGTACCTCCTCCTCATTTATCTTCTGTTTTAGCTCGGCCTCCTGCTGCAGCCGCTCCCGCTCCAGGCCTGCCTCCATATTCTACATAATGTGACAGATAATGAATAATATAGGAAAACTGGCATGAAAATAATCTATAATGACATGATTAAAAAAATCAGTTTCAAAATATACAACTCCAGTTACCACTGCTTTTTTTGTTCTAGTAACATTTGTGGGTGAAGATCTACAGTGAGAAAAAAACTAAAGGTTTTCATGCTGTTTATAAACCCAATGAAACAGCATCCAGTGGAATCAGGTAGCTTCTCGATGATGCCAAGCTCACCTGTATACGTGCTAAGTACTCTAAAAGCTTGGCCTCGCAGTCGCGCACCCCTCCCTGCAGCTCAGAGAGCTGTTGCCGGAGTTGCTGCTCGCTCTCCTGCTCGATCTGCAGCTCGTTCTGCCAGAATTCCTCCTCCTCCATCTCTGCATCGTTCCTCCTCACCTGCTGCTCTAAAAGCATCAACTTCTCGTCGAGATTTTCCCCCTGGCAAGTGAAAAATTATTCAAATTGAAAATGTTCTTGCTCCAAAGAGAATAAAAAATACTTATTAAAGATGATGCAGGGATACACGTACAGACTCAAAAGGTGGGACAGCAATATGCTGCTGTTCGTTGTAAATGGGGTCTGGTATTGCAGCCCTGCGCCGCCCACTAAACTACAAAGATAAACCTTAATAGATTTGAAGACATGAGGGTTTAGCGTGCAGGTGTTATGGATCTGCTGTACGTAACAACACTGGCAGCTGTGGTTTTACTCACCTCATTGGCCTCGCTGGTGGCCCCCTCACAGTCTCGCAGCTCGGCCTCGCAGCCCTGCAGACGGCTCTCCAGGGCCTGGAGTTTGTCTCTCTGCAGCTGCACCAGCCGGCTCAGCTCACTGGCTGGACTCCCAGGTACAGATGCTACTCCAACACCCCCAACCCTGCTCAGATTCAGACTCACACCACGCTGGGGCTGTTTGGCTGGACATATGGGTGGGTGGATTGTTAACAAGTAACAGAATAGAGGGAGGGAAGGTTAGAAAGGGGACAGTAAGACAAGGACTTTTGACAGTATGTGTATAACTAATAACACAACCATCCCTGACAACAGTGAGCTTTATTATATAAAACAAACTAAAACTAAACTACCTTCAGCATCTCTGCTTTTCCCAAAAATGTCCCGCAGACCCCTGGCCCCACCAGTGAAGGTCAGAGACTTGCGTTTTGGTTCCCTTCTTTTGAGGGAGCGGTCTGTCCCTGACGGGCGGAGCTTGGCCAGAGGCGGAAGGCTCTGCCGGTAGAAGCCACGCTCTGGGACCCGAGCCTGCCCGTCAGAGGTGGGCCGCTCACTAACAGACGGGCCGGTCCGCTGGAGGATGAGCTGGACATCACTGGCATACTGACCCCACTTGTTGAGGGACACCACAGGGTTCTCATGCGGAGCCAGGTGACGTTCCGTCTCTCGCCATTTCTCGATCAAAGTGTACCTGCCAGTGCGTCCTGGGACAAAATTGATACACATAGTGTTTAATTACAGATATTTCTTGACAACTTAAAGACCCTGATCATGTCTTTTCTCCATCAGCATTTTACTGACAGTGATGGGGCTCAATATGAACTCAAATTTAAACAGGTTTGGTTATTTCACAATAAGAGATTTTGTCTAATTTTCTGCATATTCCATGTGCTCTTCTCCCTGATTTAAAGTGGCCGTGGCTCAGTCGGAAACCGGTGATGTCATGCGCTCCCATGCACTCCCATGCTCCCATGTTTTATTACTTTAACTGGCCACTGTCTAGCAACATGATCAAACCACACCCACAGTCCTGATGAAGCAGATAAAATCCAACAGTTACACTAGTTTGCATTGATTGATGGTTTGATTGGTATATTTGGCTATAAGATTTTATAATAAATTGGTGTTCTAATTTGTAACCCCTTGGACTGCTGCGTTTTGTAGATCTATATATCATTCAAATGAAGTCAGTTTTTCTTGGCATCACTCAAACTGCCCTCATCAGTTGTTTTAAACTGAACAAATTTCAGCTTTGCTTTTAAATCATTGCTTAGAAAATAGGTTTCAACAGGGAGGATGCCTGAGATTGCTTCAGCTCATGTTTTTTCAACAAAGCTTTATCTCCTGTAGTTGGTATTGCTCTCTCCTTGGGAGGTCCCTCTTACCCGTGGTGTTCCTTAAGGATCTATTCTTGGCCCCCTTAGAGTCACAAACACAATTCACTCTCATTGTTATGCTGACAAAACCCAGATTTATGGCCTGTAAAGAAACTCATTGAAAAATCATTTAAAGGCTTGGTACTGTCTGATCTCATACTATTTGTTTATGTTGACATGGTGTAAGACGTTACTATAAGCGCACTTTAAAAATATTCAAAAATGTAGTTCAAAGTGCACTGCAATTGAGAGAGGAAAGACAGAATAGGTTCATTCAATTCTTTTGCAACTCTCCCACGCTTGTGCAGCATCGGTGGTTTCAAAGAATTTTACCAGCATGTTTAGTGAAAGAACTGTACAGTGGGAAAATTCAAGTCAACAAACAGTGACTCTGTTGGGAAAAGAATTATGTTCAGTGATCCACGGCTCTATGTGTGTGTTTGTGTGTGTGTGTGCCCACATTCTTGTCTGTACACATAGATAAGAGTAAAACCATGTCCATCCTACTCTCACCCTTTTCTTACACAGTAAGGTCCCTGTAAAAGAGACACATTCATCACTACAGCCATTCACATCAAAGTGTCCTGGCCTAGACAAAAGGCACAGAGAACACAAAGGACAGTGAACGCCATAACTCCTGCTACACTGTCACTGTGAAAGACCCACGTGTTTTAACTCTGAGAAAAATCTATAAGTGGTGTTTAATCTGTCCATTTTAAAAACAGCACACATCTCTCAGTTTGAAGACATCATAACCTTATGGTCTTGGATTCTCAAAGCTATACATACAACACTCTACGTGTTGTATTTCTCTGCAGTTGTACCGCATGTAAATAAACCAAAGTCTGCAGCGTGACTCATCTCGTCCTATGCAGCCCATTTATGGTGAAAATCTCTTTGTACCCTCTAGTCACTTTTCATTTTATTGCAATTCATCATCTCCAGTATGTCTGACAACCTGTCTGGCCAATATTTGACCAAACCCACATCACAGAAAATCTCCGTAGGGATTTATGTTGGGACAAAACATAATTTATATCACTTTAGTTTAAGTTTTTTAAGGACAGGAGGCAGATGGAAAGGATTTAACACAGTGTTAAATCTACTCTTCTTGGTGGTGGTCTTTGTCATGTTATTGGTCGGTCATTTGGATTTTCAAGAATTTTTGTGTTATTGTATTGGGCTGTGAAGACCCCATTATAACCAACAATAATGATAATAATTCACCTTTACTGCTCTTATTCATCCTATATTATGTCTTTTCAAGAATCTACCAACTGCGAACATGAGAGATGAGCACAATGTTTCTCATATTGTAGTAAGTAGTTTAGAGCTTACCAATGGCTTGTGCCAAAGCAATGACCACTTCCTGGCATGTGGTGAACTCCGTGACCCCGCACACGATGCGCTGCACTCCGTCCACCCACACTTTCAGCTCCATGGCCTTCATCCAGAGGCCCTCATTCCTCCACACCACAAGTGGGTGATAATAATCTTTTACTGTCCATCCTTAAATAAAAAAAGGAACTATTTAGTGCAATAGAATGTGTTACACGGTGTTGCATTTCAGACAGTCTTGACGCTTGTAAAACAAAAACCTTGAATTTGTACTTGTCAGTACTTTTATCATGCATCTCTACAGTTTTTCTCAGCTCTACTGAGCTTTTTAACATCTTTCAGCTCATTTTTTTGGTTTCACAACTTTACTGTTTGGGTTCCCACTCATCAGCATTGCCTCCAACCATAGTGGGGAACTGTGCACCTGCCCAGCACTTTACAGCAGACAGACAAAGTTCGCAAATGACTTTATGACCTCTACATACATTTATTACAATATGGACGGAAAGAGCTAATACATGAAATATCAACCAAGCACCACATGGCCGTGCAGAGTGACACCAGCTTCCTAGAAAGAAACAACTTATAACACATGTTCTTCTGAAGTAGTTTCCTGTAATGCTGGCGACAAATTGCTGCAGGAGCACACTTACGGTGCAGTGATTGTGACCGTCTAACACGCCTCATCAAATATATTTTTCGGTGCAGGAAAGCTTACAGTGGTCACATGCACACAGAGCGAGAGCCATTTCAAACTGCTGACACAAGCACCTCGGCAGCGAGGCAATCATTATGACAGCGGGCCAGTGCAACAGAGCGGTGAAGGAGGTGGTGCCTCCTGCTCCCTACTGGGAAGCCTCCCTCCTTTTTCCTGACTGGGCCATCAGCTCAGCTTGGATCCTTGACTTCCATATCGCTGGAGGCCTCCCTTACCAATATAGGCACCTTCCATCTTCATCACAGCAGGAATGGGACTCCCAATCCTCAAGCAATTTAACAACCGCGCCCCCCTTGAGGCCTTTTCCTACTGAGACTGCATTGCATTGTACACTCCTCTGCACTGACGGCATCTGTTAAGGGCAAGGACTGCCTTTGGTGGAAAGCGGGACGATTTGTAACTGTAGACAGATACTGCAGGATGTATCTGAACCCAGATGCCTGTTACAGCCCAGTAAATGAGACTTTACCCATGACTACAGCTCAGCAGAACGGGGAAGAAAGAGGAGATAGTGGAATTAAAGAAAAGGAAGAAAGAAAGAATGAAGGAGAGAATGAAGGAGACACAGTAGAAGGACAGATGAATAAACATAGCAAAGAAGGTGACTGAAAAGAAGAGTGTATGGTTTATGGTTGCCACAAGAAAGACTGCAAACACTTGCATGAAAAAAGACATGAGACACACAGCCTAACTTTGGCAGAATATGACTTCAGTCTACATGACATTTACCTTACAACATAGAGTATAAAACCATTGCTTAACTGACAATAGTATTTTTCTCACCAAACTGCAACACATTCAAGTATAACCAGAAACTGATTACCTACTTGGCAAGACGTGAATTGAGTGAAGCCATTTCTAATCTAAATTGGATTGTATTTTTACACAAATAGAACGTTTAGCTTAACAAAAGGTCTGCGGCAAGGTTTCTTAACATACAGTATCTTTAACAGGTGATGCAATGAAGCCATCGAATGTTGCTGTTGTCACAGCTGCGGTCGAAATGTTGTAATACAATGTTTATTCAGAGAGGAGTGATATTGAAATCACACCATGGTTTTATCCATGAGGAAAAGCCAGTTGACACAAGCTTGTAAACCTGCCCCCTCCGACTCTCTCTCTCTCTCACACAAATGGATACACACATTTGCTATGGGCACATCTATGTGAGAAGTCGTACTGAAGTCATTCACTCCTCTGTGATACAATTATCACAAAGCTATCATCACAACAGAGAGCAAAATAAGACACAAAAATATATTTTCACTCATTTCAAGTCTGTATAAATACTGAATTAACAATTCACTTGCTAATGGGAGACTTTAATATGCAAATGCTCATAAATTAAAGGTGAAAGAGCTATGCCATGAGAGGCTTTGGGGATTTTAGAACAAAAGTGGAACTGGGCATCATGGATATTTGTAAAATTTGTACAAATAACAAATCTTTAGAAGAGACATGAGTCTGCTGGACAGGGTGCCACATAAGGACAGCTTGGAGTGTCTTTCCGGACTATGACCTTTTCCACTAAGTTAACTGACAAGCTGCAGCCCAGTATAATATCAAACATGCCCATCAAAACAAAAAAAAACATTAGATTAAAACTGAAACTGCAAATATGCCGGAATTTCATTCCTTGACTCACATGCTCCCACTGGCCCTGTGATACAAATATCACAACATATGCTAGTAGGTGTTTTATAAGAAGCAGCATAGGAGCAGGCAGCTGTGCAGCAGCAGATGTTCAGACGTTCTTTAGTCGAACAGAGCAGTAGGTACAGGTTTTTATTCTTTGATCCTTAATGATAAAACGGCCCTCTCGTAATCACTTAGATGAACTCAAAATCCTGTATCTACTAGGCTCAAGTACACAGGATGTAGAAGTTGTGACCTGTGAATGTAACGCTGCACTGGCATTAGACTTATCAGTGTCAGACTAATCAAATTCTTTGCACAACAGCTTTAGCAACATGACCACTGCAGTCTGTTTCCTTGTGGAAACAAGCTTCGATTTTCTTTACTCTTCTAATAACTTCCATCACTTGAATCACTGTGAGGCTTGCCACGCCTCAGCGGCCTCAGCGGCTCTGTGACGACAGCCGTTGCTCTTATTGTTCTGAATTTTCATCAGCCTATTTCCACATTCTCTCTGGTTACGTCTTTGATCTAAATTACAGTCACTTTGAAGCACCCCACTGCGAGAGTGTGAATAAATAAATCATACCAGCTACATGGTGTGTTACACAAATTAGCATGCTGCAACATGTGCATTTCTATTTTGGTTCAGCTTCATTGTAAATGTATACTCCCATATTTAGCATCAGACTGAGTTATACCTCTCCAAAATGAGTAAACCCCAGAACCTGTGGGAAAGGTGCTGTAGCTGTTGGATTTTCCTTTTCCATTAGTCACAGTTTAACAAACAGAAAGACTCAATGCTCCACATTCCAACAGCATATCGAATCCTTCACAAAGTAATCCATTTATAGAGAACCCAAGACAGTAAAGTTCACTCTTCTTCAGCAACCTAAAAAAATCATTCCAGATAGAATTATCATTACATAGTTTCTATTTATCCTTAAAATTGAATTCTAATCAGTGTGAGGCTGTGTATATTTTTGAGGTTGACATTTGTGGTTTTGAGTTAAATGTCTATACAATTATGGATGGATTGCCCCCCCCTCAGTATAAATTGCATTATTGGTTATCCCTTTACTTTTCCTCTAGAGCAGTGTTACTTTGAAGGTTCCTTTGGAAATGTAATAGACTATTACAAGTTATCCTATTTCAAACTAAACTATTAAACTATTTCAATTACTTTATCAAAGTAATGTAACTTATTACATTCAATTACTTTTGATTATTTTTCTTAATTTCTAATGAATGTTCAACCATTTTCAAAAGACAGATTGAGAGGCAATTTAATTGGCACTGTAACGTTAATGGATTAAACATTTATTTTGCAATTAAATTACATAACTAAATAACATTTAACTAGTTACAGACCCAACACGGCTCTAGAGTCATCATCAAATCAAATTGTCAATCTGTCCAAGACTTTGTTTATAACCAATACCAGCAAAACAGACGACTTTCCCTCCAGCTTCTGCTAGATTTTGTGTTTAGTGCCAATTAGCTAATGTTAGCTTGCTATTATGCTAAACTACGATGGTGAACTACATACAGCCTATGTGGTGAACATGTCACTGTAAGCATGTTAGCATGCTGACGTTAGCAGCTCAAAGCACCAGCTTAAGCAAGCTTACATATTTGCCTGTACTATGGTAGGTCCATGCCTGAGAATGTAATATAACATTATGCTGCTAAGAATCTTATTGGGTGCCAACTACATCATGTGACACTATCACATGCTGTCACAATTGAAATGGCATGGTTAGAGTATAGAGAGCCTAAGTCAATCACTTATACTTCAGTCCCATGTCACCTTATTTCGCAAAACATATGTACGGTAGTCAATGGTGTATTGACTACCGTATGTATCAATGGCGTATCAATTATTTTTTGATCCTGTTTGAACTGTGCCCTGAATCATAGATATGATTTTTGTCAATTTAAAAGATAATTTTCTCCGACAATAAAGTTTCAGTTTTTTATAAAACAGTAAAGTTACATTTAGTTTTGTAAAAAACGTTCAATGAACTACATCTCTCGCACAATATCTGTCACCAACATGTAACGTGGTAATGCTAGGTAACATTAATTGCTTGGTTGCTGCTAGCTACATAACTCAGCTATGTTCTAAGCAGAAATATATCTCACCTGTTGTGTTTAATCCAACGAATCTCAGACCTTTTATCACATCATCCTCTCATGTAAGTTCTTTGACGTTAGCTTCACTAATGTTAGCTACAATCATTGAGACAAAAAGTTACATAAGTGACTTTTGGGTTTGTGGTCTTTGTAATTATGTATTTTCACAGTCTTTCACAGTCCTCAACATTTTTTCATCAAACTGTGACTTTATTGACTTTAAAATGTATATTTTGAATTAACCATCATCATATGTGTAATTCAGAGCACAATTTAAACGGGATCAAAAAATTAGTTGACTCTTGCCATTAACTACGTATATGTTTTCTGAAGTAAGGTCCCATGGTGGTTCACCCGAAGGGGAAGGACTTAGGCTCACTTTTACCTTTTTGTTTTATGGGAGCTTCCAGGACTTGCATGTAAGAAGAACAAACATAACAAAACAGGGCAACCAAACAACAAAAATCGTTTTTTTAAAGGTGTGAGAGTAAGTAGAGGAGCAAGAATAGAATTAATTTTGATCGTGGTGATAAGAGGAAATAGTTGAAAAGAGGAAGAGGAAACGTTGCTGCTATCCTTGCTGTTGGACAACTTTGCTGCAGCTGTTTGGTTTCAGACATGAAGAATACTGTTTCGTCTGGGCTATGAACCGTTGAGCTAAACTTAGTTGTGACTTCAGTCTGCCTCCCCTGAAGTTTCATTCTCAGGATGCCACAGGAAGGCAGAGCTAGGGAGGCGTCACAGTGTGGCAAGACAGTGTTTCTTATTTTAATTTCCTCAAACATGAATGGTAATTCATAAGACGGATCAGCACATAAATACCATGGAAAGATCCTTTAATATTACTAAGATGAGCATTAAAAGTACAAAAATATTAATATTTAATATCACACTAACTACAAGTCTGGGTTTAAATGCAAAATACCCACAAAAGAGTTCATTTCCTGCCTTGCTTTAGCCCACTGCTCTCTCAGTCCATGACTAAACTTTAACAAATTAATTTATTAGGTTTGAACTTCTGACTTCTGGCTTGTTTCTCCAGCAGTCTGCCAACAACAAACAGAATACAATAATGTTGTCATAAACTGCCATAGCATTATGATTTATGACAAAGAAATCCTATTAAACCTGCAAATGTACACTCCAATAGCACAAACCCAATGTAAAACATTATTGTATATTTACAAAATTGCACTAATGTCACCATGAAACATATTTATTTGGGAAAACCCTGGTAAAAAATATCTGCTTAATTTAACTATACTTGGTACACCTCAGTGGGAACTCATGAATGAACAATGAACATGAATAGTGTTATTTTTGACAGACTAACAATGAACTTAATGTATTACTGATGAATAATATGCAAATAGACACTTTTAGGTTGTAATTTGGTGCGTTTTAGTACTTCGTTGTGTACTAATGCTTTACTTTTTAAATTTTTATATACTTGAATACCAGTGTTGGGCAGTAGCGTCGCTACAAGTAGCGCCGTTACTAGTTTAACTACATTTCTCAGTAGCTTGGTGGTAGCGTCGCTGTTTTCTGAATCAAATAGCTTTTCAGTAACGAAGCTCTTCTATTGACCGAGTAGCGCGGTAGCTTCCACACACGCTACATTTTTTCCAAGCATTTCTGATGGATCAGCTAGTGACACCACCGCCACACACGGACCTGTATGTGCAGCCGGCAGAAGCGCTTCCCTGTGATGGTGACATCACGTACCGATCCTTGGGTTGATGTTTGCTACGTGCGACGGAGTCTCTCTCTCTCTCTCTCTCTCTCTCTCTCTCTCTCTCGCTCTTTCTCTGCTATGAATGTTTAGGTCGTTTAGGTTGGAATGTTGCCAGAGCACAAAGTCACATATAAACTATTAAAAAATGTAGAATTAATAATTAATTAAACTTATTAATAATTTGATAATTAAGTTGCTTTATACAAACAACAGTGGTTCTCCGTTTGTTACATTTCATGGCAGTAAGTAGGAGAGTTCATAATAAACTAGGCCTATGTTGTGTGTGTATATAAATATTTATATATAAATGACCTAACTATAAACTATTAAAAAATTAAAAGTAGCTTAGATGTAACTAAGCTACTTTTGCCACATTGCTGTAGCTTAGCTTGCTACATTTCACTGGGGGGTAGCTTCTGTGTAGTGAAGCTTCATTTAATGTAGAGTAGCTAGTAGCTTAGCTCACTACATTTTTCAAGTAGCTTGCCCAACACTGTTGAATACGCATTCAGGTTAACTACTAAAACACATTTAACAAAATAAATACTGTATGATGATAAAAAAATTTAAAACTAATTAAAAAGAAAATTTAATCTGAGTAACATTTAAATAGATTTAAAGTGTTTATTTATTTAGTAGCACAATCAAGTACAAATTAGATGTAGCTCAGGATATTTAAAATTCAGTAAAGAGACGTGACGACTTAAAGCAGCTGCAGTACTGAGCAGTTCAATAACAGACGGTGATGCAATCAGTGGCCAATTTTTAAAGCAACAAGGAGACTGAAGCAGCAGGGGGTGGGGGTCCACTGAAACAAGTGGTGCACAGACAAAAGAGCATGCTGCAGAGTGAGTGTGTGTGTGTGAGCCCACATGGCTAGCGGCATGACTGGATGCAAACAATCCCTCACCATGGCGACACAGCTCTGGCTTTGTCCGAGCCTTACACAGATCACTGCATTGATTGGAGGGCACGATCTGGGAAAGTAGACCTAACAATCACTAACAATTAAGAAGCAGCCCGTGCTGTCCTGTCACTTCCTCTTTGTTTCCTCCCTGTGTCGTGGGCCGCGAGAAAACAAGGAGGTGTGCAGTGCAGCAGGGTTTCTCAAACTCAGGATTAAGTGTTGCTGGAATGTCTCAGAGTCGGTCGGCCGTCTAGATTAACCACACAATTTGGACTGGAGACGTCATACAGTTTCCCAAAGGTGAACTCCACTTGTGACTCAGACAAACTACATACAGTTCATTTTGAAAGCATAACTCAGAGAAAAACATAATGTCATCTTTATACAATATAGTTATTAGTATTGCGTGCCAAACTCAGGACAGAAGTTCATTAATAGAGTCTGTACGAGTAGGCTACTTGAAGTACATAAACACACAGCTCATTTATTACATACAGCTCTTACTCTCATGCCAACAATGACGATGCTAATAAGCTGATGTTTAACAGGTGCCAATGTTTACCATCCTAGTTTAGCGTGTTAGCATGCTAACATTTCCTTATAAGCACTAAACACATAGTAGCTACAGCAGAGGCTTATGGGAATGTCATTAGTTTTGCAGGTACTTGAACGGAAACCAAACTATTTGACAAGTTAAAACATTTGTCCTAATGATAAGAATGTTTTTGACAATTCATCTGGGGAACGTGACTGCACAAAATTAAAGTGCAATCCATTCATTAGTTAGAAGATATTTCGGTCTAACTCTAGACCAAATTGGCGGACTAGACACATTGTCACACATGGAGCCACATCACAAGAAATGCTAATATCAGACTGACTTTGTGACTTTGCATTTTTATATTGGCACCCTGGTTTATATTATACAGCAGTATCTCTCTCTTCACTTCACTGCTAATTAATACTGTAAACTAATACAAGATTACATGAGAAAATGCTTCTATCCCTACTTTAAACTATTGCTAGTCCACCCTGAAATCTGATAAAAATATTAAAAGGATTCATATGGGAAATAGTGCAATTGTGTGCTGCTCAATGGAGATGCCCTTTGGAGATTACTTCCACATCAACTTTGTCAGCTAGGGAGAGTGAGGTGGCTGCAGGTTTAACAAAAGCTGAGTGAAAAGCTTCAGGGAGTAACCAGACAGAACAGTTTTCCTTTAAGGCACTGTCAATTGGATATTTTGTAAGAAACAATGTTTCCTGTGAGAAACAAGCAGCCATGTTTTACATGGCCATGTGGCGGGCATTTTAATCCACATTACTAAAACATCTTAAATAAATGGCTTTGGGCAGGTATTTCCACAAACATATGTATTGTAATACATTTTGTTTAATTACTGATAACATGTGGGGAAATAAAGTGTATCCAACTCAGCATTATATTTATAATATTTCAACAAGTGCTGGGAACAATCACCATATTGAAATTAGGTGACCAAACTGCCACCTTGCAGTCTCAAAAGTTAAACTAATCAGCTTGAGCCTTTAACCCTGTTAGACTCGGAGCTTAGCTGACCATGAGGAGGTGGAGGGTCTGCTGAAAGATAAACTAGACTGGATTTACACTGCAAAGTATGTTAATTAGAGTTTTCCGCTTTAGGAGCACACTTCTGATGTCAAGGCAAATATTGATTACATGTTTACTAGTTGTAGCACAGTAGTTGTGTAAATATAGCATATACATTGTAGAAGCCACATATTGTTGTGCAAATGTAGGTCAGGTAATGCTGTTTTTGTATTACAGAGAATTTCTACAAACACAACCTGCCTGAGTTTTGCCCTTGATTCTGTCACAACGTGCTTTAAGGAATTTCTGCTCTCTCCTTGCTTTTGCTGTATGACTCAGTTGAAAGAAGTGATTAAAACCACTGCTGAGTGAGCACTTATAGCCCAACTCTATTAGGAGATTCATCATTGCAGGACTCAGCAGATCCACTCACACACACACTGAAATCACTCCTTCTCACACTCACTCACTTCCTGCTGGCTCATGGATCAGGTATGTTACCATGTGGAAAATGTGTCAGAATCACCAGTGACACTCCATTTGAGGATGTATTCTTGTGTGAAATATAAACTACAAGGAGGTTATAAAATAGGCTGACACATCTTAGTGTAGAGAGAATAGTGAGACAAACGTGAGTAAATCTGCAACATAAAGTTATGCAACCACAGGGGACCAGTCTGCTCTTCATGGTGTTTTCCTGTCTCCCAGATATAGGAAAAGGGAATTCGCTATTCTGGATATAATTGCAGGTTATTATAGTAGGCTTCAACCTTGCTTTAATGGCAGTAGCTTGGCTTCTTGCCTGACATTCAACAGTACAAAGATTGGCTGCATGCATTCAGCACTGTGTATAAAGCCCACCAACATACCTTTTTTCTGCGGTAGATCACTGTGTGTAAGAGCATTTGAAACTCTCCTATTGTGCTGGAGCCTCAGTATTTTTCAGTCAAATCCGGTACTTTCCGTTGCATGTTTTGCGGGCCACTTGCCGGAGATCCTGTTTAATTCCGTGCTGCTCTGCGCCTACATCAGAGTTAACGGTGTGCGCGCACCCCCGCCTCTATAAGCCGTGTGGATGTAAACATGCGTCCTCGTCCGGTTATTGGACAGCCGACATGGGAGCTTTCAATGCGTCTGCTGTCCTGTCTGTCTACTGCTACTCTGCCCGTCACTGAGGGAGACCACAGAGCTTGTTGTAAATTACATCGGAACTGAACTGGGACACCGCAAGGCATGATGGACCGGTTAAAGCTGCAATGCACTGGCGACGCAAATGGACCACGAGAACGCACATGGACCACAAGATCCTCTGATCTCTGATGCATGTTGCAGTCACGTTGATGCTGGGGGATCTGATTGAGTCCTTTAAGACAAAATCTCTCATTATCCTACAAGTGCTTACACAGTTTACGCACTTGTGAATAAGTTCTCTATGGCACTAATGTGGAAGGCAGTGGTGGGATGCAACAGAAGTACACTAATGCACTGGAATATTTCTAGTTTATGTTACTTTGTACTTCTACAATTCAGAGGCAAATATTTGCACTCCACTACATTTATTTGATGACTTTAGTAACTAATTCCTTTGCAGATTCAGATTAATTATATAAAACATTTAATGAATTATGACCTGTTTTAATAGGTTATGATACGACTTTATTGATCCCCTGGAGGTCATTCAACTACCCAGCACAGTAATGAAAGTGTGGTGTCCAACAATAATGCTGCGGTGATGTGTTGAGAAGAAATCCGCTTGACACTGTTCTTGATCACAAAAATTTATTGAATCAAAAGAGTTCAGTATCAATAACAAGCTCTGCAGCAGCTTGGAGAGTGACCCAGCCCGATGACCAATCTGCCTCACTGTTCATTACTCATAGCTTATATAGGACATGTTCAGACATCTGTTAAATCAGATACCTGTTTTGTGACATTAAAGTGATGTATACATTAAATACATTTATAACTCAATAATATAATTGAATTAAAAACTTTATTCTGAAAGGGGCATTCTGCTTAAAGAGATCTTTTACTTTTGATATTTTAAATATATTTTGATTCCAACACTTTTGTACAATGTAAACATTTGCATGCATGACCTTTACTTGTAACATAGTGTGTGGTGTTGCTACTTTCACTTAAGTAAAAGAGTTGCTTACTGGTGATAGGTTACATATATTTGTTTGTTTTTAAATTTTATTTAAGCTTTGTGCTTAAAGAAACAATATGACTTTGTTTTTATTACTCTTTCTGGTTAAATATATTATTGTAAATGGTCTGTACTTTTATAGCACCTTTCTAGTCTTCTGACTTCTGGAAGACTCAGTATGTGCGTTAAACATATTTGAAGACATAAAAATAATGCAAATGTGACATAAAAATAATGCAAAAGTTTAACTACCAGGCACAATATGTCTTGTACTTAACTGAAAGGTCCATTTTCAGTGTGTGCTTGATTCTTCCAGGTTCCACATCCACTGGTGTAAGCTGCATACTGTACCATTACTGGCTCCTAGACTGGCTCCTAAACTAGATGTGATTGCACAAAATCCTGCTGGTACTGTATGTCTTAAAGGTACAACGTGCAAGGTATGGACAGAATTTTAGTTTAAAACTACAACTAACATTATCAACAGAATGGGAAGGAGCAACACTTTCGTTATGTCAAAGACTTGTGTTGTGTTACAGGGATCTCTACTGAAGTTAGCATGCTAACCAGCTAACCCTGGCCCATCCTGTCTCATAATCCCACTTTGCACCTCAAGAGGCGATGGTACGAGAGTATAGCTGAGGCCTCCCTCCGTGGTTTTAGTTAGGAGATGTGTGCAAGGGGAAAATTCCCTACATTAAACAAAACTCACAAAATGTCAAGAAGATATTCGTAAACCTATTTTTCTTATTAAATGAAAAAATAAATCCATATACCTTCTGAATTAAAATGTTTCTTTATTCTTAAAATTCTTAAAGATCTTTTCCATCTCCAAGTCAAAAACATATTAAAGTCAACATGCCTAATACCAAAACAACAAAATAGGTCGAAAGTCAATATATACCCCAAAAATATATGACCGTTCCCCAAAACGACATGTAAGTTCCAGTCCAGTAACAGATTTACCAAACATTCAGTATGTTACCAAGGGCATGTGATGTTAAACACCTTATTAATGTTGTGAAACTGTCATAGTTTGGTTAGGTTTAGCCAACAAAAATACTTGGTTAGGTTGAGGCAAAGATTATGGTTTGGGTTAAAATAAGTGACATACCGGTAGTCACCTATGAAACGCTTTTTAACAAAACATTAAATTAGTCAACATTAACTTAGTTTCACATGGGACTCAAACCTCAGTCGAATGGGTGAAGGCCCTGACTTTACTTGACACATCCATCCACCACTATCAGCTCCTTATTTGGACTTTGTTGCTCTTCATACCAATTCTAAAAAACAATCAATAAAACAATCTAATCTAATATAATATAATATAACCTGACTTCTTCCTTTGCTCCTGTCATACAGCCCAACAATAACCGTAAATACGGGTCATTATAAAGCTGCTGCATAATCGACCTACATGGCTGTTTTTCTGGTGAGGACAGGCTGATTAAAGTATACCTATAGTAGAGCTTTCTGCTGTGCAGTTGCTACTTGATTTAAAGAATTGATGCAAAACCATATGACAGTGTAAAATTAAGAATTTCTGCATGTTTGAACATTTCATTTCAGCTGAGTGATACTTAAACTGAGTGAAATATTCAACCAAACACTACATCTTTTATGGCTGCACCATTTCCATCAGAACACACAGCCTAAAATACAGCCTGACATAAACTGAAGATTTGGGCAGAGTTTAATAAGCTAACTCATGAAAAGCAGCGGCAGCATGTTTGATTTGAGAGTTCTGTTTAACTTCTAAAAAATGAAAAAGTCTAAAGAAAGGTGCGGTGTGATTGTGCGTGTGTGTTTGTCCTTATTTAAATTCCAGTCAACACTCACGTCTTCATGTCTCACAGCTTTAAATCATGACTGCTTCCTGTTGTGCTGATTGGGCGAAATCACTGATGACCTTCAGCTTTTCAGTATACTGTAATTTCAGATTACACGATCTGATATGATACAGAAACTGAAAAAAATATAGTATTTGTTCGAAAGATGTGCCCTTTTTGATAAGCTTGACAATATTTGCATACATCTAACAGTTGCTGCATCAATCTGTGCTTTGTCTCTCACAAACCCATTTTGTAAGAAAATGTTGTTACACAGCTCATATGGTCCTCCTTCTAGCCAGCTTTAATCTTAATAGCACTCATTCGTTCCAGTGTTGTAGGTCCATATATCAGTTTAGAACTAAACTCTGTAATTAATCCTGAACATATGCTTTTGTGACGATCAGGCCATGTGTGATTGATGTGACTGTTGCAGGCAGTAGTGACAGAGACTTTCAGGATTTAAAGCTTAATGCACACTGTAGTCAGGGTTCTGCTTGTGGTGTCATGGTTATGATTTAAATAAAAAAACAAAAGTTGGTTATTCGGAGCAGAAAGTTAAAGCATCGGGGATTTAATTTTGTAATGTAGACACAGCATTTGGCAAGAAAGGTTCAAGCAAAAACACCTAATTTCAGTCTGGAAGCCAAATCATTAAAGTCCCTTGACAGGTGTTTTCAATTTGTCTCATTAGGCCTTTTCTCAAGGCCGTGGGAGTACACAGGCTGTGCTTGACAACACTTTGTTGTTAGTTTTGTCACACTTGTCAGATTGAGACATCTTTCGCCTTCATCATTCTATTGGTTAATGAAATTTGGTGCAATTCTTTGCACAACTGAGCAGGTCTAATCAGCCAGAACAACTGTAAACACCTGTGTGTGTGTGTGTGTGTACAACTAGCTCCTGTTGCACCAGCTATTCTAAGTTCACAGTTAGCGTAGTCAGAACAGAAGTGCTTACGTGGAAGTTTACTTGTTACTAAATTAAAACAGTTTGCACCACACAATCTAGTCTTTACCTAAAGATTAGTTTTATTATACTCAGTAAGTGCCAATTGTAACTGCTGCATAGCTAACAGATCAAGAGTTAGATTGATAATATCTGACCTATCAGACCTATTCAGAATGAAGGGTAAAGGCCTAATAAGGAACATGGTCAACATATCTGACCAGACACTTAATGATCAAAATTGGGAACACTGACTTACACTTGACAAAAATAACACCACGTACCTCAAATATCGAAGTACTACAAATAACTTTCTGCTAAATTACCTAATATCGTCAGCTAGATTAGCATAATCAGATATTTCCCACTGCTGAACTTGAATACTACTGATGTGATCATACATTTCTGCATCTAGATAAATAAAACAAAGGCATACCTACATGTATAAAGAATTATGTTTAATATATGCCCCCCCCCCAAAAACTGTAATTTTTGGAAGTTGCTAAAGCTTATGATGCTACAGTGACATCCTGTTTATGTAGTTGATTGCTTTGTTTTATTGGTGCCACCAGATTTAGTAAATCACTTTCTAGACTTTACACATAAACTTAAATGGATTTAAGAATAGCTGGTGCAACCCGATCCTGGACTGTCCCAAATATGAGGTTACAGTTATTTTGTAATGTTGAAAAAAGGTTAAGGTTGAGGGTCTCTGTTCCTTGTCTTCCTTCACCACCCTGATAAAATCTTGAAATTTGTGTTCAACAGAACCAACCAAATTCTCCATTGTCAGCCACATCATTCTCCCCCTTTCAGACCGCTGCCTTTGACCTTCTGCCTTTTGACTGTGTGCTGTTTGCTGTCAATGCAAGAAGCCTACTCTTGACCCATAGACTAGACTCTCTCCTCAAACATGTCTTCTCTAACCAGCTTTCTCTGTAGCCGCCACAATACGACCTCCTTGACCCCAATCAGTCATGAGTCAAGCAAGCACTCTTACTCTGTATTTCAAAAGGACTTCACATTTCTCATACTGCCTCCGTTTTCACAGTCCTCATCCCTCTTGATCTGTCTGCTGTGTTTGATAGAGTCAGCCACCAGTTACTCCTTGGCACCACTGCAGACCACGAGATCTGAGAATTTTACTGTATACGGTGTCTTTCTACCCGACTGACTGCGTCTATTGGGTTTCATTGCTGGAATGCTGGAAAAAGTGCTCAGTCATCGGCTCCCTCCTATCCTGTCCTTCCAAGAAGTGAATTGATCTTCCCTCCGTAAAATGTCAGAAACACACTCTATTTTATGTTTCTGGCAGATTTTACTTCTAGAGTACTTGACATCTGCCTCACCCTGAAGACATCTAAAGACACAAGATATGAAGGAACAAGGTGAAGGAACCCGGAATATCAAATTAAATTGTGGTCTACCCAAAGACTAAAGGGAAACACTTCAAACACCACAAATTTCACACCAGTAAAGTCACTATTTTGTCGTCATTATTTTAATCTTTGTAGTGGACAAACTTAGACAATATAAATTGATCTAGATACCAGTACATATGTCTCACTGAATATACAGAGGCCTATATGTGCTGTTCACAAGTCTCCATTTATTTTTCTCTTTCAGTCTGGCAGATTGGACATATTTTTGAAACCCAGTGGTTCCCAGCCTTTTATTACTGCTTTCAAATCCTCATCACTGGTTGTGACCAGTTCAACAAAAGGGATTTTCTTTCCGCTAACTAAAGTAGTAAAATAGTCCAGTAATTTAAAGTGGGGGAAAAAAACAGAGGTTTGGTGGTTCTAGACTAACAAAATGTTCTATGTCCACTATATTACTGTGGTCAAATAAACTAATTAACATACCACGCATTCTGTCCAGTTAAAAAATACATAATTATAAAAGGGCATCACACAAAACAGTGGTCACAACCCAGATGAAACTGTTTTTTGAGATTTCACATGATCCAATCCAAGCTCTTTCATCTAGATTGCTTGATTTACAAGCAAATTTTTCTTCTGTGTGTTTCTGCACAGCCTTGAGAGATTCTGCTTTGTCTGAGGAGGGTCTTGTAAAACCTTTGTTCCACTTTCATAAGATCTCACTGCTCTGCTTCCTCTCTCAAGGAGAATTCTTTTCTACGGAGACTGCCTCCCTGAACTCAGTGATTTCTGCTAGTTGATGACTGAATGTCAGAAAGGCTGTTATCTGGCAAACGTAGGTTTTTTTAATTAGCTGTGTGTTTGGCCAAGTCCTCTACTGCTCCCCAAGAAATGGGTTAACTCAAAACACTGACCAAAAAACAAAACAAAAACCAAAAGGCAAGAAAATAACTGCGCTCAAGGGGGACATGAGTTCTGTAAAACGAAAGCCAAGGTGCTGTGCCAAAAAAGAAAGAGGCACTAGCTTTGGTTTGACTCCAGAGCCTTATGCAAAACAAATTTTCAGAAATCAAAAAGAGAGGACATGCAACACACCCTCTCAGCCACAGTACAAGTGGCCATGTGCTAGTTCTAAAAACTGGAATGAATGAAGTTTATATTGCCCTAAATGTTTTGTCATTTTGATTAATTTAGTACACAGCAGGCAGTAATCACAATCATAAATAAAATGCAGTTTATTCATATTATTCACATCTTTGTTTTATCCTAATTTCATTGACAGATAAACATAGATTTTAACATCAATACACAATGAACTGCAATTTGTTACTATTTTTCTCTAGCTGTGTCTTTGTGAAGTGCAGTGAGCTCTGTACTGATCCTGACTGAAATCACAGAGCATACTGCATCTGTGACATTACAGGGTGGTACTTCATTCCAGACATTCTCAAAAGATCAAAGGGGTTAAAACACATGTAGTCCGAGGAAAACATGAAAATGCTGGGAGTTCTGCAAAAAAGACTTACTTGCTTTTAGATCCCAAATGTTCTTGAGTGATTATGTCAGTGGAAAGCAATGCTGACGCCCTGACAGCGGCCTCAGTGTAAAGGAAAAAAGTTGGCTTCACTTTAGCCTGTTTTCCACTGGTTTTGTGAAAGAATCCTTTCTTTCTCTCTGTGAACTCTGTGTATTACATGTTCAGTCATTATGTGACAACCCCAACCCGGCCCGCTTCACACCACCCTTCTCCGGTAGCAAACAAACCCATTCTCATGTGTCTTTACACCTGATACCATCAGCTATATTGGTGTTTGGACATTTATTATTCCTATGTTGGTCTATAGATATCATTCTTTAGGTCACAAAGTAGTTAATCCCTCACACACTACTGAGGGAAACTTGTAAGTATTGAATTATTTGTATCGATTAATTCCTATGATGCTTTGTCTTTAAGTCTGGTCACCTAATTAATTTTATTACAAGAGAATGAGGTTATCCTTGTGAAATGAGAAATCTGACTGATTCACAGAGCAACATAAGCTGTGAGGAGACAAGTAGGCCATTGTTACAAGGATTTGGCTTCTTTAGAGCTTTTTCTCGCTTTGCACCAAGACCGAGGTAGAAAATCGTGGACTTTTGTCACCAGAATAGTTCACAAAGTGGGTGAATTAGCGATTAGTAGTGGAAAAAAGTGCATAGTTTAGTTCCTTGAATAGAAACGCTTAGGGTTTAATCTGAGGGCTGAACCACTTTAAAATATGTGAGTTTATGAATATGAAAAATAAATGTTATGCAGGGACAAAGTGCTGCTTGGGAACATTTTAATAGATCAAAACTGAATCTTTGATTGGCTCTTCATTGAGGTGACTGATAAGCAGTTAATGCTACAACACTGCCCTCTGCAGGATCTACTTACAACCAACTTACATATTCCTTATTTTATAGAATTGAAAAAAGGGCTGTGCATCTTTAAAGGAAACAAAAATATATCTTAAAAGTGTATTCATTCAATTATTCCATGTCCTTTGGGAATTATTGAACATTTTCTGTCTTACACACATATGTCTCGGATCGTATGAAATGCACTTCAGATCTGGTGTTCCATGCTTTTAGATTTATATAATGTTTCTACTGCAGCATGACACAAGGCCAGAAAACAGGAGAAAGAAAATCGTAGCAATTTTCTGTCATGTCATGCTGCATTATGGCGCATGTACTTGCAGATGGAGGCTGGGTGCTTTCATGTCCTCACTCTGTGTAGGCTACAATAAAGGGTGATACAAGTAGAATCACTGACACAAAGCCGATTTGTAGAGTACTGTTAATTTGATTTTGAAAATTCAACCACCGCATGAAATCAAGTGAGGCCTCTTTAGATTTCCCAGTTGGGATCAGCTTCATTAGACAAGTGGATCTCAGAGGACTTTGGCCTTTTTAAATAAAAAGTGTGTGAGACAGACTGCTAAGGTTCCTATGAGCTGTGACTTCTAGACCTGCTTACCTTCATTTTTTGACACACACAATTTCCTATCTTAGTCCACTGTATCATTGTTTCTAAAGTCATTGTTAAACTGTTGCTAAATGCCCCTTGCCCTGGCCTTCAAAACCTTGTCTGGGATGGTGATGTTGTCACCCAGCCTCCCGGCTCCTCCCCCCTTCTGCTGTACCGCAGTGCAGCTCACCAGGCTCACCACCTCTGCCAGGCCCCGCAAGGTTAATGCTGCTTCAGGGCCTCAAAGTCACTGAGAGGTGTGATGGATGAAGCCAAACATCTCCCCCTCACTGGCACAGAGCTCATCCTCCACACTTTGATTTGCAAATGATAGAGAGAGTTGTTTAACTTGGTGTTAATCCATATATATATATATACACTTTGCAAAAGTCATATGTCATTACATAATACCTTCACTCCTATACATAGATATAGGAAACAACTTAAATTAGAGAGCAAGAGATTTACAGAAGAAAATCATTCTATTTATAAATACCTTTTATATACATTTTACATATAAATTCATTGGTTTGTCAAAAATAATGCTGTTTATTTGATTTTCATCCTTCACAGTTGAAAATGAAAACTGTTTTTTTTTTAAATTTAATTTGTCGCTTGAAGTGCTAAAAACAAAACAGAACACACAAAGCAGTTTTCTCAACTGTTAAGATGCTGCTACAGTAAAAAACTACACTGACATTAAGAAATACTTCATTATCATTGATCATAACATCTGCTAGACAGACTTTATGTTTTCAGGAAAGGTTTTTACATTTATCTGTCAGTTTTTCTGACAAAGGCACCAAGACAGAGGCCAGAAGTATCTGATGAGGAAAGTGTTCTGAAATGTCAGTATGTTTATTGTTCTGTTATCTATTATCTCTATTTTAAAACCCAGCTCTTTTCCCGTATCATATAATCAAAATCCTCTCAAATTGGCATGTTTTTCTTTAAACTAACACATTTCACTTTAAACTAACATTTCATGGTGATCTTAAGGACACTACTCAACTTTTAAAGGAATGTTTTGTTTGCAGCCTGTGACAGCAACGGGCCAGTACAAGAGGAAGAGTGCACTGAGTGATTTGGGACCGCAAGTGCCATTTTGTTTCAAAGATTATGGCTTGAGTTTGGTATTGACAGATCCACGGCTCCCTCGCATACAGAGTTGACAGCCTTTGTTGTCCTTGCATTGATAAAATCAGCTTTCCTGTAACCACACTGTTGAGAGAAAAGGTGTTGAAAATGGACAATGTATTTTTAAAAGCCAAAATGTATTTGTTTGGAATTTTTTCATCTGTTGCACCCAACCCACACTGCCTCCAGTTGTAGTATAAAAAAGACAGCAAACAAGTGAATTAAATACCTGACAAACCAGTCCTATTAATGTAATATTGCCATTATGCATCCTCTCACAACATAGGCTACTGTAGGTCATTTTCCTGTTGGATAGTAGTTGATTGTTGATTGCTTTGGTACAATTATCACAAGTATGTGGTAAAATTTCACACTCTTAGAACAAAATTTCAAACTCATCATACTTGTAACACAGCCAGTCTTTCATTCTAAACTTGCCATTCTATATTCATTTGGATTGTAAACAACTCTCACCACAAAACTATTGCTTCAAAATATAAGTTTCTTGTGAAATGTCATGAGAAAATATAGTTTAATCACCAAAACACAGCAAAATGAAATCTTCTCAGTTTAGTCGTTTTAACTACCAGTGAATCTAATAACAAATAAGATATTTGTTTCAAATCACCTCAGGAGTGCGGAAAGTAGTATGCAACAGTACGGTAAAAGATCGGCAATACACTTTCATTACCCAATAAAAATCCATCATTTCTATAATATCTATCCTATATATTAATCAAGATGTCATCAGTGAGAGAGCTTCTTCATTGATGCAAACTGCCCACCTCTCTGAGCCTCTCCACAAGCTCTCTGTTTGATTCCACTGCCTTGCTGTCTGTTCTATTCCATATTTAAAGGAACTGCTTGTGTTCACACCCATTTTTACTGTATGGTTACCAATTGAGTTTACCACGTAAAATTAGCAATGTAATTATAGATGGTAATCATGTAGTGCATTTTACAGTATTGTACATACTGTAATGATTGCAGTGGTTCTTTGTGCCTCTGTTTGTTATAGAGCTACCAACATTAAAGTTGTTGGTTTGAATCCCACTGCAGTCACGTAAAAATTTCACTTACCTAGGGCGGTGTTTCTGAAGTTTTGAATTTAAACTTATCATTTAAAATTAACAATACAAGTATATTAAGCCAATGTTTCAGTGATGATCAATTAGTAACAGTTAGCATAGTGAGCATAGTAAAAGATATTTTACCAATCCATACAATCTTACACAAAGCTATGCAAGTACTTCGTATGATCATAATGTATTTCAATGTGAAACATGTCTTTCTACATGTTTTTGTTGTACTCAATCAATATCAGTTTTGATGTCTGTTTTGATGATCTGTTGTGTTTTTTGTAAAATATTACCACATACTTGTGTGTGATACCAAAGTGACAGAAAGAAAAACTGTAAGGTAATGGCTTCAGTCTCCTGCAAGGCTACAGAAAACACATCAAACGTGTGAAATTAGTTTGAATTTGATTTACTACACAATAACACCAATGTTTTCTGATGCTGTTAAAGC
Source organism: Lepomis macrochirus (assembly GCA_024633595.2). Taxonomy (NCBI): domain Eukaryota; kingdom Metazoa; phylum Chordata; class Actinopteri; order Centrarchiformes; family Centrarchidae; genus Lepomis; species Lepomis macrochirus. The sequence goes on along the minus strand of JALXJV020000024.1, from coordinate 12,537,943 downwards.
GGTGGTTCTCAAACTGGGGGGGTGGTGGAGCCACTTCAGAGGAGTCATGGATGTTGAGCTAACCTAAACTGGCATGAATATGATTCATGTGGTGACATAAACAAATAAACGTGCTCTGATGCTAGCAAGCCTATATTCTACTAACCTGAATCGTGTTTATTACAGTTGCCAGTATTGTAATACTTTTGCTGGGGTGGAGGAACTTTTTTTGACTTCTGAATGGAGGTGTGACAGAAAATGTTTGACAACCACTGGTTTAAAGGTTTGTTTAGATCAATAGTTTCTGTAAACAGTGACTAGTAGTGTTTTAAATTATGATCACTGTGGTTCAGGAAAGTATAGTAGTACAAGTAAAACTAAAAGTACAGCAAAACTATAACATTAAATCCAACTATGGATCTATAGTAGTCTACAGCTGTGAGGTCAGTAGCTAATATACTGTTTGTTGTTATTTTCCTCTTTTAGAAAATGAACCTGTAAAAGAAAAAGAGCTGAACTTCAGTATCTGTCCCATCTTATCACTCTGCAGGGCTCCGATGGCAGGTTCCTGGGTGTAGTGACGCACAGTGTGGGCCATCAGTGACAGGTACATCTGGATACTGATGGCGCTCCACAACCACTCTATGCCAGTTGGCCTTCTCCTCCAGCAGGGAGCACTGTTGCTCCAGATGCTACAAAGAAAAGGGTTTAGAGCTACAGCTAATTTTACATTGGTTGTGATTACTGGGTTCATTGAAGACAAGAGGCCACTATTATGCATCAGATTAGCAATGAATTACATGTATACTTTTTTGTCTGTGTTGTTTTTCTTGCTTTTATTGTGTGTGCCTGAGTAGGCATTTAAAGTTTATTTAACCAGGGAGGATTGGCTGACCGTCCATGTCATTTTGCAGTAACATCATACGGTAAATTTATATAATCATGAAGAAATTCCACTGCCTAATGCAGTCAATGAGATGAGATGTCTAAGGGCTCTAATGGGCATAGAAAGACTGTTTTTGTTAAAGACACAGTGAGAATATATGTGGGATGCACATTTAGATGGTAAGACCTGTAAAGAATGTAATTATATATTATCGGCACAAAAGAACCAAGCTTTTTGTAAAGTTTTTTAAAATTTTTTTATTGAGATATAAAATGTACAACACTATTTGGCATATTGTAAGATCACAACCACATTGGTGCTTACAAGAAATTGAAGCACACAGGATAAAATATATATTACAGAGAAAATAAACAAACAAACACACGAAACAGTGGTTAATGGGTGTCAGTTAATTTTAATCAATTTTATTAAGCAGCTTTTTTTTGCTGTTGTCTTCTTCTTCAGGGATTTGTAGTAGCCTACAATGCAAATTACTTTTTTTAAGACAGTAAATAGAGGCTGTCGTTTTAATGTCGTTTACATTTACATTTGTGGATGAAAAATGTACCCAAGATAATTAAAGTATTTAAAAGCAGTTCATAGTTTTGTCCTTCATTATGATTCCAAATGTGATGTTATCTGTAGTGAAACTGGAGGGAGACTAGGAGATAAGGCTCAAACCATTCATATGTGTCACACCAGAACGTTGTTTCTGTAAGGGCAGGAGAAAAACAAGTAATCTGTGGTCTCTATTTCCTCATCACAGAATATACATTTAATATGATTAAAACTGAATCTTCAGTTCTCTTGAAGGATATATGTTATTAAATACTTTGAAGTGAAGCTCTATGGCTTTCGGGGCTACTTTAAAAAATTAGTTTCTTCATATGAGAAGAAGAGTTTCAGTTTATATTGCATTGGATATAAAGTTATAGTAAAGAGGCCATGTAACACTTTGTTTTGTAAAGTCTTACTGGAGAGTTGGTGGTCAGCAATTATCAATGAAAGAAGATGAGGGAATTGAACATATGAGGTGCTGCATGTTTTTACCATCTGAAAGAAAGCAGTTGGGAGGCTTTGGACAATCTTATAGCGTTGACAGTTGAACTGAAAATTTAATTTTGCACCAAGGCCTTCGGAAGATAAAACATTTCCAGACTTTTACAACTCCAGAAGTTTAATGTGTTGATGGGTGACAGACCAAATGCTGTTTTTCATCCATTCATTGAAATACAAAGATTTCTAAAGAGAGAGAGAGAGATCAATCAGTAAATCCAGATGGGTACATCATAAAATAGAATTTATATAGTAGTTTCCAATACAAAAGTAGTTGTGAATGCAAACAATTTTATAGGTAGTTTTCATCACAGTCAAAGCATACAAGTAAATCAATAACTCCATTTAAAAAAAAAAATACCTGGAGACACAATGCGATACAAAAATCAATTCCAACCCCACTGTTTGCTAGAAAGGATCTTAACCATTTAGTTTTTAAGGTTCCATTTATACAGTCAGTAGTCTATGGCTTGTAGCCCACCATCTTCATAGTCTTTCACTACAGTCACTTTTTTTAAATAATGAGGGTTTTTTACCCAAATATATTGAAAGTTGAATGTGTTGGTGTGTTTTAGTGGTATTATTGGGGATAGATGAAGAATTTTGGTTATATATACCAAAAAAGACCAAAAAGAGAAAGATCTCTATATAACCTTCTGTCTGATATTGATTTGTATTCAGTAAATTTTGTTCAGCACATTGAAGGTTTCACTTAACTTAGAATTGTTTGTTATATGTAAACCTAAGTACTTGACTGTAGTTTCAATAGGGATATGCCATACTGCCTCAAGGTGGCAGTCATGTATAGCTAATAACACCTTTCCAAGTTCAGTTGTAAACCAGATGCTTTTGAAAATGAGTCTATAATTTCAATAGCCTTTGGGATCTGCTCAACATTTTTTAGTAACAAGGTTGTGTCGTCAGTCAGCTGACTTATAATTATTTGGCTGAGGATGGACAGCATTTCAGCTGCAATTATGAAGAGTGAGGGTGAAATGGGGCAGCCCTGTTTTATGCCTATTTTATGTTAGTGCCACATGAGAGAGATATTGAGCTGTTAGTGTCGGTTTATAAAAACTTTTCATAGTGAAGCCGAAGCCTAAGAGTTGAAAATAGCCTTGAAAATAAAAGAGTGTTCAACCATGTGAAATGCCAAGAACATAGAACAAAACGATCATCATTTATATGCTCATTATATTCAAGCAAGTTAAAGACAAGGCGGCTGTAATTGTGTATTGATCTACCTTTCATAAATCCTGATTGAGTATCACTTAATTTTTGAGAGAAACCCAGACGATTTAAGAATATGTATGTTAGCAATTTGTAGTCATTGTTCATAAGTGTTATTGGTCTCCACTTGTCCCAGATTTTGGGATCTTTGTCTGGTTTTGGTGTGAGAACAATTACACCTAGCCTCAACGTAAGTGACAGGTTCTTTTTAGCTGCTTTACGTGTTTCAAATGAAAGTGCTTTGGTATATAGCACAAAGATGTTCCCATACTCCTATGGTCTCATCTATTGGTCTGTGTTAAAATCTCACCTACACACTCGCAGACGTTTATATAGACCTGCACCCTTTGATTGGTAATCACTGTTTACCCACAATTGTTTTGACCAAGACTTATTTTTTTAGTTAAAAATAAGTCAAATGAACAAGGTGCTCAAAGTATAAAAGGGGCACATGGAACAAGATTTTAAAGAGGACGGTGCTCAAAATATCGATATAGAAATTTACTGTTAAGTATTCCTGGCGGATACGTGTATAGATACAGATTTTTCTGTATCGATACATTACAAATGCTGTGCAGACATGCAGTTTTGAAAAAGAAAAGATTTGTGGGCTGACGTGACCCAAGGAACAGTTGCTGCTGAGGGGGTTGCTGGGGATGTTGCTGCTGCTGTTGTTGTTGCTGATACTGCTGGAGGTAATCTGAGACTAGAGGTATTACTACAAATATATTAGCTGATTAAACAAATATGTCACCATGACAAGATGTAAAGATTGTTAAATGTTTAAAGTAGCTCACTGTGACTGATCTGCGGTAGTGCTGCAGCTGCTGCAGAGCAGTGGCGGATCTAGAGAATTTTACATGGGGGGGCAAAGGGGTGGCAAGAGGTCATGGCAGGGTGGCAGGGGTAAAATTGCTTTAACAAAACAAACACAAAAACACTGTTAAACTACAGTAGTTATTGTTTAATCATACCCTTACACACTACAAAGGTTTTTAATTCACAACAGGAATAAGCCCAGTGCAGTGTTCAAACAAATCAAAACTGTGCATCTTTTAAAAAGTAAAAGCATAAAAAGCAAAATGAAAATATTAAAACAGTACAATTATTGTGTCCAAGATGCAGTGGACTACAAGTATAAAACAGCGGACAATGCTCAAGGTCTTATTATAATTAAAAACTTATAATTATAGTTCACAAATGACCCATGATCACCCATCATTTTTAGGAAAGCTTAATGCGACGGTTGTTGTGCTTTGCAGCAAAACATTTCACAAACGTATCTAAATCTAGTGCTTTGGCACGCTGTTTCTCAATACTGAGAACAGCCACATTTCTCAGATTGTCATCTGCCATGGTTGAGCGCAGGTGAGTTTTTAGAAGCTTTAAAGTTGAAAATGTAGATTGGCCTCATCTGAAATTTCATTCAGCACCCTTATTACTGCAGGCTGCCTGTCCATAAGGTTTCTACATGCAGCATAGCGACAGGCCCATCTAGTGTCACTTAGCCTTGGAAGTTCTCGTGGTGCCCCACCACTGAACATTTCTTTTTTAACATCCATCCACTTAATGTGAACATATGAGCTTGACATGATTGTGTACAGTCTTTCCAGCAAAGTGAAAAAGATGCAGCTTCTGGGACATTTTTTACACTGTCCACAATTACAAGATTCAAACAGTGTGCCCTGCAGTGAACATAAAATGCATATTTGGCAACTTCCTTAACCTTTGTTTGGACCCCAGAGCACCTGACGCTCATGACTGCAGCCCCATCATAGCCACCAGATTCTCTTTGTATTCCAGTCCATACTTTTCCAGACATGAATTAAGTTTCTCTGTCAAACTGGCTGCATCTAAGTGCTCTGCTTTCTGTTACTCAATGAAGCTCTCCTGAACCACACCATTATAATAATATCTTACGACCAGAGACAGCTGCTCCTTTTTTTGAATGTCTTTAGTCTCAGCCACTAAAATAGAAAAGTGCTCACTTTCTTTAACCTCTTTTATACTTTCCTCTCTCACCATTTCTGCTAAACATCTCATTTTGAGTGCTTTTGCTTTATGTATTTAGCATTTCTGGGACCCTATGACAGCCGTTTTTTCACTAAGGCATCATGTTTACTCGCAAGATCTAAAATCTCAAGGAAATTTCCCCTGTTTTTTTGAGTTTTCCGATTCATCGTGGCCACGTTGGGAAAATTCTGAGTGGCTGTCAACAGCAAGGTTTCAGCCAAAGTTTTAATGTACTTTTGATTTTTGATTACTTTCTGATTTTCATTTCCCATCATGCCCAAGACAGTTGTATTTTTCTTGGCCATTCTTTTGAACTCACTCCATGCAATCAACCCACTGTCTTTGGAAGTGGCCTTCATCCAGCTAGAATAGCCATTTTCTGATGTGAATACACTGTTTTAAAATGCGCAAAATGTCTGCATGCAAAGCAGTTTGCTGCATCTTTAGACATGGAATATTCAAGCCATGGCCGAGAACTGTACCACTCCCTGTGGAAGCTTCTTTTTGCTGCTCCATGTTATGTCTTTGGGAATGTCTATAAATCAGGCTGCACTGCTGCATCACCTTTGCATTTTGATATATGTTTAAAAAGAAAGAGGAGAGTGCCAATTCTAATTATCTAATGCTATTGAACAGTACATGGACATAGCCAATGCATATAAGTGGCATTATCCTACTGTACGGCAATTTATATGGAAGAAGAATAAAAACATACCATGTGGTCCTGGGGAATTGCAGGTCTACCCTCTTCCTCTCTGTCATCTTCCTCCTCCTGATCACTCCCTGCCTCTGTCCCTCTCTCTGAATCTGGAGCCTCCTCTTCATCCCTCACTGATTCTTCTTTTTCCTCATCTCCTTCACTTATTTCCTCATCTCCTTCACTTATTTCCTCGTCTCCTTCACTTATTGCCTCTTCTCCATCACTTATTTCCTCGTCTCCTTCTGTCTTCTCCTGCTCTGACCCTCCTGGTCCCTCCAGTTTACTTCCTTCTCCTTCACTTCCATCACAATCTTCCTCCTGTGTACTTCTTTGAAATTTTTTTAGCAAAAAAGCTGGCAATATCCCCACTTTTAACCTTCCTTTTCATGGTTAGGCTCCAGCTACTTTCTTCAACTATTCTTGCCTGCAAAAGTCAATATGTGAAAACCTCTGGTTATCCTTGTATTACATTACACTGTAGGGTCATGTAGCTAATAAGTAGCCTATAAAACAAATATAAAATCAGAAAGATTTATCAGATGCACACACCAGTTATGTTTAGACTACTTTATAAGACTGCTTTGCTAATCAAATGATCGATCTCCTAACTTGCACTGTATTATGTGTTGTAACGTAACGTCAGCGTAAAGGCAACCATCAGTAAACGTTATATTTTTTATCAAGCTGTTCATGTCTTTAGGAAAATCTAAATTAGGCTAATCAAAGGGAAGAGTGCTCTTACAAATCATGAGAGAACAATTTGACTGCTGATTTTTTTCAGTTTTTGCTGATGCTGAATCGTCTTTAGCATACAATACATTCATTACAAATGTAACTTTAAGTTAAACGTGTGTTTAATCTACACCTGGGGAAACTCACTTCACCTTCAGAGGTGCAGGGCCACCGCACCGCAGCAGACTCGCTGTGTGTGTGAGCCAGTCAGCCAGGCTGAGCGAACGCTGCTCTGCACGTTTGAATCAGGGACGTAGCTAGGTATTTGAGGGGCAGGGGAGAGGGGTTAATAATACATTTAAATTTAAAAATTAAATTGTTCACTTTTGGTAAATGTATTGTTTAGTTCACTGTTTTGACAAGTACAGTTTTTGGATCATCAAAGTTAGGGGGGGCAGTTGGGGGGGCAAGGCTCTAGAGTGGGGGGGCACCTGCCCCCCTTTGTCCCCATGTAGATCTGCCCGTGCTGCAGAGGCTGACTGCTACGAGAAAATAAGAGGGAGATGCTCACATTAACTGCTGCACACCAAGAGAGGCAGGTAGAGAAAATAAGATACCAGATTCAAAAAAAAGTGTGGGAAATGATCTGAGAAGGAAACATTAATGGGGGAAAGAATGGGTGGCTACTGCAGGGGTAAGAATGAGACAAACATATCTATAGACAGAAGTGTGTGTGTGTGTGTGTGTTGCTTGCTTGTCTACAATACGCAATTTTGTGATCATGCTTTCACATATTGCATTGTGAGTCTGAAATATATTTGGATATTGATTTGACTATTTATTTCATTGAAAATCTAAATTAAAAAAAATAAAATGTAGAATGAGTATAATTCATCTTTCACATTAACATTTCATTCATTTTCCTTTCCTGATACCTACTAGGGCCATTTCATCACTCTTTACTTTTTTTTTTTTACACCGACATTGACATTTTTATATGTATTTCCAGTTGTTAAGTTTATGTTGTTTTGCTGTTGTGGAGAAAATATTTTGTCATATTTTAAATGTAAATCTATTACAATACTGTTATGATAATTTAAAAAGGGATGATTAGTATAATTCGGAGTATTAAGTATTATTAGGCTCATAATGATACCAAGTGTTCTAATTACTAGCCTACTATCTGCAGAATTTAAAGTTATAGCTGCAGGTGTGACACCAAAATGTGTGACCTATTAGATTCTGTGACCCAAATGGGAAGTTAAGCGCCAAAGACTTCATTGACGATGTGAAGCGGCTGCAGTTTGGTTAGGTTTGGTTGCACTCTCTCTTCACATTGTTCTTGTAAAATACATCCAACAACCCACAACAAGCACAATGCTACAACCCTGGAACGAAGGTGTCCTGCAGTAGCACGGCTGAATCACTGACTGTGTCTGAACGGGAGGGCTCATCATGGGTGAAGTCATCAGGTGAAAGGTCATTCATTTTACTTACTGCTGAATTATTATTTATTCATTTTTCAAATAATAATTTGGGAAGGCCTTCACAAAAATACCTTTACAAAATAAATAAATAAAATAAATAAAAATAAATAAAAAGTTTGCCTTGACAAAAGGCCACTTTGAGCATCTAGGGGCCAAAGGGCAAATGCTGAAGCACATACATTATGCTCATCCAAAGTACATGCATTGATTTTCTTCTCTACTGTTAAAATACCTGTGACTATCACATTGCTCAATATTCCTTGATCATCACTAAAACATTTGCTAAATATACATATATGTATTGTTGTTTCATTTGCCCCAATATGTTCAGGTTCAAAACTTCAGAAAGACCATCATAAGGTATTAGATATTTACTGTATGTGACCTGGGTGTGATTCAAACCCACAACCTTAGTGTCAGTTTCACAAAGGACCACTGCAATCATTACAGTATGTACAATACCATGCTGTAAAATACACCATATGATTACTATACATAATTATGTGTTGCAAAACTGTATAATACAGTACAGTAAAAATGTCTTCCTTTCATCACTGATTGGGGAAGATATCTTTGATCACATGTGTGTGTATGTGTGTGTGTGTGTTGTGTGTGAAATTTAACCACACACTTGCGACCAGTGTGTGTGGAACCATCTTTGACTTGCTGAAAATAAACAGAAACTTTTGGCATCCTTGCACTGCAGGTTAATTCCAATTTAATTAGGCTAACTAGATTATGGGCTGGAGCGTTCCGGCTTATGAATTACAAGGTTTTGGCAAAAGAAATTAGGACAGTAATCTTATTTCATTAGAGATTCAAAATACATCCGTTGTACAAACAGGACATTATCTGATTAACTGAGGATGAAGCCCTAATACTAATTGAACCACTTTGCTTTGCTTTAAATCTATGACCTCAGTTTGGGTCCTTGTGAATGAAACTATTGCACCATTCAAATTTCTTCAGAAGCAGAAATGTGCATGTCATGCATTGGTATAATTTGCAATAATTTAATCAAATATTTTCCTCATATATTTATTTAACTGATGCTTTTATCTAAAGCAACTGACATTTACTATGTATGTCAGAGGTCATACACCTCTGAAGCAACAAGGAGTTAAGTGTCTTCAGGAACACAAGGTGGTGGATGTGTCACAGTGGGGGATTTATCCTGGGTCACTCACACCAAAGGCATGCATCTTATGCCATCACCACCCCTATATGTGTGTATCCCTCCACAGTTTTTATGTTAATTAGTTCATCATGATTAAATATTTCTATCAGCAGTTTACTTACAGAACAGATGTGTTTTTAGAGGATGAAAGGAGACCCGATTTTGATTTTGATTCAATTTATGAAGCTGTATTTTCATTTGTTCATTTGTTTGTTTGTTTGTTGTTTTGTACAGTGTGTTATAGTCTGCACTAATTATTGGATAACATTGGCAGTATTTAAAAACTCAAACCATGTTAAAAAGGGCTGTGTGTTAGGGATTCCTTGCTGGGGTGTTATCATTAGATTATTATATATCATTGTTCAAAATGACATTCTGGGTATTTTGATATTTGAATGGTGTGCCTTTCTCTGATGAAATATAGTATATTATTAACTGCCTAATTCAGTCATCATATTTTAAAAAGCCAATGCATGCATGATAGGGTTGATAATTTATTGATGTTTGTAAAGTTTATGGCTAAATTATGAAATGAAGTATAGTGAATTTGATTATTTGTATTAATTATTTATAGTAACGCATACATATGTGTGCTATTCTATATATAACATTATGCAATTATAATATCAATTGGTGCTCCATAGATGTCGATTGATTTTATTTTTTATAAACTGTGTGTCGTCATAAATTTATGTATATTTGTTCAGCATGCCACACTGAACATTTAGATATGTAAATTATATTTTTTATAAATCATAGCCAAGTGATAACTATATTATGAGTAAAATTATAAAGCTCTTTATAATTCTCATGCTCATAGCTTATGTATAGTTGATAGTGCAACCTTGAAATTCAAATTGTGTTTTTACTAATCACAGGGGTTAAGATATAAATACACCGGATGTCCATGACATTGTTTAATCCTGCACATTACTTAAGAAATAGACCACAGGTGAAGTGCAAAGTAGTTTATCTACCAGCTGCTGTTGCTTTCAGTTGCTAATACGTCATTGTCCAATCTTCTATAAATCAATAAATCAAATATGTTTTAAATCACAAGCTAACATGAAAGGAGAGATTTTGCATTTCTGAAGATATATTTTCAGCCGTCCCCCCTCCTTCTTGTAGCAGACTTGAACTGCAGTGCATTTTATATTTTCGAGTGGCCTTTTATTGTGGCCAGCCTAAGGCACACCTGTGCCTAAAATTACTAAAATTTCAAAACCATAACTCCATTTTTCAAAAAATACACCCATTTCCCTAAATTTCCCTACACACAAATCCCGTTATCTCTCATTGCCTACACCATGTGGTCATTGAGAAAGCACTGACATTCAAAAGTGTTCAGTCAATTAGCACACGTTGAGCTCAATTAGCACACAGCTACCCAGGTGGAAACACAATCAGTCAAAATTGATAACACACCAATCAGAAGCTTCAATAAAAGGGCCAAAGTCGGGTCATCCAGTTTTGGAACAATGGATCAAGAAGAGGACATGGAGCAGGAGTAGGGTAGAGGAGGAGGAGGAGAGGATCTGTAGGAGCGCAGTAGTCGGCCAGGACGAGGAGAGACAGGAGGAGGTAGGAGAGGTGAGTGGAGCAGGAGATGAGATTAGATCTCGTTTCAAGACAGAATATGGGGCAGAATAGTAGTTGTACTAGTACACTACACTAAGAAATAAAAAATGTGCACATGTTTACGTTTGTTGTTTTTTTTGTCGTGTTCATCATGAGATAAGGTTTCCGAGGTGGAGAACCACAAGCAGCATTACTAATAACCATTTTTTGTAGTATTGTTTAGAATTTATCTCACCACTGTGTAAAATTGTGTGGTAGTATGTGTGTTTTTGAGGGCTTGTGCGTCATGTCTGAGGGCAAAGTTTGTTTTTTCAGCAAGACTGAATGGTTTTCACTGGAGAGCTTCATTTTTCACTTGAAAATAGGATGAGAAGATGTGGATTTGTGTTTAGAGGCATCATTTCAAGAAATGTGTTTAAGCAACTGAGAAAAACTGTAAATAATATTTGAATTAAAATTGGTTTGGAGGGCTGTTTCAAAACCCTATTGATTAAATTAAATACTTTACTCTGCATTTTGTTTGGTTTAAATCTGTGTTTAAAAATAAATGGAAATAATGTGATTCTGAAAAAGTTGCTGCTGCATTTTGACTTTTTTTCTCACTCACTTGTAGACAGTGTCAGATAATATAGAGGGCTCACTGTGGGAATGACATTGAGGAACAACAATTTAGCTTTGGCCTTGCTGAAAACTGACTACCTCTCTCATTACGTCTACAATCCTACTGTAAGTAAAAATAAAAACAACAGAGAAAACAAAGCAAACGCGTTGTGTCACCTCCATGGCTTTCTCACTTCTCTGCATTTATTTTATTTTCATAAGCTCCTGTCCCTATCCTGTCGCATGCTGTCCGATTTTATATAAATATAAGCATACAAATTGCTTGCCATGTCAATTCCCACCACCACCTTGTAAACTAATTTGGTGTTTCATCTGTTTAAATGATCAAGCATCTACACATAACATAACACACTTTCCTGTGACAATGTATTTAAGGCTTGCAACACTCTTATCCCTGCTCTTTTCACTGTTAATTGGATTAAATGACATGATCATAAGGTGTCTGCTGTGGGTGCTTTCAGGCAGGATGCAGACGCAGGTATTAGGCCAGACTAGGGAACATTTGGTCAGCTATCTTAGTGCTGAACACAATGAAGAGGAGAAACACAAGCTTCTGTGAGTTTCATTAAACCAATTTCAATCCTGTTAAAGGAAAATAAAGTTCAGCGTATGCTTCATTAATAAACACCTTTTGAAGTCCAAACTTTATAGTACTGACAGCCAGATTTTATGGCATGTTGTTTGAAATCAACTCAATATGACAACACATTTTGATGCATGCATTTATTTATCTATGATTTTTTTTTTTAGATATACAATCTTAACAATCCATGATGACCAACTAAAATGGTTTTACATTGTATATAGTTGCTCATTTTGAAAATACAGTACAAAATGTGTCCCCACTGATGTAGATTCAATGGTGCCAAAAAGCAGAAAGATTTCAGGGACAACTGTGCCTTTGACGACAAGGGTAGTCAAAGTGAGCATCCACATACACATCAACATGAAAAACACTTTTCCACATCCTTTAAATAAAGGATGAGAAAATGCAGTTCATTAGTTTGGTCCTAGAGCTGTTCAACAAGTAGTTCAGACGTCCCTGAACTTCACTCAGTCCATGTCAAGGATTATTCCAGATCAAAGAGACAGTAGAAAGGAAAATGTCCAGGTATATGAAAAGGTCTCTGTATTTAAGAGACAGAGGATACCTCTGTCTTGCTGGCAGAAACTGAGGTCTCATCCTCCACCATGCCACCCATTCCAACTGTGCTCAGCATGCAGTTACGGAACTGAAAAAGAACACAAAGGATGTTGAAATAAAAGGCATGCAATGTGCATCATGCTGGGTTAAAGCGTGAAACATGAAGGTAAGATAATTTTCATGTACTCATACCTGTTTGTTAAACAGCACATAAATGATAGGATTATACAGAGCTGAGCTCTTTGCAAAGAAGGCAGGAATAGCTGCTGTCAGGGCGGAGAAGGAAGCTCCCTTGTTTAGGAAGATCCAACCAGCGAAACTGGCATATGGCACCCAAGCTAACAGGAAACCGAAGACCATCAAGACGCACATGCGTGTCACTTCCTTCTCAGCTTTCTGGGTGGAGGCTGAGTCCTGCTGCTGGGCTGCAGCCTAAAGAGTTTGTGACCAGAAACCATCATCAGAATTCACAGCGCAGACAGTTTTGCAGAATATTAAATGAAAAGAAACTATAGAATTTTTTTATTGAGTTTTGGCTATAGGTTAAACATAAATCATGAACTTGAACTTCACTTACAGCTTTGACAGTCAGCACAAGGCTTCCGTATGTAAAGAAAATGATGAAGACAGGAGTAAAGAAGTGGACGACAAACATGTAAGTGACGTATGATTCATTGTTGTAGCCTGGGGCCAGAGTGTAGTAATCAGGTCCACAGGAGCATTGCATACCCTCAGGAAGGTACCTGTGTGAGGTTTAAGAAGAGCAGTTATTGCAAAAATCATTAAGACTTTTGCTACATAACAAGATCTGCTTGTACAGTATGTACCATGACTACACTTGTGTTTTTAAATATTTAGCTGTCAGGCTGTAAAAGTTTAAAGTCACATTTAATGTAAATAAAATGACAAATACAAGCGAGAATTACCTGGACCAGCCAAAGAGTGGGGGTCCAGCACATGCAAAGGCCATAACCCAGGTGAAAGCTACTCCGGCTCCAGCATGAGTTCCACTGAACTTGAAGCTTCCCATGGGTTTGCAGACGACGATGTATCTTTCAACAGCCAGGACCACCAGTGACCAGAGAGCAATTTCACCTGTAGAAAGGAAAGGCCCAATTTATGTTCAGTATATTTCTGTAATTGTCAGCTTTGTCACAACAAATGATGTGTCATGATACCTGCTACTTGCTGCTCTGTGGTAAATATCAATATACTAAGAAAACTTTACATGCATTTTAAGAAGCTGTTCAAGCAGTATGAAAAAAACAGAGTAGACTTTATACCTCCAAGTGTGGCCATGAATCCCTCAATAGCGCAGGCAGTGGGTCCAAGAATGAAGTAGCCATTAACAGCAGATGTGATGGTGATGGTAAAACCGAAGCTGCACATGATCAGTCCGGCCACAGCCAGGTTGACCAGGATGTAGTTCAGAGGTTGCCGGAGCTTCTTGTTCTGGGCCGTTACAAACAATGTCAGAGCGTTGATTGGAGTTCCGGTGCAGATCAGGAAGAACATGTAAAAAGCTAGAAGCTTGAACCATATGGGATCTGCCAAATAGTACTGTGTGTATTCATAAGGATTTCTTACAATCCCAGTCCTGTTGGACATGGGAATGTAGAAGTTCTTGCCCTCTGTGCCGTTGGGCTCGATTCCTCCATCCCAAGCCATCTTCTCTGTTCTGTTTATCTGTTGAGCTTCTTCGCCTGAAGAACCCAAAAGTGCTGATGGACACGAGAGTCAGAGATGCACAGCGTGATTTTTATACCTCACCACTAACCCTGTCATCAAATTGCCAAAACTGGATTACAGGACTGAAGTAGTACAGAAGTTAAAGGTCAGCAATTAAACTTAACTGGCTATAAAGATTAGAACAAAAGTAAACTGATCCACTTTCCAGGTCTGGAGGATTTTCTTAATCCTGAGCCTTTAGTCAGTGACGCGCAGGAATATTAGTAATCTTGTTATATTAGAGATTCAAGCTAAGGCACCAACTGTAGGATCAGTGGTAGGGGCCTTGTGAGTGTTTTTAAGAAGAGCTTTAAATGTTACAAAGTAACACATAATCGGGTCACACTTTGGACTTTGTTTTTACTTTAGGTGTGAGAATTTCAAGTGTGCATTTGGCTTTATCACATCACAGATGTATAGTTTTTAACTGTGAGTCACTAATACGGTCTCATCCCACACCCTATGTTCTCACATCCAAAATGTCTCAACATTCTACATACTGTTTGGCAGTCAAAGCCCTCACTTGTCTGAATACTCTAATACTAAGAATCTGGTTGATAATTTCAATGTGATCTGCTTGTCTTTATTAAATATTTCAGCACCCCTTAAGATTAAGTCTAAGTCTAGAGAAAAAAAGCAGCCTGGGCTCAATGACAGTACTCACAGCTTGAAAAGGGAATGTAAGAAAGCAGAATGCAGGTGGGAAAAAAATCTGACTGCAAGTACACTATACAAGCATGAAAGAGCTGCTCTTACAGTATAACAGAATGCTTAAGGATGCAAGAATAAAATGTTTTTCAGAACTCATCACTGCCCACTGCCACAATCCAAGGTTTTTTATTTAGGACTGTATTGATTAATTTCTGTGATGCTTTGTCTTTAATTCTGGTCACCTAATTATTTTTATTACAAGAGAATGAGGCTCTCAATCTGACTTATTCTCAGAGCAACATAAGCTGTGAGGAGACAAGTATGATATTGGTAAAGGGATTTGCCTTTTTTCTTTCCTTGTGCCAAAACTGAGGTAGAAAATAGTGGACTTTTGTCACCAAGATAGTTTACAAAATGCGTAAATTAGAGATTGGCAATGGAAAAAAGAGAAAGTGCATAGTTTAGTTTTTCAAATAGAAAGGCTTAGGGTTTACCACTTTAAGACTTGTGAGAGTTTATGAATATGAAAAATAAATGTTATTTGGATACCACTTGGGGACTTTAAAAGGTCAAAATAGAATTGTATCTCAGCTCTTCCTTGAGGTTACAATTAATGCTACACCACTGCCCTCTGCAGGATATTTTCACAACCAACCTTATATTTTTGTTGTTTTACTGACTGAAAATAGGATTCTATATCTTTAAAGGAAACATAAATGCATCTGAAGTGTATTCATTCTATTATTCTATGTCCTCTGGGAATCTTCTATGCTTTTAGATTTATAAAAGATTTCTCCTGCAACATGGCACAAGGCCAGAAAACAGGAGAAAGAAAATCATTGCAATTGAAATGAAGCAATTTCATTGCAGATGCGTATAGCCAGTGCTGTCATGTCCTCGCTCTGTGTAGGCTACAATAAAGGGTGATACAAGTAGAATCACTGACACAAAGCTGTTTTGTAGAGTACTGTTAATTTGATTTTGAAAATTCAACCATCGCATGAAATCAAGTGAGGCCTCGTTAGATTTCCCAGTTGGGATCAGCTTCATTAGACAAGTGGATCTCAGAGGGACTTTGGTTTTAAATAAAAAGTGTGTGAGACAGACTGCTAAGGCTCTAAGGATGAGATTTCTATTAGTTCCTATGAGCTGTGACTTCTAGACCTGCTTACCTTCATTTTTTGACACACACAATTTCCTATCTTAGTCTACTGTATCATTGTATCTAAAGTCATTGTTAAACTAAATCAATATCGTTAAGAAACTGTTGCTAAAAGCCCCTTGCTCTGGCCTTCAAAGCCTTGTCTGGGATGGGTGATGTTGATTGTCACCCAGCCTCCCGACTCCTCCCCCCTTCTGCTGTACCGCAGTGCAGCTCGCCCTGCCAGGCCCCGCAAGGTTAACGCTGCTTCAGGGCCTCAAAGTCACTGAGAAGTGTGATGGATGAAGCCAACCCCCCAACTCCCCCGCTGGCACGGATCTCATCCTCCACACTTTGATTTGCAAAGCGAGTTGACCAGAGCGAGTTAACTTGGTTTTAACTTGGTTTATCTGTGTGATGTACAAGTAAAAGATCAGAAATGACATTAGATTAAACTACATTTTGATGAATGGGTCAATCTTTTCTCAGGTAACAGAAAGATGAACTCAAAGATATCTTATTCACTTTACCTGTAATATAAGAGAAAATTTACATTGTATTACACTTTGCAAAAGTCATTTGTCATATACAGGTGCTGGTCATATAATTAGAATATGATCAAAAAGTTGATTTATTTCAGTAATTCCATTCAAAAAGTGAAACTTGGATATTATATTCATTCATTACACACAGACTGATATATTTCAAATGTTTATTTCATTTCATTGTGATGATTAAAACTGACAACTAATGAAAATCCCAAATTCAGTGTCTCTGAAAATTAGAATATTACTTAAGAACAATACAAAAAAAGATTTTTAGAAATGTTAGCCAACTGAAAAGCATGAACATGAAAAGTATGAGCATGTACAGCACTCAATACTTAGTTGGGGCTCCTTTTGCCTGAATTACTGCAGCAATGTGGCGTGGCATGGAGTCGATCAGTCTGTGGCACTGCTCAGGTGTTATGAGAGCCCAGATTGCTCTGATAGTGGCCTTCAGCTCTTCTGCATTGTTGGGTCTGGCGTATCGCATCTTCCCCTTCACAATACCCCATAGATTTTCTATAGGGTTAAGGTCAGGCGAGTTTGCTGGCCAGTTAAGAACAAGGATACCATGGTCCTTAAACCAGGTACTGGTAGCTTTGGCACTGTGTGCAGGTGCCAAATCCTGTTGGAAAATTAAATCTGCATCTCCATAGAGTTGGTCAGCAGCAGGAAGCATGAAGTGCTCTGAAACTTCCTGGTAGACGACTGCGTTGACCTTGGACCTCAGAAAACACAGTGGACCAACACCAGCAGATGACATGGCACCCCAAACCATCACTGACTGTGGAAACTTTACACTGGACTTCAAGCAATGTGGATTCTCTGCCTCTCCTCTCTTCCTCCAGACTCTGGGACCTTGGTTTCCAAAGGAAATGCAAAATTTACTTTCATCAGAGAACATAACTTTGAACCACTCAGCAGCAGTCAAGTCCTTTTTGTCTTTAGCCCAGACAAGACGCTTCTGACGATGTGTTCAAGAGTGGCTTGACAAAAGGAATGCGACAGCTGAAACCCAGGTCTTGCATACGCCTGTGCGTGGTGGTTCTTGAAGCACTGACTCCAGCTGCAGTCCACTCTTTGTGAATCCCCACATTTTTTAATGGGTTTTGTTTCACAATCCTCTCCAGGGTGCGGTTATTCCTATTGCTCCCTATTGTTCTGAGTTAATTAGCTGATTAGAGTGTGGTACCATGTGTCTTCAATATTGAACCTTTTCAAAATATTCAAATTTTCTGAGATACTAATTTTGGGGTTTTTATTACTTGTCAGTTATAATCATCAAAATTAAAAGGTATGAACACTTGAAATATATCAGTCTGTGTGGAATGAATATATACATTATACAAGTTTCACTTTTTGAATGGAATAAATCAACTTTTTGATGATATTCTAATTATATGACTAGCACCTGTATAATGCCTTCACACCAAGTGACCTTTTTAATAATTGTTCACAAAGATTCCCAGAACACAATGGACAATATGTTTCATTCAAAACAGTTTATTCAATCACTATTCAATCTTTCTCTCTCTCTATATATATATATATATATATAGATAGATAGATAGATTATATATAGATTATATATACATTTACATATATATTCACTGGTTTGTCAAAAATAATGGTTTATTTCTTTTTCATCCTTCACAATTTCTTTAGCGTGAATATTTGAAATTTTCCATTGTAGTTTTTGTCGCTTGAAATGCTAAAAACAAAAACAAAACACACAAAACAGTATTCTCAAATGTTAAGCTGCTGCTACAGTAAAAAAAAAACAGACATAAAGAAATACTTCATTCATAATCTTGAACATAGCATCTGAGACTGGAGAGACTTTGTGTTTTCAGGATGTGTTATGTTTTCTACATTTATCTGACCAAGAGGCACCAAGAGATTGGCCAGAAGAATCCAGTGAGGAATGTGTTCTGAAATGTCAGTGGGTTTATTGTTCTGTTTCGCCATCATCTCTATTTCAACATTCCCCGTGTCATATAATGAAAATGGCAAGTTTATCCTTCAGCTAACACACATATCACAGGACCTTTAAGGGCAATATAAACATGGTTCACAATATTTTGTTTGCAGCCTTGAGGAAAAAAAACAGTTACTAAAATGTGTCACAGACGATCCAGTAAAGGAGGAAGAGCTCATTGGGTGATTTGGGACAGCAAGTGCAATTTTTGTTGCCAATTATGGCTTGAGTTTGGTATTTACAGATCCACGGCTCAGTCTCATACAGAGTTCACAGCCTTTGTTGTCCTTGCATTGATGAAATCAGCTTTCCTGTAGCCACACTGTTGAGAGAAAAGGTATTAATATGGACACTATATTTAGAAGAGATTCTTAAAGCCAAAATGTATTTGTTTGGAATTTTTTCACTTGCTGCTCACAGGGATAGTATCAAAAACAACGGCAATGCAAGGTGGCCAAACCAGTGAATTAAATACCTCACAGACCCAAACCTATTAATGTAATATTGCCATGAAGCATCCTCTTTTTATCTCTCATGGCCAACACTGTTGAATTTTCAACAACTGGCCTAAATTGTGTTACTGTATGTATGTTATGCTGTACAAAAATGAAATGACTGGCGGCCATTTGCGTTGTCTACGGTAGAAAACATGACACTTAAAAATGTATATTAAAGCTTCTAATGGTTCATAAATAGAGCAGATAAACACCAAAGAGGCTGCAGAAATACATACAGATAGGATGGCAACATGTGTTGAGCATTATCTAAACAATGACTCCAACTCTGCTCACTGTGTGCAGACAACATCAGGACAAATCAGTAAGACATTAGTATTGTTTTGCATGAATAGGAACCCACCTTCTTGTAGGCCCCATGGAGATCACTGTGTTTCCACATGGTGTGCAGCAGGACACATGCTGCCTGACCTGCTCTGGTTGGTCCGTGACTAGGAAATTTAAAATAATTAAGAAAAATTGCTCTTTCTAAATGTAATATTAAGTATAAAAAAACTACGCATTCTAGGCTCTTTGCTGTCATTACATTCTTCATAAATCAAACAGGACATTAGTCAGTTTCATATAAGAGCACTTTATGAGCAGCAATAAGCTGAGCGTAGACTAACCCGTTGTCCTTGCTGCTGATGTTGATGATCTTTGGGAGCGCTCTCTGGTTGACGATGGCCCTGACGTGTTGCGTGTTGCACTGACTCAGGTTGATGAGGATTTGACACAGAGAAACAGTCACCTCAGTGGGCAGGTCTGTGCCAGTGTCGTCGTTGGGTAGCATGCCCACCACCTCTGGCAACACCTGCTTCACTTCAGGATAGCAAATAAAAGATATGTTGAGAGTGTGCAGTTTCTTAAGGTAACATTCATGGTCCAAATGTTAACAAATGCTTTGTAGAGAGAAATAAACACGGTTAAACCTCAAAGTATCTCAGGTTTGAATGGAAAATGTTACCGATGTCAGGGTGCAGTTCTTGGTAGCGTGAGAAGTTTTTTATCAGCGATATGGCTGTCCTCCTCACATCACTCTCTCCCTCCTCTAACATTTTCTTGACATGCTGAAGGCCATTTTCTCGTTGGACAATAGTCAAGGCAATAGCTTCAGTCACCTGCAATAATACACAATACAACAATGTTTTTTGATGCTCTTAAAGCACTGGTTCTCTAATGGGGGGCACGGATATGATTCAAGTGGTGACATAAATAAACAAAGGTGCTCTGATGCCAACAAGGCTATTCTGCTAACCTGAATGTTGTTTATTTCACTTGCCTGTATTGTTAATGAAAAATTGAAATCCACTTTTGCTGGGGAGGAGGGGCATGAACCTTTTTTGGCTTCTGAATGGGGGCGTGACAGAAAAAGTTAATTTTTGTAACAGTCTGACAAATAGTTTTATTGTGATCAGTTTTCCATCTACAATTCCCTGCACACATTGTCAAAAAAATACTCAGTGTGCCTTTAAAAAAAAAATTAGTTACATGAATGAGTCAGATTTTTTCCATCACATGAATTTCTCCATAATCACCAAAGAAACCTGATAATTAATTAATCTACATAAAAAAATCAAGAATTTGCTTCCTTATCTCTGTGTTATATTATGAATCTTAAATTCATTTCTATAACTTTCCTAATGTCCCTACTCGTTTTGTAAAATCAGTCTGTCAATCAGTCAGACTGAGATGTAATCCACAGACTGCAACTGGTAAAATAGGTCCCCACACCCATTTACCCATCCAACCAAAATTTAGTATCAAATGATTCCCCACCAGAAAAAAAATATCAAATAAAAATCATAATTTATTACTTTGGAAAGTAGAGTAGGGTACAAGTAAAATAAAAAACATTAAATCCAAATATGGATCTACAGAAGTCTACATGTGTATATATTAGTAGTCTATATATGTTATTTTCCTCTTTGCAGAATAAACCTGTAAAACTTACCGCTCCGTTCCCAGCCGTGATGTTCTGCAGGGCTCCGATGGCAGCTTCCTGGGTGTAGTGACGCACACTGCGGGCCATCAGTGACAGGTACATCCGTATACTGATGGCGCTCCACAACCACTCTATGCCACGGGGGTTGGCCTTCTCCTCCAGCAGGGAGCACTGTTGCTCCAGATGCTGCAGAGAAAAGGGTTTATGAGCTGCAGCTGATTTTTTATCAGTGGTGTTTACTGGGTTCATACTGATGACAAGCGGCCACTATTATGCAGCAGATTAACCATGAATTACATGCATACTTTTTCACGCTGCCTAATGCAGTCAATGAGCAGCTGCAATGCAGATTGGATGGGCATGTAAAGACTTTTTTCATTAAGGACACAGTGAAATGAATAATACATTTTCCAAACTGTTATCCTGTATCCCTCTGTTTATTTTTCATTTGCTTGTTACATGCTAGAAGTCTAGTTACACGCTAAATATCTGTTAAAAACCACCAGTATTATATCAATATCCCTCTACTTTCTCATCCTTTAAAATAGCAGAATATTTTTGATGGCTTTCACTCCCCTGATTTAACACATCAAGTTCAGTTTGCTCGTCACAAGAAGGGCTACTCTGCCTACTCTGAGGAAGTCAAATAACCTTCATTATTTTATCAGGGTTATCTCAGTTTGGGATTCGAGACTAAATTTATAAGAGAAAGCCTGCGTCCCACACTAGGGACAATACAGTGAGTCAGGATATCTCAACATAAATATGACACCCCTCTCCACACATCTGTGTACTTTTGGTCTTAATGGTATAGCATACAATGACACATTATACAATTGTGAGTTTCTAACTTTTTGCAGCGGGTGTGGTGTAGCAGACCTTGACTGGCGTGCATAAAGGCCTGAACTCCCCACATATACACATACATTCTCAAAGATACACTAAGATAAATACAAGCATTCATTTTGAGTTTTGTTTCTGTCCACTTGACAAAAGTCCATTTGGTCACTCTCCTTTTAGCTCTGGTTTTGTCCACACAAACTCCCGAGGGAATTATCTGGCTCTTTAGCCCCACTATGCTGCCTAAATACTTGCTAATTTTGTCTTCTCTGCCGTTAGGTGCTGGACAGGAAGCACACAGTCAATTTTTAGCGCTCCCTTTGTCTGGAAACAAGAGCAGTGAGAGTGAACCGTGAACTCAAAACACTGCAGAACTGAGGGGAACAGCTGTAGTAATTATTCTCTGTGGGTCTCTAACTGCTTTTGACACCTTTCATTTTACACATTTGATACACTGTTAATATAAAAACATTTATTTGATCTAATTTCTTAGATATTTGAATGAATTCATTAGTAGTTATTAGATTAATGAAGCATTGAAACCTTAAGTTCATAACAGCAGATCTTTGCACTGTTGACACAGATGCATTTGACACAGCAGGAATGTAGAATGTATATGTATATATACCTTTTAAGAAGCTGTTTTATGGGTGATTAAACCTGCAGCAGTTTTCACAGAATACCTCAGATATAATACAGCAAGGAAATCTTTTATACTGTCAATGTGGATTATTGTCTGAAGGGATTACCTCTGTGATCTTGGCACTGCGATAAGCAAAGCAGCCGACAGCCTTTGGTTCGGGAGCCAAGTTTTGTCGAGATTCCCGAAGATCTCTGATGTACTGTACTGGAAGCTCTTCTTCTATCTGATAAGACAGGTTGTGCAGGATGCAGACACAGTTCTCTGTGGACTTCATAGCAGATACATAGATAAATATCAAATTAAATGCAGCATGGCGAGCTGTATAGTCCAGTGAGTTTGGCTTTGTAAATGAGATCCAATTGTACCTGAACTACTGACTTTAATCCAGTGAGAAGCAATAGGGTTTATTTGAATGACCTGACATGCACTACAAGATAGAAAAACATGTGGGTGGAAGTATAGTTACAAAATATGTGCATTTACAGGTGTGCATCAATAAATGCATGTGCATGTGGAGGAGAACGATTTAGCAATTCGGACATGTAGAACAGTTACAAGTTGCACAAAAGAAACAAACCACTGAGCCGGTTGATGTGAAACAGACTGTGAAGATAAATGGTTTCTCTGGAATGTTTATCATTTTCATTTCACCTTGTCATCTGTCTTATAGTCAGCTATGGCTCCCCGGATGTAGTAGACCAGAGAGTCAATAAGATTCTCACACTCCCTCATTGCTTTCCTGCTGTCTGGTCCAGCAGAGCTCAGATTTCTAGAAACAAAAACAGTCAAAGTAATGTGACATTTGTGTTTGTTTCAGCCAGAGGAGCATTTTTCAGTCCCACTGAACCATATTAGAAAACTTAGCAACATTAATGACAAATAATTCTGATAATTATAGTAAGCCAAATGAAAATTGCATTTTATGTCAAACACATTTTTTTTTAAAAGTTAGTGGATGCACCATTTTGGATCTCAGGCATTTTCTTAACTAGTGGCATGCATGACAAATTATTTCACAAACTACCAAACCATTTTTATGAAATCCTACTTCTACTTCCCTAGGAAAATAAATACAGCTATTAACATTGTAACGCCACACAACAGGTTCTTTGTGCTGTGATGAAATTTAAATCGGAGAGGAACTCATCGTTTTTCTCATCCACAGGGAGCTCAAAAGGTTTGAGAACATGATTAGGAGAACATGATAACATTGGGCTAGAGAGGGCTGAGAGATTTCAGTTCAGCAGAGCGGAGAGAAGAGAGAGCCTGATGAATAATTCAGTCTTCTCTCATTTGATCTGGCTATAGTTGCCAAGGGAATAGTGCTTCTATATCTCCTGCTTGGTAAACAGAGAGATGATACGCGTCTTAAGAACTAAGCCAACAATATGATACATAATCTTAGACCACAACATTTAAATGGTAGTTTTCCACAATACCATGGCAGTAGAGAATTTGTATAAAAAATAGGATAGTGATTACCTAGCATTTTTTGGCTGACTAGGCTTAAAAAGAAAGCAGTATTAGTCTTATTGTTTTTATCCATGTTAGCTAGATGTAGTGGAGAATAAGGCCGTTCGTCACGCTTTATACTTTCATTTGAATCCCTCAAAAGCTGAATATTTAATATATTCCCTTTCAATGTGTAGTCTAACGTATCAACTTGAAATGGAGTAAAGTGAATCTCCTTAAGCTTATTCAGTTCATAAGATATGGACTGTCAAATACGTCTTGTGCACTTGTGACAATCATTCTCATCGTGGGGTTGGTAGTCACACTTTAGGGTTAATGTTATTTTAATGGGGAGACAATAAAAAATGGAGACATTCTTAAAAGTGACTAAAAAGTTTAATTTCATTGAGATGCAATAACCTAAACGTCTCCTGCATTTAGCAAACAGTGCAGTCCAGATGCCCATTCCTGTTGTGCCCACTGCTTGTACAGGATGTACTGCAGACATGTTTCTTTGGGACGGCTGTTAGAGAAGAGCTTTTACATGTTCTATTCACATGTTCTATATTTTTATTTGTTCTATATTTTTATATTTTTTCAGTTTATATATTTATGTACACAATATTTCCTTCTTTTGTATATAACGTGCATTTGATTATTCCATATTTATATATTTCCACAATTACTTATGTCAGCTGCATGTTTGTGTACGTGTAGCACTGCAGCAAATTCCCTGCATGCGTAAAACACTACTTGGCAATAAAGCTCCTTCTGATTCTGGTTCTGATTCTTCTGACATGTGACAACCACTCAAAGAGAATGTGACATGCATGCCCAAATGGCATTTTCTTGGTAGCTAATAACTAACAACGACAAGTTGTAGCCTACTATCACCTGAAGAATATTTCAAAGATTAAAGGACTTATGTCTCAGCAGGACCTGGAAAAGCTTATCCATGCATTTATCTTCAGTCAATTCCACTACTGTAACAGTGTCTTCACATGGCTCCCTAAAAAATCCATCAGACACCATCAGCTGATTCAAAATGCTGCTGCTTTAGTCCTCACTAAGACCAAAAAAGTGGATCACATCACTCCAGTTCTGAGGTCTTTACACTGACTTCCTGTCTGTCAAAGAATTGTTGTTGGTTTATAAAGCGCTAAATGGTTTAGGACCAAAATACATTTCTGATCTTCTGCTTCATTATGAACTATCCAGACCTCTCAGGTTGTCTGGGACAGGTCTGCTTTGTGACTCCAGAGTCTAAACTAAACAAGGAAAAGCAGCGTTCAGTACAAACTCCCAGAAAAGTCTGCTGAAGCTGTCAGTTATTTTAAATCAAGACTGAAGACTTTTTTTTTAAAATCAAATGTAAGGCTGTAGATCAATGTCGTACAATGCACTGTGACTTTTACAGTCCTGTTTTACCATGTTTTTATTTGCTATTTAACTCTTTAAAATTATTTTGATCCTGTTTTTATTTTCTATTTTACCCTTTTAAAAAAATTACATTTTGTGTTTTTTTCCCAATTTCCCTGAATGCTTTTATGTTTAATGTAAATCACTTTGAATTGCCTTGTTGTTGAAATGTGCTATACAAATAAACTTGCTTTTCCTTGCCTTAATGAATGTGACAACCAACCTCATTACATCATGTCAATCTGACTTTTGCTCTTGCACCATCAGCAGGTTTTTATGGCTTTAATTAAATGTCTTGACAACTACTGGAATTTCAATTATTTAATTACTCTGGTTTATGAGCAAAGTCCTGCTAAACTTATGACATTGAGCTTCACTTGTACTGTGTGATTATTGCTCATTAGTAAATGTTAGAATGCCAACAGGCTAAACAAAAATGGTGAATACAAACCTGCAATACTTTGAGCATGTTTGAATGATGATGTTAGCATTTAGCTCAAGTAGGCTATAAAGCTACTAGCATGGCTGTACACTCTTATTGTTAAGATATATAACAATGAGGCGCTATATCAATAAAATTGAATTGAATTGAATTAAGACGTGATCATTTAATTAACTCAAACTGAAGACACTAAATATTTCTTTACTGCATTATCAAGTTGCTGTCCTGTTCTTTGTTTTCTTCTTTAAATTATTTTATTGGGAGTTTGCCAACAAGGTTCATTAGAAATTAAAATGACTAATAGTTCTTTCCAAAGAAATCTTGTCAGTATTTCCTGCTTCTTATTGTAGTGCAATAAAGCTGAAGCAACAGTTAAGACCTTGTTAAGGGATTGTTTACACACAGCCTGATACTGAATCATAGTTCTGCCATCAGTAAACTCTTGACCTCTGTAATATCATAAAAGTATTGCGTTATGCTGCACAATTACCAAACAATAACTCTACTGTGGATCTTTTTCACTGCTGACAGATTGCAAACTTGATAACTTTCTCCACCAGTTTTTTTCCAAATGTGCCATTCTGTTCCATTATGATCACAAAGTATGATTTTTTGTGTATTTAATGTCCAGCAAAGTACATGTCTATTGTTGTAGACATTCCCAAATGCTCTATTTAGTTTTGTACAAGCTGATTATCTAACACCAGTAATGTCTCTGTTTACTTTTCTATAATGAACACTGCACAAGCCCTCTGAGTATCTTGTTTTAAAGCTAACAAAAGAAGCTTACCGCAGGCAGCCAGTAGCACTGTAGAAAACATCCGCATCAGCTAGGAGCTCGTCTTTTGGGTTTTCGCCTTCAGAAATGCCAGAACTGGGCACCAGGACTGACTGGGTGAGGACTGATAACGCCTCTCTTGAGAGGCGCTCCTTCAAAAGGTCATGAGAGGAGAGGTTCCACAAAAGACCTAGGAGTGAGATGGAAATATACTTTTTATTTGCAAAGAGCTTTATCTCAAATGTTTTGCTGAACTAGGTCTATAGTCAGCATGCTAAATACACCCTATAGCACTTATACATGCTAAAGTCAGCATGTATAAATAAAACAAGTACAGTAAGTTGGGGTGACAATGTTACCACACAGTGCAGCAATCAAAAGTAGAAAATGTGGTTTTAAACATAATCAAGTTCCTCTTTATGTAGGTAAGTAAAAAGCTGACCAGTGAGTTCTCTTCTGGTCTCCACATCACGGCTGTTCTTCAGTGCATGCAAAATGGTGTCCAGGCCATCATTTTCCTTCACCTCCATCTTGTTTTCGCTGCTCTGGTAAACTACATTGCGTAGTGCCCCAGCTGCGACACGCTGCACCTCCTCATTGTCGCTGCTGAGAAGCTGCAGGAGCTTTCCAATCCCACGGAGATAGTATACCTGGGAACAAGAGTGGATTATTGATTGATGGATTCGTTGGCAGACAGACATAGAATCTAAGAAAGCCATGACATTCATAATGTCATCTAGCAGTCTACAACCTATCTACAACCCCAGGGTTTGAGGAGAAAAAATACTTTATACTTAAATTTTATATTTCAAATCAGGCCAGGACAATTTTATTTTGCACTGAGTTTAAAAACAGTTTGGATATCCTACAAATAATAATAATAAACTTTATTTAAATAAATAGTAGGGAGGGTCCTGTGCAAAAGACACATTTCAGCCCTACTTAACTTGACTTGTGTCTGTTGAAATGTTGCAGTAAAACCTACTACAGAGATTATCTAGAGTGACAAGATGTTGTAACAAGTTGCAATAAGTACCACAAATAAAAACTTCTCAATCACTGCAAAATGATCCCAGACAATGCATATATAAAACATACCATCTTTTTAGCATCTGCACTCTTGAAACATTGACTCTGTATATGACTGGCTGCACAGATAAGGGTTTCCTCATTATCCTGGGTCAGCAGGTTTACGGCCCTCTCTAACGTCATCTCTAGGGGCTTCTTCTCTGACTTCCTGTATGAGAAGACAGCCAGAGAAGACAGAATGAAAAAAATATCATCCCCAAATGTCTCAAAATGCAGTTCGTGGCCTGAATCACACATTACAGGACACAAACAAACACACAATCTTACAGTGTCATGACATTGTGCGCCTGTATCTGCTGAGTGGGGAGTTCCACTTCCATCTGCCTTCCTATGTCCACCTCCATGCTGGCGACCGAGGGAGGGTATGAATTCAGTGTGTGAGCCTGACTCTCCCTCCTCAATTGACTCAACCAGGAGAAGCCTTCATCATGCTGGATAGCTTCAAACACCATATCATTATTTCTCTGCACTGTATGTTTCTCCTGCTTGATAAAACTTTGGTTAGGATTCCAGGAAGACCCATATTTGCCACTCTGAAACGCTGCCTGCGCAAGCACAGGCCGTGATGCGGCTGTCTGTCTAAGTGACCTATGGCGGTAGGTCCCGGGTGCAGATGTGGACATGCTTGGCCGCGTCGCACGGGGTGCCTCTGAGAAGGCATAGCGATGAAATGAATCAGCAACGAGTGAGTGGTCTAGCAGAGTGCCCCCCATGTACGACTGACTGGGTTCTGGATGGGAGTACGTCCCAAAACGGAGACTACTATAATGGAAGCAACTGCGAGGTAACTCTGGGCTCTCTGGTGGAGACACTTCCACCCTCCTGGATGGTCTCTGCAAATGGTTGCTTGAAAGAGAGCGGTTGGCAAAGCCCAATCCATTTACCTGTGAAAAAAACAAAACACAATCCACACTATTATTCAATCCACATATTCTTTTCAGTTGGTTCTCTCAGTTGAAATTCCTTTAGGACGATTTTAAATGAATATGGCATAACAGATGTGTGTATATTATATATATATATATGTATGTATATATATATATATATATATATATATATATATATATATATATATATATTTACTGAGTTATACTCAACACCCACATACACTACAAACTCCACTACTGAGGGATATTAGCGTGGTTTAATTTAAACAAATGAAATGTTTGAAATTTATTGTCTTAAACTGTGCTGTATGAAAAATGTTGTATAATATAGTAATATAATATAATTCCCTATTTACATAAGTTGCCATGTGCAACATTTTTAGTTTTTTACAATAAGCACTTTGACAACATCCTCTGTATGTGGAGCCAGGCAAAATGTGGTAAAAGGTTACCAGACAAGTCAAAAATATAAATGAATACATTCAAACATCTTAAATTAGAGTTTAAAAGGAAATCTAAAACTTTATATTTTTCCTTTAGCATTAATTACATGATAAAATACATTACACAGTCAGTTTGAGTGTTCCATACACCTAGAGTTAACACTGTCACAAATTATCTATAATGTCAAACTACATGTAAGAACACAATGATTCATTTGATAAGCCTGGAAGCTCTGAACAAATAGCAGCAACAGACCATTTGACTACATTCAAATGATGGAGTACAATATTTAACACGCAGCCTGATATGCATCTACGAGTACAAGTAGTTCTTTTATAATGGACAGGTACAAAATTAAAAAGGAAAACTCAAATACGCAAAGTATAGAACTCATGGCTATCTGTCATGGAATTCGAGTTTTAACAGGGTAAAAGGACAATCAGAAGTTTTACAGACAGAAAATGATCAATGACAGTAAATAGTTTGTGTGTGTCTGTGCATGAATAAGGAGAGCAGGGTAAACCAGTCCCATACCTGCCTCTTTGGTAAAAGTCCATCTGGAGCATCAAAGCTGCTGGCTTTGTTTTTCTGGAAATGGACACCAGCTGAAACAAGTTAAAGAGGTTTTGTTAGAGTGTACTGTTTCACACTGTAATTACCTAAACGCATGGCAACATTACCACTTTCTTGGGATGGGGGCATGACTCCTAACCCGGCTGCCTGAGCTGAAACTGTACAGTGCACATTCATAGTGCTGCAGGGGTCTTTGTACACTAGTGCAAACCAAATGTCGTGTCCATTTGCATTATGACAAGAGTAAGGCAGATCCAAAAGATACTTAAAAGCCTGTCTATGTCTGTTATTTAGTGTCTCATTAATTCATATAATTGCCATAAATGCCAAATGTCACGTTATTTATCAAATAACATAGTTATCTGGTACTTTTTTAACTTTTGGTTGGACAAAATGACATTTGAGCCTTTGACCTATGATATACATTTTTAAAAACTATTTTCCCACGTTTAATAACCAAACCATAAATCACTTATTATGAAAAAATAAGTGGGAGATTAATCAATAATTAAAATAATTGTTGTAAGTGACAAATTCCACTCTAGACTGAATCATTTCTGACTCAATATTCATTAACACTAAGCTTATTCTATTTTTTATTTCAGTCTTCAGGACTTCACAGCAAGTTTAGTTATGGAACTCGCTTGAGAAAGACAGCTGAAATAGTTTCATTTTTACTTCCTACATTGTTGACTGACATGGTAAATCATCTTGTGTAAATACATATAACCTATTAATAAGTAGTGACAAGCTGATCTTTCATAGAACTAAATCAATGCTGTCCTGAAAATATTGTTATTAATTTTGGTTTACGACTGACTGGAGTTCACAGCTGACCCACCCTTCACTTTATAGGCTACCAGTGCAAAATAAATAAGGGCATAACCCCATGGAAAGCAGGCCTGTGGGTGAGATATTCAATTCAAGCTTTGTCACCTGTCGCTTTCATCTCCCTTTAGGCGGATGAATGAACCTGCAGAAACCTGTTGGGCAAGCAAAACCCTATGCCGTATGCATTCCAGTCACAAAATATACATGTATGTACTCTAAATGATAGTAGACATCCAGTAGGCTACACACAGAGCATATCCTCTGGATAGAGAAGGACTCTTATAGGGTCTGACAGACATGAAAAAAGAAAAATATTGTTCTGCTGCTCAAATTTAGATTTTTTAAAGCCTAATGATTTTTTTTAAACCTTTTGATTCTCATGTTAAATAATGGATGGTTTACCCTCGTCGGGGTCTAAAAGTTAAAGTAAAACAATCCAATGAATCACACTGAGAGGTTTATAGGAGAAATCAGTGTCAACCAATAATGATGGGTCACATCACCAGCAAGTACACACAACATTCTGGAAACTATTGTTTAATAGCTAATGGTTCAACTGTCTTAAATGCTTCAAGTTCAAGATTAGGCCTATAACTGGTCTTTGTTGAGTAAGTATGAATAGTGTGAGGGAGCCTTGTGAATGTTTGGCCCTCAGAGTGTACCACCTTCAGTACACACAGGCAATTTTGAAAATAGTGTGCTATCTCATAGGGGTGACCTGATGTGCATCCTGATGCGGATACGTTTTAACAGCTTAATATTGGAGAGCCTATTTTCGGTATCCTGTGATTCATCCATTCATTCATCAAGTCAATATAATAAAACTGGACATTACCGTTTGATACGGACTTTCTTGCCTTCCGTGACAGTGCGATCTGAACCTGCTGGTGAACGCGCAGACGGTCGTTTGAATTCAGTTTCGTCGAGGATCTTGGAGTCGGCTCGGCCGGCAGAGCCAGACTGGAGTCGTCTAGCCCGAAGGAGTCCTGCGCAGGTAACGCTGATTTAAAAAACACCTCTTCCATTGTGAACAAATCCAAATCCGCTGAGAGTCTAGGTCAGTCGCTTCATTTTATTAGATATGTCGGCTAATGCCCCGCTTTGTTGTCCTACTCATGTGGGTCGACCGACGTCCTGACACTGCAGGGCGGGGCTAGAGGCGACGCACCTGAGGTGTCAGGTGTCGCTGCGGGGTTACTCTTCAATATTACAGTGTGGGATGTAACTAAGTAAATTTACTCGGTTACTGTAGATTACTTATAACCAGGGTAGGTAATGTATTTGAAAAGCATTTTTTGTTATAGGCCTATCCTATTTGCTGAAATTCTCTTTACATCCTGACAGCAACCAATAAATCCAATTAAAATAAACCCATCCAATCATTTCATTAGCTCAATTGTACTGTAATTATTTTCATTTCCTGATACTTAGATCTACTACATTTCAGAAGGTAGTGTAGGCCTACTTTTAAACTACACACCAGTATGACTATTCAAGGCAAGTAAGCAACTGATATGAGGAGTTCAACTGGAGAGGATAAATTTGATCCTTTTTTTAAAGTACAAGGTACAAGGTTTATTTGTCACATTACAGCAGGTTGCAAAGTGGAACTGGGTTTGTAACTTCCTTCTGCTACAAAGCAGACAATATACAGTAATAT
This sequence comes from Lepomis macrochirus, assembly GCA_024633595.2. Taxonomy (NCBI): domain Eukaryota; kingdom Metazoa; phylum Chordata; class Actinopteri; order Centrarchiformes; family Centrarchidae; genus Lepomis; species Lepomis macrochirus. The sequence goes on along the minus strand of JALXJV020000024.1, from coordinate 12,505,860 downwards.
AAAAGTAATTATAAAAATGGTAGAAAGAAATAAACTATACAAATTTATTTCTAAGACTGTCTGCTCCATTTATCACAGAGACATTAACACATATGTTTAATCTTTCTATCACAACAGGCCTATTTCCAACTGTATGGAGGTCGGCTCATGGTGTCACTGCTCTACATAAAGGATGTAATAGAAATGATCTAGTTCAGGGGTTTTCTAAGTCTGAGAGTGTGGGCCTCCCCTCGGGAAAAACTTGGAAAAAGGCTGCTCCTCGACCTTCCTTAGTTTACTTGGTTAGTTTCACTCAAGTCCAAGATGCCTAAAGGATCGCAATTATGTTATTTGATGCCACAGACACTCAACAAATGAACAAAAACAACCTAATATTGCTGTTGGACATAATTTCAGACTACACCAAATACAAAACAGGTCTATCATGAGGCATTTATTGTTTCTCACTCAGGGAAAGTGGGAAATACAGTAAAATTCCCCTACGCTACTGTATCTCTAAACTAACTCTTCAACCAATTCACACACATTTAGGATATTCTATCTCTTTTTGATAACTAATGCAATATTTTTTTCACTGAGCCTCCCTGGGAACAGTTTAGAAACCTCCCAACTTGGAACACTTCTGATCTAGATAATTATAGAACAATAAATAGCAGGTAGTGTCCAGTGTAAGGACACAAAAGGTGTTCTCTGTCTGTCCTCTTAACCATTTATATTAATGATAATATTTTTCATTATCTTTATGCGGATGACACTAGTGTGTACTGTATTGCTGATTCTGTACAATAGGCAATTGAGAACCTGCAACCTTCCTTTAATGCTTAAACTGGTACTTAACGCAAATAAGACAAAATTCATGCTGAGACACTGATATTGATTATAACAGTATGCATATATCCATGGCAAATGAATCTAACATTGAGATAGTTACTGAATACATATCTTGGTATCTGGCGTGATGAAAAAAATGAAAGTAAAATACCATAAAGACTTCTACAAACCGTGTCAAAAAATTGACGTTCTTCATTTAAGATGGATAATTCATCTTTATTATAATTATGAATAGTGAAAATAGAGAGGTACAGTATGTGAATGTTTGGCCCAAAGTGTATGGTGCACTGTCATCAGAAAATAGAAACAAGTCTGTAATATAGGGATGGCTCAATGTGCATCTTGTTGCAGTCACCTGTGTAATAGAATCTGAGAGTCTATTGTGTGGTATTCTGTGATTCATCATATATTAATCAAAATCACAGAAGAAAACCAAACAGGCTATCATTCTACCCTCAGATTATTACTGGTGATAGCTGCGGTACTCACTATTGTATTCTGTTTGATAAGGTGGGTTTGTCTTATCTGGAAGAGATGCATATAGACATTGATTTGATGGAAAGCTGCCACCATATGATGCTGAAATTGAACTCTGGAGCCTACCTAACTCGTTAAAAATGACTGGTTTATACCATAGACTGTATACGCATAAGGTCCCCCGAATATGGACTGAATTTGGAAAGTCAACCTTTTATTTTAGTGTCCCAAATGCTTAGAATGATAAAATATTAAATATTATTTCACATAGGTAGAAGACAATTTTAATTATAGTTGTAAAATATGTAAAATAACTAAAGTAGTTATTTTTAAGTAGATTTTGCTGATACAACTTTTGTATCAGAACTTTTACTTGTAATGAAGTATTATTATGATGTGGCATTGCTACTTTTACTTACTTGTGCAACATCTGAATATTTTTCCCACCACTGATGATCATAAACACACCCAATTTTTTTTCTGAGGGCACACAGAGTCAACTTTCAGCTAGCTTTAACAGACGCGGACTTCTGCTCACCTTGTGATGAGTAAGTAATAGACACCTTTAGGAGTCACAATAAAGTTTTCCACAGTAGACTAGAGCATCGCCCCCTTTGGCTCGAGTTGTGAGGATAGCCAGACACAAGAGGCAGGTGCCACCACGTTTGTCTTTGCAGAGAAAGGAGCCACTGCTTATGTTCACACAGGTTGTTAAGTACAGTTAGACTAACTTTAATAGGCTTGAATGTTTACACTATGCTGCAGGCGCCTGCTTGACTTGCCCCCCCCCCGCAGATGAGAACAAAGACCGACTTCTATTCTGTTCTATTGTAAAGAAATTTTAATAGGTTAAATTATGTTTCTACCAAACAAAGATGGATTACTGAAGGTTTAAGGTCAGTGTGATGGTGGTTCTTTGATAAAAATCTCCTGCCATTTGATCCTGTGCGAACTGTTTAACCCAAAATTGTCAATGCCAAGAAACGTATAACATTACAGATGCTAATCCCTGCTAAGGGGGGTGGGGGGTGGGGGGAAGTTGCCCACATTTTTTACTCTGGGTTGCTACAGCCGATTAATTATATCTATTGATATTGATATAAGTATTGAAATATACAAACTTCAAATGCTTTGACATCATGGCTCATTAGCAGTTGGGCCTCACGTTAACAGGGCTTCTTTTTCATCTGCAGCTTGTAGATACAAAGCCACAGAATCATTTGCCAAACAGGCATAATTATGACATTTTGCCTCATCGGCAATGAGTACAATATATGTTGCCTTCAAATAAATGAAAATTCAACAACAGTTACAACAAGATGTTTCCCCTTTAATGCAGTATTGTCTCAAAATCAAAGTTTCCAGTCCAGGTCTTCAAATCACATTCACATTAAACTTTTCTGTGCATAATATTTGTGACAAATCTTTTGTTTGCTTTGATAAAAAAATCTCTGGATACATCCATGTGACATTACAATGTGTTCAGCAAACAATCAAGCTGTCCAAATCTGCAAGTCATTTAGTGGACGCTTAAGTCCAGGTTGTCTTGGATTGTTGTGCTTGGGCACATACATTTCATGTGTGCTGTCGTGCTTTACCCCTAAAAGGAGCGTTCACAGCTAAGCACAGACCCAAGCATCAAGCAAAAGGTTTCGACAAGTGAAGGAAGAAGGTGTTTCAGGAGGACACTGAGCTCAAAATATTATATCAATGAGTTTAAGTTAAATTGTTGTTATTTGGATTGTAATTTGATATGCTCTGGGACATGAGACTTAGTTTTATAAAACAGCATGGCGTAAAAAGAACAAGTTCCTGGGGTTCATTAGTCATAAATTTAACAATGAAGAAAGCAGAGCACTAAAAATGCACTTTTCCACATTATAAATGATCACATTCTGAAATTGCATTAATTAAATTCATCAAACAAGGCTGAAGATATTTTTTTCACAAAGTGATTGGCCTAAAAATCTGTATAATATAATGTGACATCAAAAAAGGTTCCCACCTGAATACCAATAATTTTTTTTTTAATTTGGCACATCATATTTCACGTTCATCAACCACCAATACACATGCGTACACACACACACACAGACACACACGCAGAGGTTTGAAGTGGTTAAAGTCCTTATTATACAAACGAGGCTGAAAATTTATGATGGCTGAATTGGTGCATCAGAGTTTATGGTATTGCAGATAAAACCTTGTAATGGAGCAGGTGAAAGGACACTAATGTTGTGAAGCAAGTCTGACTTGCATGGAAAACTGAAAAGGACACATGTTTTACTCCTACAGTTGGAACAACACATTTTCCTTGTCTTACCAAAGCCTGCAAAACATTCTTCTGCTCATTACATGTTTTGTAAAACTGCACCCTCCCAAATGTTATAAACCCAAATTCATAAATTATGTCTATTATATATTTCTGTATGTATATAATATATATATATATATATATATATATATATATATATATATATATATATATATATATATATATATATATATATATATATATATATATATATATATATATATATATATGTACATATACATACACACACTCAGTAAATATTTTTGAAGAACCAGTCTGTTTTTACCAATCTAAAGTTAAAGTTAACTTCTATCCTGTCCTCATTTTGTGCTGTCTCACTGAAAACTTCATTCCAAAATGCAACTCTTCATCCATAATTCACAAATACACTGGTTTTACCATATTATGCTTTAAAATGCATTATCTCTAACATCTGTATTTCATACTAGGACACCATCCAACCAACCTTCACATCCTTAAACATGTGGCACATTGTCATTGATACAAATATCCTGTACATACATTTCTCATTGGGGTTTATACACGTTTTTTCCCCCCATGCCCTTTATACATTGTTAAAAAATATAAAATATAAAGAGACATTTTACAGGTTGGTTCTGGTTAAAAACACATATTCAATTTTTCTCTTCAGCGCTATTTACAATTCTCTGTATGGTTACTAGATGTCATTCAGCTGTCAGCACAGGAGTGAGTGGGCGTATCTTTTTAATAAGAACAGTTACTGCTTATGGGCAAAAAATAATTATCTGAAATGTGAATGTAAACTGCTAATTTCAGCCATTTTTCTTTGAATTTCTATCTTCAGATCCAAAATGTAGATGTTGGTAGTTGACAATATATAGACAACAAAAGGCCCCGGCCGAATTTGAATCAGAGATGTTGCAGAAAAATTTAGCTTGTTTAGGCATTAACCCCAAAACCAGGAAGAAATATTTATATTATACTTATATATATTTTTAAACCAGTAAAACCGGTTTTCCTGATGGAGTGCAACAACTCTTGATCGACAGACGCTGTTACAGGCATTTTTCACAAGTTTTATAGACCAACTCATTGATATGCGAAAATCATCAGCAGATCCATAACAAAAATAATTATTAGTTGCAGCCCTAGGTGCAAGTAATTTTAATTACTTGCAGACGGTGAACAAAACAATCATATTGTACAGGGAAATGTAATTGGTTTACCCAATTGCAGAGCAATTATACCTTAGATATTTTGATTTATGGTGAAATATACAAATGATTTGAACATAATCCACTTTTTTTTTTTAAATTACCAGATTTGAATTAACTCAATTGACCCTCGCAGCACGGCAAAGATGCACTTGACACCATGAAATACCTTCACTTGGACAACATTGGAAACAGTAGGCGCTCATGAAAGTTATGTGGCAACAACACCAGTTTGTTGGATCAGTCAAGGTTAGCGGGATCGTAACTCCGGAGGCATTGGCTGAAGTTTAACTACGAACATGGAAGTGCCATGTCAGGGGATATCGAGCACAGCCTCATGACTCAGATCCAGTGTACAGAGGTATCAACTCACTGACAGCTGGTACAGTCCTGTGAGAAAGTGTATCTTTGACCGTTCACGGCCACAAGCCATTCCTGTCATGGCCCTTTCCATTTGCTTTTGTTGTTTATATTAATTGTTGCAAATATTTTCACTTATTTCCACTCACTTGTTTTCAATTAACCTAACTAGAATGTTAATAATTACTGATTAGACAGTTTAAAGAAATTCCACTTTATATTAAAATGCAACAGGAATTCTCTAAAACACATCAATGCTTGAGTGACTTCCCATGAAGCGAATGTGATATATGTGGTTATCATCATGGGCTGATGACCAAGACACTATTAAGTCTGGAAACATTCCCCACATGAATGTCCTTTGGGGTTAATTTATCTTTTATTGACTAGAAAGCATTTCCATTTTTGCTAAAAGAAAATAAAAATGACTGACAAACAACCCAAATACAACATTCATACAAAGTTTCTGTAAGGCATTCCTTCACCAGGTCGTTCACACCAGCAGACTCTGCTGCAGCTTCCTTTTCCCAAGCTCCAGCTCATCAGTCTGTTGTTTCCCAGCAAAAGAAAAGTGTTCTCAAGATAGCTACACGCACAGTTTTTCTGTCAGAGACTTCTCTGGGTCTGTCACACGAGTCTTTAACACAGTTCTGGCCATGGCTTTGGTGTGTCCAGCAGCTAAGACTAGAAATTATACATACAGGAGAGCCATAACTCTGAAAGACCCTTAGATTCATGCAAGACTGTACAGACTTTCGGTGACCGGTCCAAGCAGGACAGGACAGGACAGGACAGGACATGGGGTTTAGGTGCAGTCCTATCTGCAGGAGGTGCCCAAGACGCTGCCCGTCGAGGGGGTGGTGGCGGTAGCGCTGTAATGGGGGTAGTTGTCGTTTGTTGGTGGGCCCGAGAGGATGGAATTTCCATTGGTTGGGGAGCAGCTGAGCTGCAGCCTCCGCAGGTACTCGGCGTGGACGGGTTTGTGGCTCTGCAGCACTTTGATGGCCTCGTCCACAGTGAACCACTCCCGCTTTCGGCCTGCAGAGGGAGGCAAAGTACAATGTATGAGTTCAAAAGAAGCTTTCATGTCTTCCTTGTATCCCCAAATATAGTGCATCTAAAGAGCAGTAACATACATATTCTACTTTTCACATCAATTATGTGTTTTTATAAAGAAGACCCTTATTGAAGCCAGCCTTTTCCACAGGTGGAACATTACATTGCATCAAAGCTATTCCTTGTAATATAAATGCAATAAAGAAAGTCATAAAGTTTAACATCTGCAGCATGTTATTCTGTCTTAACTATAGGAGATGTTTCACTTTAATAAAGGAAATTGGGTATATAAATTAGAATGTGACTGAATGTCAAACATTTTGGAGTAAGCCACCACAACAGGCAGTGTGTATTTAATGTAATCCTCAGCTAATTTGTTTGCCTGGTTAGCAAGATCAGTTCAAGCAAGGTAAAGGCAGACACTGCATTTGAGGATCACACACACACACAGACACACACATACATGCATAATATAGCTACAGATGTCACTGTATATATAACCAACTGTGTATATGTCGTAATAATTTGCATACTAAATGCACAGATGCTGTTCAAACTGCACGTACAACTTTACATTTGCACTGTCCATTCTCCAACTCTCTTCTACATGTTTTTTAATATATTCACATATACTGCAACATTTGTATATTATAACTCAACTGTAAATATTGTAAGATAAAGCATAAATGCACTTCTGTATAAAACACTATATTTCTGCACTTCTGGTTAGATCCTTACTGCATTTCATCAGGTCTGTACTGCATAATGGCAATAAAGTTGGATCTGATCTACAAAAATAGACAGAGTAGAGAGCTCTAACAGCTTTCAGATTTCAGAAAACAAGCAAATAGTGAATGCAGCAGATGTAGTAACAGTTAACACTTAGTTGATGTTCTGCACTGAGCACCTAAGAAAGTAAGGTTGGATACTCGCGTCTGGGATACTGACAGCTGTTATGTGCTGCAGCTCAGACCCACTGCAGCTACGATCAGTGGCCTAGATTTATAGGCACCTGTTGTCACTGCATACCACTATGCCCATAAAGTCTCCATACAGTGTACTGGCTTTCACATTAATAAAAAGATGCAGTGTATTGTCAAAGACGAGCTAGTCGTCAGCAGAGCAAGAAGAAGTGCGCACACGCGCGCACACACACACACGAGATTGGAAACGGAAACTGTACCTATGTTGACGGAGTCTTCCCAGGCCTCCAGTGTTTCTGTGACCGTCAACACGTACACGTACGTCCGGTGCTTTCGATCCTGGTTTTGCTTTAGGGATCAGAAGGTAAAGAAACTGAATAATCAGTGATACAAAACCATAATTACACTCAAATGCAACAAGAAGTGTGGCAGGATAGTATTCATGCCTGCAAAAATTCAAGCACTAAAAGTAGCATCTTTAGCCATTTTCTGTTTATCTGTCCAATTTACGTCTTTTTCTTGTCAACACTATTCTAAACCAAAATACCTGTAGCACAAAAGTAGTTTTAAAAAAGTACAGGGTGCGTCTTATACACTTGTAACTGCACTTTGTTATGCATATGTACAATAAACTGTCTGAAGACGTAAAAGCTTACCTCAAATACACCAAGCAGACGTCCTAGCTTGCCCTTTACGCCAGCCTTTGGAAATCATATGAAGGAGATAAAAAAAATGTTAGTAAAAGTGTTTTTGTCTCCCACAGCGTGCAGAACAAACAGACAACAGGGGACACTGCTTTTGTGAGATTGTTTAAAAGTTTTGAGTAGCTGTGGCTTTTGAAAACATTTGAAAAGCAGTTTGCAAACCACAGACTATATTCTGTGTCAAAAACAATGGGCATTGTGTATTTTATTTCAATATTTTAAAAAACCTCAGGTCCGCCTCTATGTACTGAACTCTACTGTGACCTCCCAGGCTTTGTTTCAATATGGAAATGCTTGACGAACAATTACCCAAACACTAAAACGTTCAGATCTGAACTACAGAATAAATCCTGGTGCCCAGAACGAGATATTTTTGGAGTTCATTTTTGTCCTCTGTGGCCTCACAGCTTCTTAGTTTTTTGTAAAAGCTGTCAACCAAACTACAATAGTTGTTTGTCTTAAAAGGTTCCGTCACCTAGAAATAAAATTCACCTATTGTTCCGTCACCTAGAAATAAAAAACCTGCCATGGACACGTAAAAAGTGTTCCCAAATGCAATTATGTCCCTTTCATAACACTTGAACAGTTGCTTTATTGATTCTGATGTACTTCACAGGAATCAAATTACTGTCAAGACACATGACATATGTCCTTTCCCCTTCTCCAGTCCCCTGCTCCACATACTTCACAAGTGTCACTCTGTCTCACTGATGTGTCTGGGGTCTGTGAATGCACAGGAATCCAGCGAGGAGCCAAGTTTAGACCGCTGACGTGGCTGAGAACACAAGGTTCTCAACCAGAGGGACCTCTGGAATACCAGCGGACCCTTAGGTCACCCAGCCACTGACACCGTTGCCCTTCAAAAATCCCTAGGCATGCACAATGCAGCCAACTATTCGAAACACGCAACTCCAGCTCCGGTCACTCTGGCATGTTTCTTACTGAAAATGGACAACTGCAATTATGTGCGAGAGAGTCTTGTGACCCCAGGGACGCACAGATGTGTATTTAAGACATTTTGCATTACAGCAAAGCATATGAATATATATAAATATATATATTTTTTATTTTATTTTTTTACTTTACTGCAGTTTTATACCCCTATTTTACTTTCTTCAACTATGAAATTTACTTATCTTGTCCTTATATGGGACTACCCTTTAACATAATCCTTCTCTTCATAATCATTTCTTGGTTGAAACTACCGTGGCTGTTGAAGCATTCAGTGCACTAAAATTACAAAAGTGATGATTATGGGGAACATAGACAGTTGCAGGGATGGAGGACTTTTTTTATAGCAGCAGCAATAACAGCACCAAGACATTTCCAGAGAGCAAATGTTTACATGCTGCTATAAATTCCTGTTATATAATGACCCGGTAGACCTTTGGATGTGGATTACTATCAAACACAGTTTTTTTTGCTGTTTTTTACTATCAAAATAAAATGTGAGACTATTTTTTGGCTGGAAATTGCGCTGTTCAACAACCTATGAAGACCTTTGCCTTCTCATCATGAGCTCATTTTACGGTCGCACAAAAATGACCTCACTTTTGGAATCTGTTCGGTTCATGTGATATTAAAACAAAACAAATTCTTCAGTTTATTCACCTCCTCAAACACTTCTCGCACTGCAGCACCACATGGCTCCTCTTCCGGCTCCATCCCACCTCCGGGGACGATCCACTGATCCGGATGCCGACTGCTACTGACCAGTAGAACCTAGAAAAAAAAGCACACGTGTAAGAAATGTATTACATCTGAGTTCATTGGTTTTAGTGTAAAATAAGGAATGTGTGTCTTTACGTGCTCCTTTAGATGCAGATAAACATGTCAGTGCAAGGGGAAGCAGGACCTCTCACCAAAAATGTTCTGTTGTTTCAGAGGTACATTTAATGGGACATGGTTTTCATCACCCAACAGTACATTTACCTCTATTCGCTGGTCTTGACAAATACCATAATATAGAGCCAACAAACAACACAACAAGTAACTAACATCAGTTAAGTTGTGGGTTATCAAACTGTCATTGCAACTGCTGCTGCAAAGCAAACATGCAGAGATGACGAGACGGTCGCAGAGCCAGCACACCAGCTCCAAACAGTGATGCTCACAACACTCCTGCTACTACAGTTGGGGCTGGGCAATAAAACAATAACAATAATTAATACCATACATTCTTCCTCTTTATAAATATAACAAATGTTCAATAGATGTTTAGTTCATTTGAATCGAAAACAAATCAGAACTTAATCGTTTTGTTTGTTCAACTTTCACTCAGGAGCAACAATCAGCCTTTCAACTTGAAAGAAACAATGATTTGACATTTATCGATATGATATGAAATCTTTTATCGTGATTACATTTTTGGGCCATAACACCTAGCCCTAACTATAGCTATCATTTCAACAACAGCATGTTTTGGCAAACTAGAAAGTAAACTGAATGTCCATGGAGAGTCATTGAGCATTGCCAAATCATGGCGGGAGCTACTAGAATAGTGTTGTGTTTGTGGCGGGGTAGGGCCCACTTTGCTTGTTTCCCATTTACAGAGCCAGGGGTGTGCACAAACACCAGATTATTTTCAGGACACACACAGAACAGACAGCTAGCGGATAGTAAGGAGATATTCGCTGAACCAAAAGACATGTATTGGATTAGACTCTCATAACCCTTAACAGGAGACCTGACCGTTTACCCATTTGACTCACATCTCAGGGTCAGATGAGCGATGATTGGTGCCTTCTCTGCTCTTTATTATTTCACTGTTGCTTATGGGATCCTAAATGCACCACAGTCCTTATAGCTTTAAATATTTAGTCCTGACATTATATTACATTTCATATAAAATGGTCTTCTGAGGGATAGAAATGCATTGAATTAATGGAATATACATAAAAATGAGAATGATCCACACTCACAAATGGTACTTTACTCCATTTAAATGTCAATTGACAATTCCAATTGTTATAAAAATCACAAATTAATGTTATCAGACTCTTAACTGGACCAAACTGAGTTATCCTTATGTTTTTGGGGACCTTAGTGTGTACCTATTATATCTATCTCCTCTTTTCAACTGTTTTGGTTTCTTATTTCCCAGATGCTATATCTGGATCAGACTGCCTTGCAAATGCCATTTTCCAGCACACAGTGATGAAGCGGTTCCAACACAACATGACCCCAGCAAACAATGCATGTAAACCAAGCATGAGCCACTCAAATGCTGTCAGCGCTCCACCGATGGGCCTGCGGGGCTTGAATTACACTACAGTTGCAGTGTACGCTGATACGGAGCAGATCGGATGTGCCTGTGTCTGCAGTTTCTTGCGGTACAGCAATCACAACAGACACAAGCGCACCTGCTGTGAACATTATCACATTTGCATGGAGCAATTCAGTCATTAGTAAAACAGCCGGTGACAGGACGCAGGTCTTAATAATATCAGCAGCCAATACATGAAAAGCCAATGAAAGTCTTGTCAGTGGTTTGTTTATTTGTGATTCAAATGCATTTTAGGAATCCTATGCCACTTATTTGTCAGTACAGAAATTATTCTACAATACAGATGAATCACTGACTGTAAATATACACATTAAAAGAGAGAAACGTGTGTAAAGCATCTTATGCAGCATATGCTGACATCCACGTCTGCCACCAATCTGATTACCATATCCAGTAATCTGCCAGAGGAGTCAGTCTGTCACTTAATCCTAACTCATCTTTCACATAGCTTCCCTTATGTTCTCTAATGGGATTGTGGCTGCAACTACCACAGGTTTTTCCGAGGATCTTCTACGGGCCAGGGCCAAACCGCTTGGACGGCACATGCTTAGGGCCTTGACAAGTGAGCGCTGTTGGCCGCTATCTGCTTCACGTGCTGTGTTCACCCAGCTCGGCCAACTGCTTATTCCCAGACGATATAGGTTAGAATGAAGGGGCAGTAGGGAAGAAGGAGTACTGACTCAGCTCTGTACGAATGTCAGACATGACGGTGTGCATTAAGTGAGTGCACGCTCTGAATATTTTCTGGAGATGAAAAAAACAACAGGTGTTTATCCTATAATCCAACAGGTGCTTGTCATATACAGTATAGTGTGCAGTAAGTGACGCCTGTTGGAGGACAGTGCATTTACACTTAAAGCACAAAGAGTGCAGAACATGACGTCTTCTCAGTAGAGTGCAAATGCACAAAATGTGCAAAGTAAGAATTTTGTAAGCTGCTTGAGTGAGCTCTTTGATGAACAGGCTGGCTTTTGGCAGTTAGTTGAGCAAAAACAAATTGGATGTGCACTTTTTGTACTTTAACTCACAATCTGAAAATGGGGCGCTTAATTAAACTAGATAGTGATTGCTATTGTTTGGAATATTTAGAGGAACTTTTTGGTTTTCTTTGTCAAGCAATATGTGTGTCATATACTGTATATCAAGGGTCAATTTGTCCTGCTTTTGAACATGAATAGCACCTGCCAGGAGTCTGGTTTTTATACAGGCTATTACTGTGCCATGTACTTCCATGTGGGATGGGTTATTTCATAAAATTAATTAATTCATTCTATATTTTTTGGATGAGATTTCATGGCACTCCGACCCACTGCCCTCACTGTCTGACTGTGCGCTGAGCTGCAGCCAGCGAGGCTTAAAGGGAGATCACTGGTGTCAATGTGTCCAAAGCCGACAGTGAGAGATGTATACAAAACAAAAGCCACAGAGCTTCCGGGGCAGCGAGGACACGGCAGATCTCTGCTCTGGTTGTTCCATTTTTATCTTTTGCTTGTTGCCCCGACTCTTATCTGCCCATGCTCAGAATACCACCCAGGCTTCACTCAGTTTTGTTTTAATGAATTTAGGAATGTAGAGCACCGAATCGACATATTACAAACTGTATGTAATTAATAATGTGTTTCTTCGCATGTGCTTCTGAGGTGAATACAGCTTCATGTTCATAAGAGGGAGCAGCAAAGGACACGTTTAGCTAGAAGAGACTGTCATCACAGCAAAATCAAACTTACAAGCCTCTATTCATCTCTCCAAGCACCAAATCAAAACTTTTCAAACCTGGTCGATTCCCTAAAATGCAAGTATACTGTCAGATGATCTTCGATATATAAAAATATTAATTATATAAAAGTGGATGTTGGTTCAACAACATTTTTTTAATACAATGAAGCTGTGTAGCTGCTATTTCAACCAGTGATCCATTTCTTGCCAACCATCTATCACTACCTTTAGCTATTTTAACCATTAATCCCCTACTTTTAACTATCTTTTGTTTTTTCTATCTTTGTTTATTTTGATCTATCAGTGAGGGAGCAGTTGGTTGCAATTCGCAACCCTCACCACTAGATGCCACTAAAACCTACACACTGAACCTTTAAATAATTAATAATAGCACCTTTATCCAATACTTTTAGCTATTTCAACAGATTATTAATTCCTTTGAGCAATCCATTCCAAACATTTACACCAACTACTTCCGGTGTTACAGCTGACTAGAATTATTAATTAAATTGTAGTTTCCATTTTATCAAATTAGTTGAGCTACTCTTCAAATCTTTCCAAGTACACTTTGGCAAATGTAGAAGACAGACTCATAATCTGTACTTTACTCCTTCTGAACAGTCTTAAAACCTCTGACAAACAGAAAAAGCAGCTCTGGCTTAAACTCCAGAGGACACAGTTAAAAGCGTGAGGAAAAACCAAACAAAATAACTCACACCGTCATGACAGGCCACAACGGTCAGCTGACGGCTGAACAGAAAACCCACTTATATTAGAAAACAGGGGCATGGTGAAGGAGAAACCCCAGAGGAATACTGAGTGTTTCCCAATGACATTTTACTGTTTTGCAACTCACACCACTTCCCAGGGCCCCGCCCCCAGTGTGAAAAAAGAAGTGGGCAAATTTTGAGGCATACAGTAAATCTTGTCTGGTTAAAGAAGCCCACTATGTCAGACTCATGTGGCGTTATTTCAGCTTTCTCTTAACAATGCAAAGTTACACAAGCTTCACCTCCTGGATAACCAACATGGCATCCCATATGTATTAATGTGCAAAAGTCTGTCTTGTAAATTGATTTAGAAAAGAAGATAAGTCCATCTTAACTCAATTCGAGATGTTAGAACCACCATAGTAAAACACAGGCTATGGCAGTGAATCCTCTGGCAGCGGCTCAAAAAGGGACAGCCGCAGGGTTAATCTGGAAGACATAAACACCTCCTCCTCCTCCCCAAGGAGGAACGCCCCTAGCTGTCAAATAAAGAAGGCTCCAAATGCCAGGCTGGGCTGGGTGCCGGGAGGAGAGACTGATGGAAAGTCTAAGTCACTCAAGTACTCAAGTGCAGGGGTGGAATCAATAGTGGCAAGACAGTAATATAGTTGCTGCATTATACAGGTATCAACAAATAAGAGAAGTCGTAACCAGGGACTGCGAGAGACAAACAGCAGGAGGGGGGCAAAGACAGAGAGACTTGATGGCTACATTCCAGACTTCCATGTCATTATCTGCAATCTGCTGTTCTACCTTCAATGGCCTCTGGGTTACAATCTGATAAAGATGAAAATTACAACTAGAACTGTTTTCCTGATCAGAGTGTTCCTCCTCTCATTCTGAATAATGTGTGTATTTAATAAAGTATCAACACTGCCAAATACTGACAGATATGGTATGTAACGCATTGGGTTACTTCTGAATGATGAAACACACAATATGTTGGCCGGGATGTTTAAAATTACACCGCTCAAATAATATGTCATTGTTACTTAATAAACATTTAATATTTTGAAAACTTTCAAAATGTATTATTTGTGTAAAAACAATTTGGATGGGGAGGAGTGGTGGCACTTTATGCAACTGACTGCTTCCATTCACATGATGGGTATTGAATAAAGGAGAAAACAAACAAACAAAGGTATCGAATGAAGCACTCTATTGGTATCGGTATCACTTTAAGTGTACTAGTATTGGTACTGGTATCGTAAATTATTTAACGATACCCAGCCCTCCTGATGAGAGCGGTGAGACTGAACCAAAGCAGTGAAGTTGCAGGCCAGAAAACCAAAACAATAAGCTGAGAGGTGTTATAAAGCTCAGCAGTGTCAGGTGATACATCTCTCTAAGTTAGCAACTAATTTAACATTCCGCATGGTCATTTAATCTGTTGATTATAGCAGCTTTAAGGCCATAAAGCCATACTTTTGACTGCATTTTCATTATTTCTTTTCAGCCCCCAGGTGAGAAAGTCGCGATGAAATACCTTCACAGAAACTGTTTGTCAGCTCCGCAGCCACAAATTTGTGGCTCAAAATGGTACTTGTTTCAATTTGAATTAAGTGTATGAATGAGCAGACTTCATCTAATCTTTTCGAGAAGATTCTACAACCTATCACTGCCCTATTATGATGCAAAATAAATAAAGAAGCTCTCGTGCCACGGCAGCCCCCAAGCAGCTCACATGCTGTTAAACTCTGGTGCCCTACTCAGCTATCACTGCCATCCCTTTACACTGTCAAGTTCCCCTTTCCCCCTGTTCAGAGTTTAATTGCTGCCATAGAATACTAGACTACCCCACCCTGAGCTCAGCTTTCCACTTTCCTCTGCAAAACAAAACAGCCCAGCAGCATGTATATCTCTTATGTCACCACAGTTGGGTCTCCTGTGTCTAGGAACTGATTGTGTGTGTGTGTGTGTGTGTGTGTGTGTGTGTGTGTGTGTGTGTTGTAAGGAAAGTATTGATAGCACATCAGCCTATATCTCAAGCTTCTTTAGACAGAAACTGCCATTGTTATTGCCCAAAATCACAATCAAGAGCACCAGATTGATTCTCTTACGTATGTGATTGCGTGAGCAGACAGGCCTGTCAAAGCCTGAAAATCCTGAGGATGATGGTCACACCTACACCCTTCTGTTGTCACAATATTCTCCGAATGTCCTTTCCTGTGATTGCAAGTTAGAAGAAAAGAATCACGGTGTACAAACAAGTTCTGAGAAAAGTTGCGCAAGAGCTCAGTTCACAAAGTTTTGTAAGAAATACGAATCCATACTTCATATTTTATACAACCAATTTTAGAAAATCTCTAAACCTCTTTCATGGTCCTAAATGTAAAACCTCGATGAGATAACATATGTGTAAGTGAGCAGGTATGCTGTGTAAATCTTCAGATCTGTATGTTGTACAGCCAAACACTGGAGCTCTCTGAGCCAGTTAAGAGACACCAGACTGGGCTGCTTTTACAATATATTGTGTAACAGTTTGTTTATGCCCAGCTCAAAAGGGGGATAAATTTGAACCTGCAAGAATATGCCACAATAACAGAGTTGTTTGGACATAAATATGACTTTCTAATAATATGGCTATACAGCTATTATTAGTCTCACAAAGGAACCAGTAACTTATCAGACAAAAATATATGTAAGAATAACTTGTATTGTTCATTATAAGAGGCTTCTACTTAGACTGCCTAATCAACAACATACTAAACTATGAGACCAAAAAGTAACTTGAATAACTTGAAAGAGAAAATTACATTAATATAGGCTCTATATTGTTACTCTTCTTAGCATCCATGTCCTAAAGACAAAGTAACACAAGGGAAATCAAAATGTCTATAAAATATATAATGTAAATTGATGTTTTGTGTGCATCCACTTGTTAAAGTTCTCAGACTCACTTAGACTAACACTTTTAAAATGTATTTTATTAATTTTTCTGTAGTTTTGTACCGTTTGTCATCTGTATTTGATATGGGTGACTGTGTTCATTGTTGCTTTTTGTTTGTGTATGTAGCATGTAAATTATTCTATGTAACAACACAGAAATCCAGCAATGTGTTATTAGCTCGTGCAATAACGTTAGTCCTAATAACTTAGGAATATGATAGATGTGTTTGTAATTAGGTTTGGGATGGAAAACACGTCTGAAAGCTGGATCTACTATATTGCATATCACCTAGAAAACTCTTCAACACATATTTATTATTTACATGGCAAAGGCCCCTTTAAATCCTCATCCACACAATTGCTACGCAGCTGCCGCTCAAGGCCGGCGGGATGCAGCACAGTCATGAATGGCCACTGTCTGGCCATGGATGCTCACCCTGACGTGGCATTAAATGTGGTCAAGTGACGCGACATTTGATATATTTAATAACAGACTTGGGGTCTATATTCTTAACTCTTCACTCAACACAAGCCGACGTAAAAGCCAAATATTAAAGGAAACGTGCTACAGAGTGCCTCGCCCCCTCTGTGTTAGCTACCCTCAAGCTGGCGACAAGCTGACAGGAAGTAGAGAGACTGTCTTCAAAATAAGAGCTTTTCTTAAAGCTTAAGCAGGGTTCTTGGTCCCGTGTTTTATTTTGAAAGTCGTGACAGTAAGTCGTTCTTTGTTAATTGAAGCTACCTTGACAATGAGCCTTTTTTTCCTCCTTTCTCTACGCGCTCCTCAAACTAGCCTAAACTGGATGGCTCAAGGCGCATCAGCAACAGCAGCAACATCGCGGAAACAGCAACCAAAACAGCGGCATTGAGAGAAACACAAAAACAGTGTAATTGCAGCTAAACATAGAAGGAGACGCCATAAATCACAACCCATGTTTTTATTAAAGACTTATGTCAATTTTATCCGTTACCACCACTGTGGTGTTTGAATGACTGGGTGCAGATAGGGGATGAGTAGGCCACAAAGTCATGCTGTATATTGTTCATATGGTCCAGTTACATATAGACATAACGTTACAATGCCTGTTATCTCACCTCTTCTTCACGCTCATTCTTGAAGCACAGACATGCTGCTCGTTTCTTGAAGCCCTCGCCATCGTATGTTCTGGTCTGGTTCGGTTTGAGCTTCATTATGGATTTATTGTCTCCTTTAGATAGAACCGGAGAAAACAGACAGAGACGGGGGGGATCCAACGAGTTAACAGCAGAGCCGCCGCATCGCTGCTGCTCTCTGCATCCGTAGTCCGAGATGGTCAGTAATGAGAGGAGGAGGGGTTGCTGGAGAGATCCCAAGGTACCCGTGAGACTATCCTGGATTTGTGTTTTTACCTCGTTAAATCAAAGAGTCCGGATGATGAGTGCAAGGCAAGGCTCAAGCTGCTGCATGTGATTTCCAGGCGCCAATGTGTGTGTGAAATCCGGCAGGCACAGATATGTAGACTACAACCTACACAGCACAGCCCTCCTCTGAATCCATTTGCGCATGGCCGCTGACTCAGTACAATGAACAGGCAGGCTGGAGGTTTAGATATACAGATCACTCCTCTGAAGTAGGAATGAGCTCATTGGTTGGGTTAGACTCAGTGGGTGGAGCTACAGTTCTGGTCAAAAACAGTGATATTATTGAACGAATGCGTAATTGTGCTGATTTCCCCCAGACTGGTGCCGCAGAACACGAGATTACTTGGCTAGTAGACCCGTACCGTGTCAGAGTGTGCAGCCACTGATGAGGATGTTCATGAAGAAAACAATCATCTTTCATTAGGACTGTTTTGTGCTCGGCGCAATATCCACAATAACTGTTCATGTTGGTCAGGGCGGTAGCCATGATTTTATACTGAGGCAGTGAGTCTTAGAATACAACCCCGAATACAGTATCTGAAATTGTTCTGTTAACGGCTTAAATTTTCTGTAGGCAACATTTTATTTCCTAATATGAATATTTAAATGCTGTTTCAAAGCATTGAACACACTGCCAGGAAAACAGTTCTGGTTGAGAAATACTTATTTCTTTCTTTGTTGATTAAATAATTGTCAAATTTATATAAGTCTAAAAATACTATAACCAGCCTATCAAACCTGTCCAGGTTGCTACAATCCCCAAATTCCCATAAAATATATACATGACTCAGTGTCTTCAATGGCTACAGCATTGATGACTGTGTGGTGCATAACTTGTAAAATGTTTTCTTAGTATGGATGGTGATTAAAAACCTAATATGACAAGTCAAAATAGTTGCTGTGAAAAATATCTACTGTCAAAAGTGAAAGGATATAGACAGATCATCCTGAAAATGGAAGGTTGCAGGTTTGGTTCAGTACCAATATGTAACCTAACATGTTTTGCTCTATATCAGTGAGGCATAAAGTAACAAATTTGAAATCAAAGCCTGTAATTTCCCCAGAAAATGTTAAGAACAGCATATTAATCATAATCCACAAGGCTTGTTGCCTCGCCTTGAACTATTAAGCCTCAGGCAAATCTCAGTGTTAATGCCATACACAAATAAAACCGGCCCTGTTATAAGCTCATGTATGTGTCATCAGCTATGACACTTTCATTGCACTTGTATGGGAGTTTTCTTTTTTGTATTTCCTAATTTCAAGTTCCACCTTTTTCTAAAGCAACATGTTACATAAACTTTGTTGTGGATTAAAAAAAATAAGTCCACGGGTTGCTTAAACTGACTACGACAATGTTACTGCTGAAACTTCCAAGATAGATTGTAGTTTTTGTGTTTTGGGTCTTTTGGTGGTGTTTTTGACAGAATTGCGAACAAGATCACGTACTACATGTTCATTAGTTCCATCTAATCCAGTGTGCTGGGAAATCAGTCAGCTACTCCCAACTTTCATTGAATTTACATCATAACTTAGGTCATTTTCTGAGGAGTGTCCCAATCAGTGTGAAAAAAAACAGGGAAGAGGTATTTGAGCACATGTTCTAAGGTGTTTTGATTAAAATATTTGAGGTTTGTGAAAATGTGGTGTTTGAACTGAGGGTCAGAAGTGTCAGTGTTGCAGTGTTGTTTAGCTGGGCTGGGTTCATCCTCAATTAACTCTTTAAGTACTCCACTAATGCGATCCCTTCCCTCCCTAATAACTACTCCCCTTGTGGGGTTTTAGAAATTGTGATTGGACTATAGGGCAATGACATATTAACTCATTAAATGTTTTACTGTTTCAATTATGTGAGTCATAAATGGCATGGGATAAAGTACATGATTAAATGATAGTATAATGGTGACAAATTTATCTTTGTCCAGATGCTTTTACATCCTTCTGCCTGCAGTTCACCTTTGACGTGCAGTGCCTGCAGTTCACCTTTGACCTGCAGGCTGATGATGATCCCTATGTTGTAACTTCCCAGATGACTATCAGGAGACAAAGATTGATCAAAGAATGAGATTGATCAAAGTGGGTCAAAGAGTGCGATAATCCACTTGATTGTCTAGTGCGCTGTGGTGCTAATCTTTCTTTATCTTATCTGACTGCCTAGTTTCAGGCTATGGTCGACAATGTGCTGGCAAAATCAAAACATCTGCACACTTACCTCCTTTGCATCAAATTTATTTTAAGCTTTGGGCCACACATACCTTTGTCAGAGCATAAAACATGCCAGATATGTACAGAGAACATTGAGGAGGGACATAGACATTAATGAATTTACAGGATAATTTGTAATAATTTTGGTAATACCTTAACTTTTCATCTAGTTTTATTATCATGTCCAAACTTTAATTTTCTCAATACTTTTATGTTTCTGACTAGTTTCTGACTTACGAACACTGCAACACCAATGACCTTCCCATCAGCCTCAGCTTTAATGCAACTGTTTAGTGCTATGTAGCAAATGTTAGCATAAATGCTAACATGCTAAACTAAGATGGTGGACATGGTAAACATTACGAAAATATCATCATCTTAGCATTGACATTATGAGCATGTTAGCATGCTGACATTAGCATTTAGGTTTTGTACCTACAAACTACAGAGCTGCTAGCTTAGCTGTAGACTCATAGTTTTCTTGTTATTGATGTCTCTCTTCTTGTGCAGCAACTGCAGTCCCACATAGATTTACTGAAAATCAGTAGAAGTGGTTTTGAGATTGCAGAACTAACTGATGAGCTCACTAATGGTGTCATGAGATTTAATAATCCAATCTGTGAAAGACCTCACATGTTAACCTCAATTCCCCTTTTTCACCCTTAACCCCAAAATCACTACATGCACTAGTCATCATTTTGACAATGTCATCACCTGAAAGTGACAGAAATACAGTAAGCCTGCAGGGCCTCGTGTTACTGGGAGTCATACAGCATCATCGTCTTGTTTTAGCTGGGTTATACTGTCATTACACTGATCTGATTATGATGTGACTATACTTGAATGATGATTGCAGCCAATAACAAATAGTGTAAAATTATAGTAATCAAGTCAGAAATACATTAAATAACAGATTACTTGTTGAGTGCGTTATGAAAATACACACACAAACAAAAACAGACATCCACATGATGTAGAAAAAGAGAATAACAAATATTAAGATAACAGTTTCTTGATAGGCATTTCTTGAAATGATGGTTGTGGGTATCTATAGATGAAAGCAAATGTTTAAATGGGTTGCTATATGTAGCTCAGGTAACAGTATATTTGATGGATTAAGAGGTAATCTAAATCCAAAATAAATGTTTGAAAAAATCAGATTATATAAATCAGTGAACATTTTGGAGGATTATTATGGGATTTGTACAATTTTAGAGGAGTTGTGTCAGTGCTATCAGGGTTAGGGAGACATGTTAGAAAATTAATGTATTTATAGAATTGTAATGTCGTTAGCATAGATATATGACATTAAGTAATTTATAATGGACTAAAATTAGTATCTTGCTCTCAAATATAACAACAGATGCTCAGTCATGTTACAATCTTAATGGCATCAGTCGTCTCAGAGGAAAATAAATCTTTCTGTCATCGTGCTACTTGAAGTGGTTTATCATCATCTTCTTGCATAGCAAAAAAGGGCAATGAGGAGGTCTCCTTTTAGCGGAGGTGTGAGGGGAATAGAAGGATCCAGTTTCCCCATGCACGCATTGAGACAGATGGAGGAACGAAAGGAGCCAGAGCTGTACGTCTGCCTATCACTGTCCTCGCTTTATGAGGAACGTCAGAGGACATCTGCTTTCTGACAACAGGCTCAAACTACACACAGTATCACACACAAAAACAAGCTACTACACACAAATACACATGCCACACATAGTCAAAACAGTACAAAAAATCCACTGGACATCTGTAGTTACATCTTTTCAGATACACAAACAGACAGAAACACTCTCACACACGGAGTATAATCTTCATCTTCTTTTGCCTGTGATCCACTCAGTGTTTGCAGCCAACTCCGATTACGCGTATAACATCCTGAGCTGATTAGCTCACCCATAAGTCTCTTCTTTGACCTCAGTGCCGAGCCTTCAGACATGAGGCATGTGAGGGAATGGCTTCTTGCCAGACAGGGAAAATTAAATCCACAAAGCTGAAATGCCTTCTAACACAAAATTCTAACCAAGATGACGACAATGAGACATCATTTATTCCCTCCTAAATTTAGTGCATGGATAATCATGCAGCGGCTCTCGGGCTAATTTTAGAGTGGGCCATCTGTTTTCCAGTAACGTCTCCATTATTAGACACCTCAGCTTTAAATTAAGCTTTTGTAAACTCAACCCTCCTTTACATATTCACTAGGACAAACAAAGATAGGACAGTTGTTTTCAGGTACTCAGGGTGAGGTGAATCATGGGATAGAACTTATCCAATGATGAAGTGAGCTCCTGACAGCCGGCCAAGGCTGCTAAGATGGAAGTGAGCTGCTGTCGCCGTTGAATATAGAGCCTGTGACGTCTCTGGAAATGGATCCCTGCCCTCTGTAAAGGTGGTAAACCTGAGCCTTTCTGCTTTGTCCCGAACCTACTGTTAGCTTAATCAAAACTTCAGTTTGGAAGAAACCTTAAGATCTTCAACTTTACTCCATCGTTGTTAGCCCAGTGGTCTGAGAAATAGCAGTTGTCGTTAGCTCACTAGGTAACTGGTAGCTCTAATCCAGGGTCAGAATGCCAGTTTGACAGTTATGACAACGCTAGTTTAACGTTACAGCTAGCTATGTGGTGGTTAGATGTGGGCTATGTTACATCAGGGTTGCCTGAGACACTTACTCTGAAGCGTGGTCTCATGTTCTCACACTGCCAGAGTTAATCTCAAATCAAATAAGAGGAAGCCTCAAAGCCACTCCTTCATTGAATAATATAGATATATAGATAAAATAGATTTTCTCTCCAAAGTCTGAACATAAGGCTCCGGCACAAATGTTACATTTTAGCAGGCAGGACTCAAATGCATGACACAGACAGGGAATGATGATGGGAAGGAAGCCTGTCTGTGGCTGGCTGAGACTTGGAAGGTAGTGGCGGTCGGGGAAAATGCTGTGGCTAAGCTGAATGGATGTAAGTGTGGCTGGCAGGGAACAAACATGAAGCAGGCAGTCATCTTGGAGTACAAAAGAAAACAAGGTTACCAAGAAGCAAACCTGGACAAAGCTAGAGACTTGGCCTTGAAAGTACCACCACGCAGGCTGAACGACAATCTAACAATGAATAAATGAAGAGCCGGGGTAGATATATAACAGGTAGGTGCAATGAGAAAAGACATGGTTGAAGATTGGTTGTATAGAATCAGCTGTGCCAGGAGCCACTCCCACTCCAGCAGACACAGACAGATACAAAAACAGACAGGGGCAAAAAAAAAAACTCAAGGAAGGGGAAGAACACCCTCAACACCGGTAAATCCAGACAAATGAACACAGTGTAACACAATATTGGACCTAAACATTACAAAGAGCAAACACAGTAACTTTAGTTTACGCGTTACACAGACCCCTTCAAAATTAGACACCTTTCATGTATATTGAGTTTTACCTGATTCACTTTGCTCTAATAATTTTTTACATAGTGGCCATCTTTAGGTTAATTTCTGAGCTCCATCATAGCCGTCAGGGCATTTTTATTTTACTGTAAGTAAAAGTCTAATCCATTTGCTCTGGACAGTCAAAAACATTTGTAAGTAAGTATGCAAGTAAACTTAATTTGTCTAGTGCTTTTCACAGACATAGTCACAAAGTGCCTTACAACAACATTAACATTTGTAAAGCAAAAACACAGATAAAAGGACACAAAAAAGGATAAAAAAAGATAAAACGGCCACCGAACCACATGAAGAAGTGAGCTAATAATTGCACAGTACGTAGAAAAATACATGATAAATACACAGTAAATGGTAAAAAATGCACAATAAAGACATAGTAGATTATACAAAACACAGATAAATACATAAAACGTAGACCTGGTGCATACAGGTTACCCAAACGCATGTCTAAACAGGTGTTGTTTAGCTGCCTTTCCACAGAGTCATCATTCCAAAGTTTAGATGGTACAGATCACCACGGGTCTGAAGGCAAGTGCTTGGGACAGACACTTTGCTTGTTAGACTCAAGAGATGAGTAATGGTGTAGTAGTATAGTCACATTTGCAATAGCCTGACCATGCAGTGCTCTGTAAGTAATAGTGACACTCTTGAACTTGATCCTGTATGCAACAGTGAGCCGGTTAAGAGATCTCAGTATAGGGGTGATGTGAGACCGTCTATTTGTTCTAGTGAGCAGCCTTGCATGTACAAATACAGCAGCCGGTAGCTCCTTCAAACTTCCTTACACTTTTGTTTTTCATCTGTTTTTTTATGGCTTTATTACCAAAGCACATATTACCTATGACAGAAACACAGCCATTGGAGAAGGAAGACAGAGTTTTGGATTAAACAGTAACAAACCTTAGATGATCCACTGGCCAGATTAATCAGACCAGGCACCAGTGATCGCTCAATGGAGAGGAAAGACAACTGCTATGGCCATGTTGGTCCAACTTGGATTTAAGGCTGCTACTTAAGGCCTGGTCTGGACAAAATGGGACTCAGGTTAACCAAGCAATGTAAATCAGAGACTGTTGTGTCCACATCTTTACAGAAACCTGCCCCATCAACATCAGATCAAGCACTCAAGATAAGAGGAGCGAGGAGGCTCAAACACAATCAAGATGGACACTGTTTCCCAAATTTTAATTGTTAAATTCTGTGTGTGTAGCATGAAGGAACTACAAACTTTAGATTTGTTATAAAAACCCGTGTTGCACTATGATAAATAAACTACCTTGCAGGTAATTGCTTGAAATAAATAATGGGTATATATAGGTAATATTAGACTGAAATGTAGCCAATGTAACAGGAGTCACAAACAATGGTCAATAATGGGTAAACGCATTTGAAGATAGCAACAAGACAAAACTGTTTAGTAATATTTTGGTAACAAAATGGTAACCTTCTAACGATAAAATGGTTACATCAGTGCAATATTTGGTGACATTAATAGGGTAATAACCTGATAATAATGAGGTACTGTGAGATTCTGGACGACTAAACCAGTGCCACAATGACTGCCATACCTAATACCCTGGTGAAATGTCAGGAATGTATCAAAGCAAAAAACAGATACCGCCTAAGCCTACATGGAGGAGAAGCCAAAAATGAAAGTGATTGATAGGCCTACTACTTGCAAAACGGAATAGCTCTACCAACCACAAAGTGTCAAACAGGTCGTTTAGCATTTCACAGCCCTGATTCATGGACATTACACAAAAGCTACCATAAGTGTTTCCAGGTAATCCTTATGCCTCTTTAGCATGAAAATACATAGAAACAGGAAGTTTAGCATTTGGTAGCCTATTACATGATTCCAGGTAACAGGTCATAACATTAAATATATATTATGTGTAGTATTACCTTGAAACAAAATTGAATGTTTAGGTATAAGGGAGGATGAATTTAGCGTTATAATATGATAATTACCAATTTAACATTGAAGAAATTTCATTTTGAATGTAAAAAGCAGGATCTAACAGTGGTGGATATCTGTTTATCAAATTTAAATGCACTATCCAATACAACACCAAGACTCCTGACAGTTGAGCGGTTGTTTGAAGTTAGAGGGCCGAGAGAATCTACATCAAGCTATATTACCTCATTACTATCAGGTTATTGCAGCAATAAGGTCATCCTATTACAAATTTGAATCTAAATATTGCACTGATATAACCATTTTATTGTTAGAATGTTACTATATTGTTACCACAATATTACTGTAATATTACTACATGGTTTTGAACCGTTGCTATCATAATGTGTTTCCCTGTTATTACCCTTTGTTTTGGCCCCTTATAACCTACCCAGCTATACCTATTATTATTGTTAATACTGAGCAATTACCTGGTTATTACTTTGGTATTTCTTATTTATTACTTTATGATCAAACTGTAACCTTTCTATTAGATGGAATGTAAAGTGCTGCCAAACATTTATTTCTGTCCTGTCAAGTTTATTATTACTGGGATTTTAAAGTTTTACTGAAAGTCTCATTGTAATTGAAAAAATAAGCATTTCAAATCCAACATCTCTTTTCAGAATCAGTGCCCAGCACAATGGAGCTGAATAGATATTCCACTGAATTACGACAATTACAAAACAGTTTGTATGAAACGGTCCACAGTTGAAAATTTGCATTTCTCTTGTATTGGGAGAAATCTTTGAGTTCAATTTGAGTTCAGTTTACTCTCTTTTTAGTTCTGTTTTGGGTTTCCACCATCTCCCAAAGAGAAACATCTAGCTCTTTAAATGCTAAATGCTCCACTGTGTTCACCAGCTAGTCTCTAACCTTGTCTGTCTAAAGATTCGTTGTGCCTAGTTAGTGTACAGTGCCTCAGTTTATCAGGGCTTTGTTTTGATGAAAACTGATGCCTGCTGTGACTGGAAATGAGGCTGAGAAGAGCAGTGAGACTGAACACATACAGTACTGCTGCTCAGATTAGGATGCCTGGTGTGACCGATGAGTTTCTAAATACAGGTGCAACTGTAGGAACAACACCAGCCTTTTTCCAGTCTGTGCCCTGTGAGATTGCTGCGGAAAACCTGAGATTTGAATCAACAAATCAACAAGTCTCTTTATACAGTTTATACAACAGAATAAATGCAGGTCTCAAGGCTGCAGATGCAAGAATGACAATAAGTTGGTTGTGAGGGCTGAAGGACACAATGGTTGGCTGTAGGTGCATATTCAAGCCTGTCATTAGGATAGACTCAACATGGGTAAACATCACTTAGGAATGAATTACACAATCAGAAAGTCAGGGACAAGTAGGGTGTGGCCATGCCTTATGCTTATCAGCAAATTAATATAATAAAAGAGAATGCAAATACATAACATAAAAGAATATATGTGCAAACATATTTTTGATGCTTTAAATATAGAATAAATACTTCACTGTGTAACACCTACTGCTGCTCAGATTGTCGTGCCTAACTGCGGGTAAATGTTCCTCCCACAGTGATGCCTTTGTCTCATTGAGGTAGAACAAAAACACAGACACTCTATAATCACATGAAGATTGGGCTTTAAGGGGCATAAACAAAGCCAGACAGTGACAGTGTGATTGCCAGAATGTGGGAAAGTTGTCTGAGACAAAGCCCCACAGTGATGATGACACACACGGGCTGAAAAAAGATGTCATTTGCCTAAACAGGCAGGTTTTTAAGACTCAAAACAGGACTGCGGCTAGGCCTGCGGCACTGGCTGAAGGCAAGGAAGAGGAAATCAAAACCTCCACTCGTACCTGAGAGCCGCCCTGAAAAACATTGTCATCTCTGAGACACATCTGAGGACTAAGCGACTGGATAAAACCAGGGCATATTTTTCAAGTCCTCTAAGAGATTCAGATTGGTGGCCTTCAAATTACTCATTTAGACAGCACTGCTCCCGTAAGATACTTTGAGACAAGGTTAGCTTTAGGGTGTTTAACAGAGAGAACAAATCACAGTAAAATCCAGAATAGAATTTAAAATCATTCTTCTCACCTACAAAGCTCTAAATGGTCAGGCACCATCTTACCTTAAAGAGCTCATAGTACCTTACCACCCCGTCAGACCACTGCGCTCCCAGACTGCAGGGTTATTTGTGGTTCCTAGAGTCTACAAAAGTAGACTGGGAGCCAGAGCGTTCAGCTATCAACCTCCTCTCCTGTGGAACCAAGTTCCAGTTTGGGTTCAGGAGGCAGACACCATCTCTACATTTAAAAGACTTTCCTCTTTGATAAAGCTTATAGTTAGGGCTGGCTCAGGTGAGTCCTGGCCTAGACTGCTGGGGGATTTCCCATGATGCACTGAGCTCCTCTCTCCTCTTCCTCTCACCTCTGTATGCAACCTCATCCCATTAATGCATTGTACTAACTCGACTTCTTCCCTTTCCCATAGTCTTGTGCTTTCTCGTCCCTCTCCTCTCTCCTCCTATCACTTCCTGCAGGTGTTTCTGGCTCTGGAGCTGTGGAGTCTGGATCTGTGGTTGCGAGTCACCTGCTGCCCCATGTGAAAGAAAATTCAGTTATAAGGCTTGTATGTAATGTCATAATCCATGTAAATGAAGAAGCTTGTCCAAAAAACAGAGTTTACTGACACACAGGAAGTGATAAAAAGGAAAAAAATAGCAGAAAAAGAAAATGATTGCTTTTGAGACCATCATCAGTTCTGCTGACACAAAAGCAAAAGGGGGGAAAAACCTATAAGTCGCACAAGCATGGGCCAACAAACAATCAGCCGTGATGCTGTTCAATAATGTGTGTTCTGACAGGCCTTGTTTTGTTTTGCCCTCATACTGATGTTTGCAAGGGCAGGAAATAGAGTAGGTGACACTGGGTGAACTACATGAAAATCATTTATTGAATGACTGGAGTTCACATCTATTTTATTTCCTGCCCTCACAGAATGGGGGCGAAACAGCCGGACCTGTCAGAACACGCATTATTGAACGCCTGACTGCCAACAGTAGGCAAGTCTCACATGTACCCCGACATCATTAAGAAGCTGGTGAGCCCGTCTCAGGATGTCTTCTGTTGTCATTCAACAAATCCATCAATATGTGGACAGACAACACAGAATGACAACATAGGCTCATATTATACCTTAAACCTTTACATCTGCTGGTCTTAACGATGAATAAATGAAACAAAAACATTCAATATTGGTCTTATGAAACATAAACTCTTGAGAAAGTATTGCCAATTATAACATTGTTCTGTTGTTCTTCCCTTTCATTCAGCTGCATGACTGTTTTGTTTTGCCCATGGTGACTCATTTGCTCTTGTTATCTTAGTTTATGTTTTTCCTGCAATTGTTTTTATTTTAGGTGGAACATAGGATACCTTCTTGAACAAAATGTTTTCTGTTTGTGTACTTCTTTTTTTTTGTATTTTTGACAGTTTCTCTAAAGTATATTATTGTATGATTTAGTATCTTTGTTTGGAGTTATTTTCTTTTTTCTTTTCTCAATTTCTTCCAGTTTACTCAGAGGCCCTGGGAACACAATATTATTTGTTTTTAGAATGTTTTTAGATTGGTCAGTGTTCATAGAAATGCCTCAACCTGTGGAGGAGTTATTTTTCCATTTTGTAAAAATTATGTCAGGGTTTTGCACAGGAAATTGTTTAGCAGAGTTGGTAAGCCACCCAGATCCTGAAGCTTCTTGTTTGGTGATCAATCAAGTGGTTTAATGATGACCCAAACAATAACCCCATTAATTAAACATAAATAATGTCAGTAAATAGCAAGTACGCTGTTCTTCCCTAGAAGATCATGTTTTATCGTAATACTATAACTTTTTTATAATGTTACGTGTGCGTGAAACCCTGGACTTTAATTATTTATAAATCTTTTAATAAAATAATCTCTGGTAGGCTACTGTAGTTCCATCTGCTCTGCTCTGGTCCCTGTCTCCAAGCAGTTACCCGATTGGCTTTTGTCTGTCCGCTCTGGTCCCTGTTTGGCTCTGGCATTCCACTGTCGACTTCAGATCACCCCCTGGATCAAGCTCATTCCCGCTCTATATTCATTAAGGCTATAATAAAAGCTCTTTCTCGCTCTATATTGATTAAGGCTGTAATAAAGTCACCTTTTAAATTATACTCCAGCCTCCTGTCTCTCTGTGTCTTGCTCTAATGTTCACGAGCTCCGCTGTGGACTAGTTGTAGTAGTTTTGGCTACCCTCTTCACAGTAAGACAGATATTGGAAATGTAATTAGAGTCTATTATCTATATTTTATCACCTTTTCTGATTTCTAAAAGTTATCTTTTGAGGCTAGGGGTAATAAATCCAATTGAACCTAAAACAAGGCAACTAAATAGGCTTAATATAGATTAAACAGATCATTTTGTGACATAGTATTTTTACATTAGAGTTGGACCATGGTAAAATACTGAAAAAGCAGATTCTGCACAAAGGGAACTGCTAACATGACTAGAGATACATGTTTAACACAACAGTTGTAGTAAGTACATTGCAGCATGGTGTGGCGTGACCTTACACAGCTTTTTAACACTGCAGCAAAATCCTCCCTGTTTTGACGTTTTCTATATGTCTCAGCAGTCGTCTACAGTCTTTTCCTCATCCCTTCCCTGAGGCGTGGTACTGTTTTATGAATGAGCTGTTATGCAAGAAAAGATGACCTGAATACAGATGGGGAGGGGACATAGGGCGGGAGAGAGGACTGAAAGTACTGTATGGCTGCAATTTGAGCAACGTCATTGTGTTGTAACAAAAAAAACAGAAAGAAAAAAAGTCAGAATCACATGATTCATTTGTGGTTGTTTGCTGCTAAATGACATCAACTGCGGCATAGGTCACATTAGTTGCTATCATAAATAGCTGTTCTATTTGCCAGTGTAATCAAGCCAAAGCAGGAGATTTACTCAGGTATAATCATCATAATAACCTGATGATAACCTGCACTGATTCAGTGGTTATCACAGTATCTCTGCCAGACAATGTGACAGTGTGCCAAGGAAACAGGGTTTAGATGGCCGTGAAAATCTATCACTCACCACCCTACAGACTAACGCTTGAACTTTGTTTACAGTTCTGCAAAGAAAAATCCACTTAAGCTTACACCTTAGCCATTGGCAAATTTGAGTGACTAAACAGAGAGAGGGGGAAGTGTGGGTTTGTTTTTGCAAATTATTTAAGCATAAAAAACTACCTACCCTTTTTGTATACCTGATGTCTCATTTACAAGCCATCCCACCTGCCTTATCTCTGTCTGCCTGTGTTTATGCGAATTCACGGTTGGGTTCTCTCTGCGACATTTGATACATGAAATGAGTCAGCGCTACTAATCAGTCAGATTTGCTTTATAATAGTCATATCAGTCAATAAATATAATTATTATAGCTTAAGCAATTCAATTATTAGTCAGTCGATTCATCTACTATTTTGATGAATGATTAATCGCTTAAATAATTTGAGATCATCAAATAAAAATACAGTCGACAGCCATGCTAGCAGCTCAGAAGGCTGTACAAGCAAGTTTAGTGTTTTAGCATGCTAACTTTTTCTAATTAGCAGTACACAACAAAGTCTAGTGGATCCAACAAAAGCCCGAACTTGTCACATGTACAGCCACACTGCTAGTTTATTGAATGTGACTATTTGCTGGTTTTCCTAGTTTTCTTTGAATTTGGACTCTTAGTCAGAGAGGAGGTAAGAATTTTTTTTTAATTTGTCACCTTGCATGGACATTTTTATATACCAAATGTGGAACTAATTATTTCAGAAAATAACTCACAAATTTATCAATAAAATAAAGTTAGCTGCCGTCCTAATTAACTTTGCTACTGAGCCAATGATTAATATGACATTTTGGAATTCACAAATTCACCCTTATTATTCCCTGGAGGGAAATCATTTTTATACTTCAAGGAGAGGAAAGGCAATGGGGTCAGCACCTTAGCAACACATCAGCATGACAAATACTTGCTAAGTTTCTTCTCGCTGGACTTATTTGATTAACAGATTAGCAACAGGGAATGTGACACTTAGTTTTACACAGGGGGAATCTTGGGAATCAGTGTTACTGATCCTGAGGAGTTAAAAAAGTGTTCTGTCAGCTATCGCAAACTGGTGTCCCAATGATGGACCAACCTCTAGTCTCTATTAATCAAATCTCTCTATGGAAAGCCACTCAAGCCGAACAGACAAGATATATTAAACCCTGAGTGTTAAAACCTCACTATCAGCACACTGTTTGACATGTTATTGATCAGCATTGTCAGCACCGGCATGACATCCGCTGGTGTGACTCCCTCTGAAACAGTAACATGTCATCTATTAGTGCACAGTCACGGGTTTAGTTTCATGTCTGGGTGGTGGTTTCCCTGCTCAGGCCCCATAGAGAAATTCAATAAATGGCAACTGTTAATTATTTACATTAATCATTGCTGGGCGAGACTACCAATCTTACCCCTAATGACTGCATGTTCATTGGATGAGATCTGCGTTCGGACATAATAATTTCCAGTATCTGATCACTGATCCAAATATAACAAAGTAGAAGGATTCCAGGCCTGATTTATTTTACCAACATTAACCTCAGCACCAACCACAGGGAGCTGTTTGTTAAGAACCAATAATTAAACAAATACCTTTGGTTAAGATCCTTAAGGGGACAAAAGGATGTTCACACTTGCTTCTTAGAAAACTTTCAAAACACATTCTCATGCCCTGCATGTAGAGTTCAATCAAAACCACACATTGATTTTGATGTGCCCTTATGTGCCATTTAAACACTCATCAGGAGTTGCAAAATGACAAGTTGAAAACTGATACGACTATCAAGCATGAGGACAGAGTGGCAGCATTGCACAGGTGTCTTGTTGACTGTGTGGCTGCTTAAATCTAAAGCAAAGCACCTTTCCCTTACATTCGGAGGCCTCTGCAAGCACACAAAGGCACACACACACACACACACACACACACACATATATACACGCCCTTCTATCCTTCTCTGCAGTGGTTGTTATATATAGAAAGAGAGCAGGGAAGTGGAAGGATGGCCCAGGACAGACTGTTCCCGCAATGGTTGAAAAACTCACAGGAGCAGAAGAGGAATCCCCTCCATCCCCACACACACAAACACACACACACACACACACACACACACACACACACACACACACACACACACACACACACACACACACACACACACACACACACACACACACACACTCACATACAGTTGATTACTGTGATATCCACAGTTGATATCCACAGAACAAACAAATTAACAGTTTTGACCTTGATAATTCATCCTGAGAGTACCATGAACGTTTGTCCCATATTACCTGGCAATTCATCGATGTGTGGAGATATTTCAATAAAATAAAAATCTACCACATAGTGGTGCGAGAGGAAAACTCACCAAAGTCAGTAGAATTTGTCCTCTGAGGAATGGTCTGTAAAAAAAATTCATGGAATCTATATAATAGTTGATGAGATATTTCAGTCTGGACCAGATTGGTGGTTGACAAAAATGTATGCAAAATTCAAAGCAGCAAGTTAAATATCTATATAGAGTTATAAATAGAATATTTCTCAGGTAACCTGTCCTGAAAATAATACTATATCATGCATGGCTGCCATGCAGTGACTGAAGTAGATGTCCAACCTACATCAGATTAATGAAGAAAGTGTTCACAGAAGAAAATAATAAGATTTAAACTCCTAAACATCTAACTTCTAAAAAGGAGAAAAGGCTCATTGCTAACTTACATTTACAGCAAACTTAAGCACTCCCTGCATTAGCATTCCACTGCAGCTGTCTTGTGATCGGTGACAGAAAATGTCCTTCACCTAATCTAACTTTTTAAAAACATAATGAAGTCTTTTCAGATACCTGCCGTGGCCGAATGAGGGATTCCTTTTTGGCTGACTCACTTTTGTTTTTATCCATGGGAGAGTAATGAGGATGGTTATATAACATCAGGAGGGCACAGGTGAGAGGGTTCTGACTGCAGTCCCCCTCCACTACATCTGCAGTGAGGCGAAGGGGATGGGGGTGAAACACAGGGGTAAAGGAGAGGAGAGAAGAGGAAAGGGAGAGAGGAGAGGATTGGATAGGAAGGAGAGGAAAGGGAAGGGAAGAAAGATGAAAATGAGGAGAAGAACAGGGAAAAGAGAGTAGATAAGAAAGAAAGAGGAGAGGGAAGAAAGGAGATAAGAGAGGGAAATGTGAGAGAGGAAAGGGCAGGAAAAAGAAAAGCATAGAGGTGGAAGAAAGGGAAGAAGTAGAGAAGGAAGGAAGGAAGGAAGGAAGGAAGGAAGGAAGGAAGGAAGGAAGGAAGGAAGGAAGGAAGGAAGGAAGATAAAGAGGTAGAGAGGAGGGGATGAAAGAAAAGGGAAGAAATGGCAAGATGAGGGGAAATTAAGGGAATTAGAGGAGGAAAAGAGGGAAGAGGAGAGGAGTGGAGGAAAAACTAAATTAGATATGAAGAAACGAGAGGAGACAAAAGGGAAAACAACTTATAGAAGGAGGAAATAGGTAGAAGAGAAAATGGAAGAAAGATAAGAGAGAAAAGTGAAAGGAGAGTGAAACGAAAATAAGGAGGCAAGCTAAATGGAGAGAGTAGAAAGTGAAGATGGAGCATACAAAAAATATTACAATATAAAGCAACACTGTTGGTGCAAATGAGGCAGGAGAGGAATACTGGTGAAATTTTTAATCAACTTAATGTACTCTCAATGCCTCAAGTTTGTTTCTAATGTGACAGCTGCACATCGTAGAGCTCTTCAACTTGAATTGCATTTAGGTCACACACTGTCCCATGATGAAGGATACATAGAAATACTTTAGAACATCATTTAAAGTGGTATATATATTGCTATGCTTTCATTATTAAAGGTTAGCTCCATGGCATGACCTCCAAACTCCAAAGCAAACGTTACAAAAACTAGAAAGAAAATGGTGTTTGACCAATCTGGAAGAATCTCGTTTAATCTGGCAAGATAGTCTTAAAACATATAGGAAAATAAGAACAACCCCTGGTTTCTTTTAAGCACTGTAGACAGCTCTATTATGTATTCCTAGCCCTCAGTTGTAACAACTTCAGGAGCTTCTTTAATGATAAAATTCAAATTATTAGAGACAAAGTCCATCATCTCCTGCCCTCAGAATGTTCAAACTTAGGAACATTAAAAACAACTGTGACTCCTGATTCACTGTGTAAAGAGACTGCTTTGCTCCAATCAGTCTTTACCAACTAACTTCAAAGTTTTCTTCAAGCCATCAAACCTGTCTCTTAGACCCCATCCCTACTTTGCTGCTTAAAGAATTATCGTTAGTTAACACATCTTTACTAAATATGATCAGTCTGTCTTTATTAACAGGCTACAGGCCACATTTATCTCAAGTAGCTGTAATTAAACTTCTTACAGTTTTTCTCCATTGCTTAAACACTATAACCTGGCTTTAGAACTAAAATTTCTGTTTATGAAAAATTCCACTCATTTTCCAAAACCATAAACATGATTCCCTGTTTTGACACCTGTTTCAGAATTGTTTAACTGTCAATGCAAAATTCTACACACAAATGCTTTTATTCGTCATTGCCTACACCATGTGGTCATTCAGAATGAACTAACATTTAGTATTGTTCATTCAAATCGACACAGCATGAGCTCAATTAGCACACAATTACCCAGATGGAAACACAAAGAGTCATAACTGATAACACACCAATCAGAACCTTCAATAGATAGATAAAAGCCAGGTCATCCAGTTTTGGAACAATGGATCCAGAGAGACATAAAGGATGGACACCAGAGAGGAGGAGGAGGAAGAGCAGCAGGGAAAGGAGGAAGAGCTGGAGGAAGAGTACAAGTTGGAGGGTGAGTAGGGAGAGGAGGAAGAGGAGGAGCTGGTGGTGGAGGACGAGATTCTCTGGCCTGTCCCAGACCAAAGCATGGATGCTGGGGTCAGAATCATATTTCAGTTTAGTGTATTGTAGGCTACTGTACAGTACATGAAGTGTTGTGTTCACCGTGGACCGTGTTCAACCATTTTTTGTAGTATTATTTTGAATTTATCTCACCAGTGTGTAAGACTGTGTGGTAGTTTGTGTGTTTTTGAAGTCTTGTGCCTCATGTCTGAGGGCAAGGTTTGGTTTTTCAGCAAAATTGAATGGTTTTGAGTGGATAGCTTCATTTTCACCTGAAAATTAAAAGTTTGGGGAATTTGCTGAGAAGTTACGGATTTGTGTTTAGAGTTTTTGAGAAAGGGAGGCATCATTTCAAATATATTAGCAATTGAGAAAAACTGTAAAAAGCCTATTCCTGATCCAGGGGTTTTGGCCAGCTAGTGTCCTATATCTAACCTTCCCTATCTCTAAGATCCTTGAGAAAGCAGTCACAAATAAGTTGTGTGACTTCCTAACAATAGTTTATTTGAGGACATTCAGTCAGGATTTGGAGTGCATCATGGCATAGATGAAAAATGTGAAAATCAAAAATGACTTAAGTACAGTAGACTTTTCTTGTTAGATCTTAGTGCTGCACTTCACATCATTATCCATCACATCATTTTACAGAGAACATTTAATTGGCATTAAAGGAACATATCTAAGTTGGTGTTAAGTTCTATTTATCAGACTGATCACACTTTGTAGATGTTAACAATGAATACTTCATGCATGCTGAAGTTCCTATCCAATCCTATGCACCTCATATATGCTTCCCTTAGACAACATTATCAGGAAACATTTTCATTCTTATGCAGATGATACTCAATTATATCTAACAATCCAGTCAGATGTAACCAATCAAAAGTAGAATGGGAGCCAGAGCCTATCAAGTTCCTCTCCTGTGAAATCAGGTCCAATTTTGGGTTTGGGAGACAGACACCACCTCCACATTAAAGAGTAGACTTTCCTCTTTGTTAAAGCTCATAGTTAGGGCTGCCAGGACACTTCCCATGAACTTCTCTCTTCTCCTCCCCATTTGTATGCCTTCTTATCCCATTAATGCATGTTACTAATATGACTTCTTTACTTTACCATAGTTTTGTGCTTTCTTGTACCTCTCCTCTCTCTTTCTTTTGCTTTCTGCAGTTTTTTCTGGCTCCGGAGCTATAGAGTCTGGATCTATGGCTACTTCCCCCTGTTCCTGCTTGGCACACACTGCTACAATTATTATTATTAGTCTTATTATTGCTATCATTAATATTACTATCATTATTAGTACTATTATTAATTTTCATTGATGTCTGTAACACTTCTACCAGTAATGCTGTTTTGTATTTCTGTGTCTCTTGCATTGAGCTGCTGTCCCCCCTCCCCACTAAAAGGGAGACTTTCCTTACCGCTGTTGCCAAGTGCTTGCTTGTGGTGGTGAGAGTAAAGTCTAGACGTGCTCTATATGAAAATTGCAATGAGATAACTTCTGTTATGATTTGGCACCGCATAAATAAATTGATTTGAACTGTTCTTTTAGTGTATGGACTATAGTACACCCCAAGATACAACTATCAGCTGTCATAACAAACAGACCATTTCAACACGTTGTAGACTTCAAAAAACACCTTACCACAACTGCAGACCAACACGGGTGTCAGGCCTTAAATAAGTGCTGATGCTGTTGACTCACGACAGCCAAAACCGGATGTTTGTTGTCAACTTGGCGGTTCAACCCAAACTGACGTGATCAGAATGGTTTCACTCACATTTAGCAATCACTGCGAGAGATGATCTGCCCTGTCAGAGGAGCAGGGCTATGTTTAGGATGCTGCATGGCTCCACGTCATGTGTGGCAGTCACTGAACCACAGTCACTGTGGTTGTAGCTCTGTATTGTCATATGTTTGCGTGATAAATGACACTGTATTGGAGGCCAGACAAATGTATCAACATAAAAAGGCACTTGATCCCCAAAATGTTGGCAATCCATTCTCAAATAAGGAGCAATGTGCAGTTCTGTTCATTTCAACTCCATGTTGACTTGCTTGCAATGCCTGCAATTTTATAGCTGTCCATTAAATATGAGGCTACAGCTAGTGGGCAGTTAGCTTAGCCAAAGGCTTAGCTTACCGCCTCTAAAGTTCACTGGCTGACACCTGTTTAATACAGTCTATGGTTGACATGTTATATCTTGTTTATTTATGACAATTTTTTACAGGGGCTTATGTGCTACTACCAGCGAAAACTCCAGGAAGTTACTACTCCCTGCCAAGAAATAGTCCTATCATTAACAATAACACATAACTACATTATATAGTTATAATGCTTACAAATGCCATATAAGGGGGTTAAAATTCAGTGTTACTGAGCTGATCAAGTACTTTCTTCATTTTGCATTAGCCAATCTTAAAAAACAGGTCATGAATTAACCACATGTTCCATAAAAAGACAGGAAGAATTAATTTTGCCTTTAAAATCATGGCATAGTCATGTTAGGTAGTTACATTTATTGTCACAATATAACAGGTTATTTTTTAAAAATTGAACTACCGTCTGCTACATAGCAGACAATATACATTAATACAGAAGCAATTATAAAAATGGTAAACACAAATAAACAATATTCAATGATCAATGGCGCAGTGCTGAGGATGAATTTGAGTTTAAGTGCCTGATTGCTTGGGGGGAAAGGCTGGTGGTACGACAGCTGAAACTTCTATATCTCTTCCCAGAAGGCAGCAGGGTGAACAGGCTGTGGCCTTTAGTGTCCTTTGGGCTCTGCATAGACACCTAACCTCACGGATATCACTGATGCTCGAGAGATGGGTACGGATGATCTTCTGAGCAGTTTTAATCACCTGCTGCAGAGCCCTCCGGTCCTAGGCCATGCACATCCCATGCCAGTTTGTAATGTTTCCAGTCAGGATGCTTTCTATTGCTCCTCTGTAAAAGCTGACAAGAACATGGCGTGGCCTCCTTAAGCTTCTTCAAGAAATACAGGGGTTTCTGAGCTTTCTTCATCAGTGTGGAGATGTGATATGGCCATGACAGATTATCTGTGATGCTAATTCCCAGGAACCTGAAGCTCCACCTCAGCACCACTGATATAGACAGGAGTGTGTGTCTTTATCTCCTGTTTCCTGAAATCAATGATCAGCTCCTTAATTTTGTTAGACCTTGGAACAAACTCTGACATGTTTCAGCATCAATATCTGTTTGTTTTAAGGTATAACAGGACCGTGCCATGACAGTAATGGCATTTTACTGATTAAAAGGAGAGTAACCTTGGAGTTACATTGTGATTTTTCAATTTCAGTTTACATTGGGGAAAATAATTTATGGAGGTTGTTGTGTTGGGAGGTCTTGGCCTCAGTATGTCCAAACTCCTGGCTACAGCCCAGCTTTTGGTCAACCACTCAGATCCTACTCTAAAGTAAGCGTCTCATGCTTCTTGTCTCTTGTTCTACAGTCGCATGTTGAAAAGGCCAATCGAAATTGAGATAAAAGCAGAGCCTATATTAAGTCTGAATAGAAAACTTACAAATTGCAGTCTTGGTTAACCATGTTAAGAGATAAGACCGCGAAATCACTGTTTTCGTGCTAGCAGTGGCTCACATATGAGCTCATGTTTATAAATATGAAATGTGTCAAGTTATATCGACTGACTAATACTTAAAAATATCAAGTTAACCAGAGATTGTCTGAGGGTGGACAGTGCCATAATAAGCCCTTCCCAGAGATGACAGCCTCTGAGACTAGTTAATGTTTTATCAGATATTTTAGAAGAGCGGAGATCATTTCTTGCAGTTCCACTCAAGGAATAGCCGCATACGAGCTTAAATGACTCACTGCTGTCCTATAAACCAAGCCATGATCATAAAATATTGTAAAACCCTTGTTTATGGTGAGGAAACATGAAAAACATGGGCATTCAGGGTAGGTGCCTCCACTGTAGTAAGGAGGGGCCAAAACTTTTGCCACAGACTAACTATATAGATTGTATTTGCTCAGGTATCATTGCTATGGCAATCGACAGCACTTGTGGAGGCAGCAGCCGGTTGCTCCTTCAAACTTTGCTCCATTTTTGTTTATGTTTTTTCCGGCTTTATTGCCAAAACATGTGTTACCTCTGACATAAACACAGTCATTGGAAGATGAAGACAGGGTTTTTGGATTAAAGAGCAGCAGACCACAATCCACCCGGCTCAAACAACTGTCCAGGTGCCACGGCGGGTTCAGTGATGGCTCATTGGAGAGGAAGGAGAGCCAGGAGAGGAGCCATGCTGGCCCAGAAACTTGCCCCATCAACATCCTGGATCAAGCACTTGGCAGGTGGTCCATGTTCCAAGCTGCCGGTGCAAGACTCTGGCAAGATGAGAGGAGGTGGACTGTGTGTTTTACATCAATGATGATTGGTGTACAAACGCAGTGAAGATGGATTTCAAAATGTCAGACTGTTTATTGTGAAGATGAAACATTCATACTATCATCTGGTTGCTGCTGTATATGTGTATGTATATATGTATATAAATAGCTGTATTGTTTTATTTTATGTTACCATATTTTAATATAGGCCTAGATTTAGTTATTTAGTATTTTACTTATGGTGTGTGTGTGTGTGTGTGGGTAGCACAAAGGAACTACAAATGTCGTGTTGTTATGCAGCCTTGTGCTGTATAATGACTAATAATCAACCTTGTACCTTGATTTGACAAATACCTGTGATTATTGGATAAATTCTGAAATGTTATTTAGAGACACCTAGCAGAAATGAATGTGAACCCTGAGGGGAAACACATTCCAAAGCATGCAAGCTGTCAGAAAACCATATAATTACTCTAATGAGGTATCTCAGTACTAGCAACTGAAAGGTGTGACGTTCTCTGGTCTAGGTCAACTTTGTATGCACCACCATCTTGTGAAATTCTATGGAACTGCAGGAGAAAAGGGCAACACACCTTTTTCACAGCACACATCTTTTTTATAAACATTTTTGTAATTTATCCTAACATCAATAACGACTGCATTCCATAAGGTGGTCCAGTTTATAGAGTCATCATTAGGAAAAGTAGATTGACCCGTGATTTTCTCTCATGGAACCAATGAGAAGCAGGGAACATCTCTTATCCTTGGTCACCCAAATATTCAAGTTACATTTTTACATGATGAATATTGGTGTCTGAATTTCATCTAAAAAGGGTAACAACTTGACTTTTTAGAGCTTGAGGGCAACTTGAATGTAGCCTTAATATACCTTAAAATGACTTAAAAAATAAGAAACCAATAAGATCCCAACACTGCCATATTTTTCAGGTTTGACTTTTATTAAATTTCCTAATATTAAAGTCATCCACAAATAACCTAAATGATCATGCTCCAAATGTGCTCAGTGACATGGTGGTACCTCCTAAAGCTCCTGGCTCAGTAACTCAGACCTTGTCTCTGGGGAACTGAGGGGTCCGGTTGAAAGAGAGAGTAGTCATGAATGACTTAGTGCTCGTCAGTGACTTTTGTGGTCATTTTGTAGCATCACTGTATGTTTTGTATGCATTTCTTATGTTTTTCACATTGACTTTTGTGCAATGTATCATGACTTTCTAACGTATACACTACACAGAGACACCACAGAATGTTCTGTAATGAAACTTTGGTTTAAAGTCATGAAAATTCATTGGTTTGCATCAGGGGCATTGTTAGGATCTTGAAACATTGGGGGCTTAGCCCAGCCCATAAAACTTCATATCTTCACATAATAATTGATCCTCCACCAAAGCTTTACAGCAATAGTAAACATACTCTACTTATATGACACAACAAAGCAACACTATTAACTGTGTCATGTCTGCTAAATTGTAATTTTGTGTCTAAATCAAGTAGGCTAAAATAACAACAAAACTGCGACAGAAAATTTAGAATGTTAAACGCTTAGTTTCCCACCATTATGGTGTTTTTGCACCAATTTCTTCATTTTCTGCATCCATTTATTTTGGAAATTATTTATGTAAAGGGACACACAAAATTGAGGTAGCCAGCAGGGGGCTGTATCTTTGTTTCACTGTTGCTTAAATGACTTGAAGGCTGTGAATTCTGCCTTCAGATGTTATGACTGATTGCTTGTTTGATCGTCCTTGTTGCTGAATTTTGGTGAATATTTAAGAACATTTTAATTTCATCATAATTTATGACCTTGTAACTGATTATTTATTATCTTAAATGTGCAATTGTGCTCCTGCCTGCCTTGGCCAGGACACACTTGGAAAATTTTTTTTCTGTTTTAATAAAGTTTTTAAAAAACAATTCACAATCTAAAACTGTAACAGAATATGATGCAGAGCAGCTCTCAGCTTTCAGATATGTTTCTCCTGTAGATCAACTTTTAATATCATCACTGCTGAATCAACACACAGGCAGGCGTGACTGATTGAGGTAACCTCTTTAAATGTGCATGTGGAACCTTTGCACTTCATCAATAATAAACTGAATCATTTTAATTCAGTTAGAAACTCCTGGACTTTAATAGCTCCTGTGTCTCAGCAGGTTTTCTGCTCATGTTCAAAGTTCTGCACATTCAGAATCTAACTGGGTTCTCTGACATTTCCAGAATAAAGGAATATTTGAGAGGTCAAACAGGATAAATCATCATAGACTTTGCAATCAATCCGCGCTCCACCTGCATGCCGCACTGTGTGGACGGGATCCATACCAAGGATTCTGCAACCTGTTGCACCATTACTATCCATGGCAGTGTTGGATGTTTTGTTGTGCAGGAGGCTCCGATGTGTCCACATGAGGAAAGGTGAAGGTAGGCTATCAGAGCAAAAATGGACTGTCTATTGCATCAGACTAGGCAACTTGATGAGTTTATTTTTTTAAATACCCCATTAAAATATTCCTGTGAAATGCAGTGAAGAAGCTGATTATCTGTAATTTAGCTATTTCTACAATTATTTCCTATTTAAATCTCCATGAAGGTGTTTATAAGATCACTTTAAAATATCTCTTTTTGCTGCCCAGCCAACTTTTGTTACATGTGCCTTTTATTATGGAGATGTAGCCAACCAAACCACTTGCTTTGCAGCAGCACAGGCTGCCAAAACGATCTGATTATTCCTGAAGCATCTAAATAATCTTCACAGCGCAAAGAATTATTGTGGCAGTAACACGAGAGCAGCTCGTTGTTGAAGCAGGCAAACCTGCACACAGAGGAAGCTGTGCGTCATGCGTAAAAACGCCCAACAGGACTATTTTATCCACCATACGCTCTCTCTCTCTCTCTCTCTCTCTGCTGAGTGAAAGATTACTTTCACCAACGACATTCAGTTTTTGGACACCGTCGGACATCGCTATAAAACAAATAGTAACCGATGTGTATAAAAGAAACAGGCTGATGTCCAAAGCGATGCTCTGTTCAACAACAGGACACTTTTAATATATCTCAGTCAATGCAGTGATTATCTGACAGATCTTACAGTGTGTAGTCTTCATTTGCTCTGCAGACTAAAGCCGCTTTTAATGCGCCGTTAATGAAAGTGAAAGTGTTTCACTTGCCGACTTGTGAAAGAGCGACGCAGGCTGCTTTCCAACACGGTCAAACCATCCATGCAAAGATTTTTATGCATGTTTGGCTCTGATTAAGGTTTCAATGAACACCCCCACAGACACTTGAAAGCTGTAACCTTCCCTCTTTAGGGGAACCCAGACTTCACACAACATAAATCAGACGAGTCTCTACGTACTTACTCAACTCAGTTTATTTACAGAGTATTTGAAGAGCCATGTATGCAAATGTACTGAAGTTACTGAAAGAACTCTTCTTGTTTTACACACGGGGAAGCTGATTAATCACTCAGAGTTGGGTCTTTCCGTATTTTGATCCAGATGTTTAAAAAAAGCCAATCAGTGACTGTTTCTTAGTATACATTACTGTCAAGTCCCTCAGGGAAACAATAAATTAACAAGGTTGTTAAGCCGTGCTCCATCTTCCAGACTTCAGTAAATGTAGCGGTTCGAAACAGTTAATTCTGGGTGAGGACGGGCCACAAACAAATCTATGCGACACCAAGCCTGCAATAATCCAACGGAGAGCCATAAAAGATAAAATTAGGGAACGCTTAACAAAATGTAATACTAATATAAGCTTACAGTCCTCCCTCAGATGTGCCATCGACAAGCAATATGATCAAAGGGTTTAAAGTGATGGAGGCGGTGAGGCTTTCGAGCCGAGCTCTGATATCACAGTGATCCCTCTAACCCATAAACGCAGCATCTTTTAAAAAGGAAAGTTTAAGGACTTTAGGAAGTCTTTGTCAACAACAAATCCCGATGTAGAATTTGACACAGGGTTTCAATGCGTGCAATTTGGAGCAAATAGAAAATCTGTAATAGCACAGTAAGGACCTTTAATCTTGAATACGTTTTATTTGCAATATCACTTTTTTTCTGCTACCAGAATGACCCAATCAACTAAATTCACTTGCATAATCATCACAGTTCAGTATCATAGACAGAGCAAAAGCAGGTTAAGACTAACTCAGAATAAACAGGTGAAAAACAACTTTGTAATTGACAAAATCTTTTAAAAAAAGCCTCAACTTTCCCTTTAAAGACAACTACACCTCCCAACTCTCACAAACGCCCTGAAGAATACTAGTTTG
Organism: Lepomis macrochirus; assembly: GCA_024633595.2. Classification (NCBI taxonomy): domain Eukaryota; kingdom Metazoa; phylum Chordata; class Actinopteri; order Centrarchiformes; family Centrarchidae; genus Lepomis; species Lepomis macrochirus. Next base: position 12,461,698 of record JALXJV020000024.1, on the reverse strand, counting down.
GAAATGTCCCGATACCAGTTTGATTATGGTGTACATGCCTTTTTTTAATGAAGTAACACTGAAAATAAAATAGAGAACAGGCAAAACAGATAGCATGGACACACAGTTAAAAAAGGAAAACAAAAACAGCCCCATGTCCTACACCCTTAATAAAAATTAAAAAAGACATTTTCAACACATTTTAGTAGTCTCCTATAACATGCATAAGGCTCCTTTTCAACACAAAGAATTTGCGTCATTATACCTTTCTGAATGTGTTGGCAATGTATTTTTTTTAAGCGTGTAGAAAGAACCTGCTCACCCTCCCCAAACTGTCCATCAGGGTTTGAAAAAAAGATTTTTACTAGAACATGTACTATGTGAGAAAACCCATGGGTGAAACAAACATTACACAGGCAGTATCTGAGAACAAAGTGTGGAAACCTTTAAGATGTGGCAAAAAAACCAAAGTCATTCTGCTGCAGAAATAAGACAAACTCTGAAAGAACAAAACATGACATTAAATCAGTAGATTTTGGATTATTAGGAGCACAATCCTCCCACCTAATTGGGACCATCGTTGCACAATAGTTCTGTCATCCTAAGACCAATGTTAACATGTCAATAAAAAAAGATAAAATTTCATCTGCCAAATGCTTAAATGTTAGTCATGGCTGTTCAGCAGTGTCCCCTTTGGCAGGTACACAGCAACCTTCAGTGTCTCTCTTCTAAATTTATATTACAGTAAAAATATAAGAATGAACACCCCTCAGTTGTCTATGGATGACGACCTCTGTGTTTTAATCATCTAATTCTTCAAAATGTCACTTTATTCACACTGCAGTTACAGAAAGTCTTTTTCGACAGTTTATGTGGGATAAAAGAGCCGGTTTGAGGAAGTATTTCCTGTGTGGGAACCCTTCAAACAGACACACTTTGATGTCCAATTTTAAAATTAAGATCGTCTTTCATGTGCGATGAAAATACTGTTAAGAGTTTCCCCTCTGCTCCCAGTTTTAAGTGCCTCATGTGCTCTTGAGATGATGAAGTAGCTGCAACACCAACTTAACATTCAGCGTTGTGACGTGTTGGTATGCACAGGCACGCAGGAGAGGAAATCCAACTAACCTCCTTGTTGCATGTGTGGGCTATTTTCCTAAAACTCATCATACTCCCTAAAAAGAGTAAAGAGAAAACTTCATCATTCTTGCTAATTGTGGTGGATGGGGGGATGGGGGGGGCAGCTGTACACCCTGTGTTTAAATAACAGAACATGTCATATCTTACAAAAGACGGATGTGTTGACAAGTGATGCATGTGTTAAAAGAACAGCTTTAAAGCATATATATATATGCAAACGTACCAGTATGTGCCTAGTTCAGGAAAACATATTGCATGTTATTTTTAAGACTGTCGTGGGGAGGGTGTCATTCTCTGCCCATGCATTTAAATAGCAACACAGGAAAGAAAAAAGAAAAAGAAAAGAAAGGCTAACACACACTTAACGCATCTTAGAGAGGAAAATAAGTCACCCAGAGGTCTGCAGCAGAAAATCTTCTCATTTCTTTCAAATAGATTTGGACTTATAATCTTAGTTTTTTTTTTCTCTTTTGTTTTTTTTTTGTGTCCGGTAAATTCAAATGTTGACAGTATAGGAGTACATTTTGTGGATCACATTCAGACGCATCGTCTCTCTTCTTCTATACTTCAGTGTTGCCCGCGTAGAGCCTGGTCCATGCTCGGGCTGCAGGAGAGAGAGAGAGAGATAAAATGGTGGGGGGAGGGTGCGTGGATAAGGAAAGAGTCTACACAGATGCACAAACTCCCAGAACAGGCGGCCTATAGTAACTGAAACATCCCAGTATTTCCATATACAAAACAATCAGTTAGTAAACAGAGAATGAATCATCAACAATTTTGATGATCAATCGTTTTAAAAAGTTTATCAAGCAAACATGCCACGGTTTTGTTGGTTTCAGCTAAGGCAGCAACTAAGAATTATTTCATTCTCGATTAATCTGCCAATTATTTCTAATTTAATGGACTGATGACTTGGTCTTTGAATTCTCTGAACTGTTCTCCTAAGCACCAGCGGACATATTCAAATTACTCATTTTGTTTCACTAGCATTTCAAAACCTAAAGTGTATTCAGTTGCCATTCACCATTTTTGCGTGTGTGTGCGCAGTGCAACAGATAACTACATGCATGTCACGATTCCCAGCGGGTCTATTTCAAGCACTGTTTAAAAACAGTATAATATTCTTTGTGTGGTTCATCAATGGTGGTAAATGATCTGAACGTCCCGCAAGGGGCCGACAACTCGGCACAACACCGGTATAGCCAGGATTCCGTCTCTTCAGCAAGTGCTACACATGCTCACTGACCACTCTACCTTAAGGGTTAAAGTTACAATTTTGGATTTATTCCCACACTTTAATAACCTTTATTAAAAGCTTCTTTCTTTCCCTATGTTTATTTACAGCATTATATGTCACACAACACACACACACACACACACACCTCTCTATCTGAGTGTTTGCTGGTTTTCTATGTTTTACATCATTCAAACTTGAATATCTTGAGTTTTGTTATTCAAAAAAAAACAAGCTATGTTAAGAGATCAGAGTGGGCTCTGAGAGCTTGTGATGGACGTTATTATTTGGCTTTGAAAAGGTAAACAAATGATAAAATAACTGAAAAAAAAAAATCATTGACTGGTTAAAAGCATTATGCAGCCCTAAATCCAAACCAGTTAGGCGTGCTCTGTCCTGATGAACGTTAGAGTCACAAGGAAACACATTTAGATTATGTTTTGGTTCATTGCTTCAACAAAGTTCTGCTAACAACAGAGCATTTGCATGAGATATAAGAAAGCCAATCTCATATGGTTTGACAAACAGACATAGCACTGGATAGTTAAATGGCAGCAAAAAGTCAAGCTTTGTGAACAGAAAGCCCAAGAAAAAAGATCAGGACAGGTAAGTAAACACCAATTGTACAATACCAATTCAAAACATAAATATTATGGTGGAATACTACACGTAATGATGCCTGCGTATCGCCTGGTCCATGCTCGGGCTGGGGGAGAGAGAGAGACAAAATGGTGGTGGAGGGTTTGAGGGGGATATGGTGCAGGAGTGTTTAAGAAAGTGTACACAGATGGCTTTGATCAAACAAACTCCCAGAATAGGCAGCCTAAAGTAACTGGCATGTCTTAGAATGTCCAAATGCAAAACCAAAACAATTAATCATTTAGTTAATTAACTAATGAGTCTCTTTAAATTCCCAGAAAATAGTTTTCCGAAGCCCAAGTTCACATATTCTAATTGCTGGACATTATTCACTGTTTGAATGTTAATAGGCTAAAGAAATAACCAATTAATTGAAGAAACCCTTGACAGCTCAAAACATAATGCAGCCCTGTTTCCAAAACTATGTGGCGTGTTTCTGAAAGCACAGAAACACTGCAACGCTGAATGTTAAACTGATAAGTAAACACATTTAGATTATGTTCTGGTTCACTGATTTGAATGAGGTTCTGATTTCAACAGAGACGAGGTGTAAGAGTGAAAGCCAATCTCAGACATAGCACTAGATAGTTAAATGACAGCAAAAATGTGAAGCTTCATGGACAGAAAACTCATGAAGAATGACACGACGGTCTGTTACAGACTGGGAGATTTGAGAGCAGTTACGTCAGTCAGATATCTTTTTTCATGTTTACTTTTTGTTTGTATTTAAAGTCAGATTATGTATCAACCTGGTTCAACCCACAAAGGTTGCTGATGGGGTTGTTTTGCATCATGAGACCACCACTAGACCAAATTTGAAATTGTGTTGGCAGTTCAGAGGTCTGGAATTAGGCTGGGGAACTTGCTGTCATCTACTAACCAGCAGTAACTAGAGCCCGACCGATTTATTGCTTTGCAGATATTATGGGCCGATATAAGCTACTTGCAGATATATCTGCAAGTAGTTCGGCATTTATAACAGCCGATATTTGACTATTAAAAAAGAGAAACGGAGTCAGATTCTTCGCTCAGGTCAGGAGTGTTGCATAGTTTGCCCACCAGAGGGCACTCTGGTGCAACACCACAGAACAAAATATCAGCTGACCGCAGTCTACTGGAGCTCAGGCGCAGCTACAGAGTAGCTTCTGGTGGCTCTCATTGTTCATGGTGAGTTGGTCTTTTGTCACATCAATTACATGACCTAAATAATAATAAAAATAGCCCTCATCACTTTTGCTCTTCGGAGACCAGACTTGCTAATCCTCCTGTTTTTCACTGCCCTCTCCAGGCTCAACAGTTGTTTAATGTTACGGTAACCTAGTGTTGGGAGTCTACGCTGCTGACATACGTGATTGTAGATTTATTTCCGAACCAGTTTGGCAGTTCAGTGCTAACACTGTGTTAGCAAGCTAATGGTGTGTTTATCATTGGAGGAGGCTAACATTAATGAGCGATTAAACTGTAGAGTTTCTAGTTACAGCTGGCGTGTCAAACGATTAAACCTGAGGGAACTTGTGAATAAACGTGAGCTGAACAAGTATCTAACACACAGTTGCAGGTCCTCGTTGTAGACAGTCAAGTATTATAAGATTAATTCAAGGGTAGCAATTCCTCTGCATCACTGTATCATAGAGCCAGAAGGTGGTTAGGAAATCGTTTCTGTAGCTTAACATGAGAGATGATATATGGTAATTTTATTTTTAATAGTAGTACTATATTGGTATTTTTTATAGTGACAGTGTTTTGCTGGCCCCCACAATACATACACTATTTAATTTAATATTCATTAGTAGTAGTAGTCTATAATTTATAATTAATAAGATATTTTAAAAATGTTTTCTGAAGTTTTACACATTTGACTCTTATTTATCAAAACTTTAATATATTTTGTTGTACTTTTGTTCAAAGTAGTATTTCTTACAATAACAATGTTTATTTTTAGGGATAATCTTTTTTTATGTTATGTGATACCTAAAATAAGGGGGAAAAAATAATTTCGGCCATATATCGGCCATCGGATTTTAAAATCCTCAAATATCTACATCCGTATGAGACTTAAAAAATCCCATATCGTTCGGGCCCTAGCAGTAACAGCTGAGGCAGTGGTAATATACAGTCCTTCGAGGATTTTTCTATCACAAATTCAACAAATCCCCATAAATCCAGCGCAACTTGCAATTTTGACCAATCAACGCAACTTTTCCGCAAATTTGGCCTACCATTGCATTTTCCTGCAAAATGTTGTCATATGTCAGCTTGTCACTTCCTTATTTACAAGACACAGCAGACATGTGGGATACAAACGTCTCACATTTACCGACAAAAATAAAATAGAACCGTGAAAAACAGTATCTGGTTCTTCCTGACCAAAGAGGGGGAAACTGTATTGCACAACGTGCAGTGTTATGGTCAAACACAAAAGGAAATCATCTATTGAAAAACACTTTGCCACAGCAAAAGACATGAGGAGAGTAGCAGAAACACATGGAGGATGTCAAATGAGACAAATCACTGACATAAGCTGTTGCATCCTGGTCAATTGCAAGCGCTGAAAGAATCAAGGTAAGCTGGTTTAAATATGCAGGGTTGGGGTTTGGGTTAGGCCCCCAAAATCCTGGAAGGACTGTTTAATGATTCAGCTATAATCTACCTTTGCAGTTTTCACTTTCACAATTTCGTCGCTTTTTTTTTTTTTTTAAAATCAAGAAAAAGCTGCTGCAAAATCGGGCATTATAGACCACAACAATCACTAAAGAGGTCCGAGAAATCCTGAAGGGACTGAATAAAGTTCAGTACAGCTGATCCTGGGTAAGTTACACAAGTGTTGAACTAAAAATATGAATCTCATCCTCACCTGTCTCGATGGCATTGCTTTCGTTTTTCTTCCACTGCTCGGCGACATCGTTTGCCAGGGGATCGTCTGGATTGGGAGCACTTAATAACGCCTGGATAGATAGCAACACTGTACGGATCTGCAGGGCTGGAGACCATTTATCTGGGAGAAGGGAAGTTCAGAAAAAGAAACAAACGGCTTAAAAGGACACGTTTGCAAAATGGCGTAAAGGTTTCAGGGTTCAGGGTGATGCGACATTTGGTACAGATGGCCAAGCAGCCACAACATGCCAGTGACTGAGAGCTGAGCAGCAATAATCATGGATGAGTAGAAGACGGTCAGGGACTTATTCACTTTATCCTAAGGCTACATGATAATGGAAAACATCTTTACTCTGGAAAATCAAATAAATAAAAAAAAAACAGTGACAACCTTTAAGGGCAGATTGGTGTGCCTACAAATCACAGTCTGTTTCAATGTTGTTTTTTTATTACTTGAGAACACGTTTGGCAACCCCTCTGCTGTTGTCTGTTCTGCTTTCGCAGAATAAACATTACCTTCAGTTTGTTTACCTCAAAACTTGATTTAATGGTTGTAATCACATCTGCTTCCTGCAGCTTCGTCCCACTAGATTGATTTCTGTAAATATGACCAGCTGCTTTTCAGCCAGCTCATATTATAAAATGTAATGTCTGATCTTTTACCACATTCTGCTTGTGACAATAACTAAATCTGTGATTCTATGACTCACACTTTTCACGTGTTAATGATATGCAATAGTCTTGGCACTTCCTGGGCAGCCTGTCAGTCAGATGTAAGATCCCCATAACTGTATTGCACCACTTGTTCGATTTGATAGTTGAGAATTACTGAAATGCGAGAGCATGCAATACACTGCAGCCAACCTAACAGCAAATAAAAGTGCAATTTATATTAGATTGTGTCACAATGTAGGTAATTAGTGCTAATGAGAATTTCTATTTTCCCCATGTGAACATTCACTGCATCTTGGCTATAAAAATGTTATGTTTTTATAGATGGGTATAGGTAATTGGTTTTTATATTAACACTAAATCAACTGGCTCTGTGTAATGTGAAAGGGTTGGAACCACTACCAAAATCACTGAGAACCAACACTCAGCACTTGTCTGTGTAGCTTTTAGATGCCGTTGGAACATTGTGTCAGCTCCCCAGCACATATTTAGACTGTACGGTAGCTTCTCAATGCCTCTCAGCAGCCTTACATTTAACCTTTTTTGCAGTTCTTTCCAATAAATTTGACAAACCTACTGTTTGCTATCTGTTCAGCAACATAAATAGGTGGTTGGTGAAGAAAGACATGCATCTAGAAGCTAAAAACCAAAATAATTTTATATAAAATGCCAGTAGGTACTGGACTTAAGGAAAGAAGGCTCCAGTGGGATGCAGATGAGGCTGTCTGTCTTTGGGATATTAAGTGGGCAACTGCTTGCTAACACATTGGGAATAATAATCCATTGATACAATCATGTTTTCTTACCTTTCAAAATGTCTAAACATATTCTTCCCAGTTTGTCAACATTGGGGTGGTAGATTTTGGTCATGAATCGCACTTTGGGAGCTGCCATGGGATACTCTTCTGGGAGAAATAGTTCAAGTTTAAATGTGCCCCCTTCAAAAGGAGAGTCTTGAGGCCCTGCAATGACCACATGGAAGTAACGTGCATTCCCTTCATCAGGCGTAGCCGTGATCCCTGGAACAGGCTCTGCCATCAACCGCTGTGTCTCCTAAATGTGTGGTCAGAATGAGAAATACATAACACAGTTGTTGACATTTCAGAGAAGGAAAAAAAACTGCTGTAGGAAGGACTGTGGAGGTGTCAGCAGACTTTCAAGTGTTTAATGGATAAGGACATACAATTTCACCCTGCTTAGTCACACACACACACACACACACCTTCGAACTCACCCACATACAGACAAAACAACATTCCACAAGCTATCCTTACACACTGAAACTAAAAAGATAGCTGAGGGCTAGAGCACTTTTCGCACGATCTACAATGACTTAGTATGTTTGAGTGATTGCAGACATACACAGAAATACCAACTGGGGTAGACTGCTAATTTGTAAAATAAAATAATTAATTCAGGTCTGCAGCAACTAATATTTTCATTATAAATTAGAAGTTTTTTTCACAAATAATTGACTGTTTGGTATATAATTATGAAAAATTGCCATCTAACATTTCCCAGTGCCCAAAGTAAGGTCTTCATATTGCTGGTTTTATCAGCCCTAATATCCAAATATTAAAATATATTCTATTTAATATCACATACGGCTAACTAACCCAGAAAATATTCACATATGGAATCTGTAGCCAGTAAAATGATTAACCATTATCAAAACAGTTGGTAATCAAGTTTCTGTCAATCGATTAAATGATTAATCTGTGTGATTCTTTCAGCTCTAAATTATTTTATGATCAATCTTTGGACACGAATTCTCTAAACAGATGATTGCAGTTAATCTGGTGTGTATAAAAAATTATACACAGAAAAGCGAACTTGCAGAGTTATGAGTTTGCTTGCAAATCAATAAAGTATTGTGCTACACTTACACTAGACAAAGGAGATCAAAAGAGGAAGTGCAACATTTAACACATTTCGTTATTTGATCAAGCAGGTGCATCGAAACATCTGCAGTCAACATAAATGAAACTGGTTTAATCTGGTCGTAGCTTCGTTGTGATGAGAAAACGAACTGCAGGTTTTCATAATGGAAGGACGGTAGTGCTTTCAATGTGCCAACGTAAGGCTACTGGCTATGAAAACCTGTCAAACCTGAGACATGACTGCTATATGTGGCGGAAAAGGCAGATCGCGCCCACTGCCGGGCCTGGCCCAGCGAAGTTGCGGTGTGGTTGAGGGAGGACACCGCAACGCAACAGGCCTTAAATGTATGCCTATTTTTTTGTTTCATTTTATACAAACGACGCGTTACTAAGATGTTTGCTCTATCGCGAGTATTTAAATGTTTTGCAACCACAGGGGCAGTATTTCTCACCAGCGCCAGACATGTGTAAGTTAGTTACCAATCACCAAAAGCTACAGCTGCTAGCCTAGCTTACTTAGCGAATCCATTCATATGGCTAAGACAAATTGGCATAATTTGTTGATTCACACTACAAATTAGCAACGCGGCGCTGTGAATACTACAATTTATATACGACAACTAATCTGCCCGTACAAAAAAAATCAACTACAGATCAGAGTAGATGGGAGTAAACGGAAGTGCCAAACAAAACACTTGCAGACACGGACCAGTGAGCTAGCTTGATAACTAGCTAGATAACAGCTAATTGTGCTAACCTCGCTAACGCCAGGCTGCACGTTGGATTGCAGTTATTTTACGTCCATATTCTTACTAAATACTCTTTACAATACTCACACACGGGCTCATTAATATATATATACAGTGTCAAGTGTAAAGTGTACCTTTATAATCCTACGAGGCAAACCGGCCATCTTGTGTTAGCTATTATATTTTTAGCCGTGGACTCGCCTTCTCTTCAGGTTAGATTGACTGAGCTGCCGGGGCGGGGACAGATAACTCACTCTTCCGGTGGCTTCAAATGACGTAGGAAAATATGCTGGTGTGCAAGATGATACGTAAAAATATAATTACTAATCTTAATTCTACTTTTAACTTTGGATCAGATTTTAGGTGTAATTTAGAAACACGGTTTAAACCGTCCTGTGGGATATGTCTTTTTTCTCTTTTCCTTCAAGCCTTAACAAACTCTAAAACAAGAAAAAAAGAATAGTATTTTCACAATTAAATGTTATCATTGCATTTTTTATTTGATTGTACCTTCTATTTAAATTGTTTTAACACAAAATGATGAATCACTCAGTTCCAAAAAGTCTTGCATTCTGGCTAGTGATAATAATATGCTATTTCTTAATGGTACTGGTATGATTTTTACAGGTTGAATTGAAAAATCTTTGGCGAGACCACAGCCTATGGTTGAGAACAATTTTTTTTAAACAGATGCAAGTGTGCGTACAGTATACAGTCTGTCTGTGCTGGCCACAAAAAATAAGATCTTTGATTGGACTATTTAATGTAGCCCCTATGGTCTTGTGGAATCCATCTGTTTGTAGTTCAAAGTTGTGTGTGAATAAAGCCATGTATTTTTCACCGTATACTTTATACAGACTACAGGTATGTGTTTCTGTATTTTCTTTATTACAAAAGACGGCAAAGCTAAGGCTTTTTTTCTTCTTAGAGGATTGACAGAGAACCAGAGAAATGCACAAAGAAGGGCATCTTGTGACTACCAAGAGTGTTTGTGAATGAAATCATATATTCTGCCACCACTCTCCTGTTGTGCCACTTTTTAGCACTGTAAATCTTGAAGGAAAATTAGTCAAACACATTGTTTGAAACATCAGCTTTTGGCAAAGTTTCTTCATATGGAGATACATTTTTTTTTTACCTGTCTAGTTGTGGTGTGCAGGACGTTTACCGCTCTATTCAAATCCAATAAAGGGACGTCACTTTATCTCAATATAAATCCACATGTGGGATGCATTCATTTTAATTAAACAATCAATTATTAATATTGCATTTAAGCTGCACTGAAGGCTGACATTTATTACTGGTCCATTGCTCTTTGATCCATGTTTAGTTTCCGCTGCATGAACATTAAGAATATAAAAAACATTTGGTAGCAAATATCTTTCAATTAAATCCTCGATAAACCATTAACTGTAAGCAAAATGTGTCATGAAACATAATCTAATTGTATACAAACACATTATAAAGCTCTACAAACAACAAAAAATGTTCCATTGGAGCAGCACTTACTCAAAAACCCATGACAACCAACTTAACATTTAACAGTTTATTATACATTATTGGGACAATAACACAAACAAACATCATTTGAGGTTTTCTAACTTTTGCCTTCAACTATCTGTCCTTGGGGGGATCCTTCTTCCTGCGTCTCATGTGGTACCTGCGAAAAGTGAAACAGAAGAAAATTAAGTGCAATTAATGTTTTTAATAGGCTGACATTTTCTTTAATCTCTCAAATCTCCTTCACAATGTACACTACAATAAAAAATAGAATTAAACTAGAATACACTAGAATAAAAAATAAAATAAAAAAAGGACAAGAGTCCTTATCAGAGTGACTGATCTAGCTCTGTTACATTATATTAAGTTTTATTGTCTCCATTAGAAGAAATCTATCTTGGGCATTCGAAAGAACACAGTTGAGGTAACAGCACACATGTAAGGTCAAACTACAGTTAACATGCAGTGTCACGCACTGATTTATAAACACCAGAATATACATAGAGATTTTGCACATTCCCCCCACATGAAAGCCATTTGTCACTGTTGTGGTTTACCAGTGTACTTACTGTCCTACTGGATACCACCGGTGTTTTGTGGTGAAAAACATCTTGCTCAGCTCCTCTATAGTGGGCCCCTTTTTGTCCTTCAACACCTCCTTGCTTAGGTGGGCCTTTAAAACCTGGTCGTGGGTCTCAACTGGGTTGGTCACGGGGTCTGGCCGTTCTATAGGCTGCAAAGATTTACTGTCATGAGCAAGATTCCCTCCTACATGTTTTATCCTATGTTAATTTCCTGCAATCCTGCAACAGTATTTTTGTACCGATTAGTGGTAAATTTCTATCTGATGTACATCTGTGACAGCAATTTGCAGTCATGATGGTAGTACTTCACGTTTGTTTGCAGTTTCAGTATGTTCCCCCTGCGGCAAAAGTCTTACAAGCGTTTTTAAAGTAGGACTTAAAGGAACTCAGATTTCTCTCTCTGGTGTAAAAAGTCCTAATCAATAAGATCATCTTATACATATTCTGTCAGGCAACTGACACATTGATATTTATAAGAAGGCACTCTCTTACCTGGGTAAACTCATAGGGAATGTCGACAGTGGGATGGTGGCACACAATGGTTTTCCCATCTGATGTCACACCGATTTCCACATTACTAAATCCAAGACATTAGAAGGTTATTGTCCTGATCACAATCATATCTTTATAACAAATTAAAAATTACGACATTTGAAGAAAGCAGACTGGATTATTCAACGACAGCGAGCCAACTGCTCAGCAGCAGGATATACCATGTGTGTAATTAATTAATCTTTGATGTTTGTTCTGCATTTATTTGATTCACAATTACTTTAGTAATTAGCAGGTTTTAAACCCACAGATCAAGTGGGCTCACACAGCTAGCTTCTACAAAATTGCCAATTTGTCCCCACAGTTACATTTGCACAGCACAGCCAAATGTGACCTATAAATCAGAGAGAACCTTCTCACAGAACATTTTGCTACAGTTCCTTCTGCACAATATGCAACTTGTCTTGCATATAAATGCAGCTTAGTGCCACAGCTAAATACCGATGCAGTTTTTCTTACTTTAATTTGAATTCAAACTCTTAACATACCAGTTAGGACCATCCAGTGAAGGACCACTGACAGCGGCCTTATGTCGCACAGGCACCAAACATGCTGCAACAGGAAACCAAACAGGTGAGACACATATTATGCAATTAACAGGACAAATTTGGACACGTTTAAGCTTCTTGGCTGGAGATTATACACCTCATTTTAAACCATAAATCCAGTACAGACCACAATTCATGTTATTTGTCCTTGGACAGTTCAAGTCTGGATTTAGTTATGCCACCTGCCAACAAGTCAACGTGAATGGTTGACCATTAATGGTTTTCTCAATCATTAAATAAGATAGTCATCGTTACTATAAATACGAATATTCTGATGTTTTATTTAACAGATACTACTGTTTTGACAGTGGAAACACAGTTAACGCTAGCCTTATTCAAGTGTTTACCTACCAAACACACTGTCAAGGTTAGCCCCGTTAGCTTTTCCTCCCCTATCGTTACGTTAAACGCTCATAACAGCTAAACTAGCACGTCCTCCATCACACGCCTTGTTAAATGTACAACATAACTTACTTTGTGCACGTCGTACTGTAACGCCGTTAGAAAGTCGCGTTAAGAGGCTGTATAGCTTGCACAATTGACCCGACGCCATGCTCAGTTGGTTATTGTCGGGTGTGTAACAGTATAATGGTTCCGTCTTAGCACTCAGATTCACTCACTTTTGTTCCACCTTTCAAACATCCAGCACATACTAGTCACGAAAAAGAAAACTCAGCCCTTTTTAATGCTACAATTTTACATTTTTTCAACAACTGGTGAATAAACTATACACTTCAATAAAGTCTTCCTATTTTATTTTAACACATTTAAGAGTTATGTCCATTTGTTGTTCATGTACCTTGCCCACCATCCATCTGAGGGCTTCAGCTTTCCAAGAACAGAAGGATTATACATTTATAAACTGTATTATTATAACAGAATTTAAAGTCTATTACTTCTCAGTACTCAGATGTGAGTACACAGGCTTCTTTTAAGATTTCATTTTACCATGGAAACCCAGGTATGCAATATCCCAATTTAAATGACCATGTGAAAACAGCCTTAGGAGCATATTACATTTGTATAAATGAAACAAATGAAATTAATAAAGGCAAAAGGAAAGAGACCATAAAGTGATATAAACAAATCAAACAGTCATTCAAATATCCGAATCGCTGCTTCCCCCTTAAAAGCAAAAATAAATCCCTGGAAATATTCACTTATATGAATATAAGAAACATTTGGACTTTTCTCTATCATCTCGAGTGAGCAAAACCACTGTTTTTATCCCATCAGAAAGACAAGTTTTTCCAGGTGTTTTCAGTCCAGTTTGCATTCTGAAAAACCTTTCAAATCCTTCATGAATGCAGCTTCATTTCCCCCTCCCCCAATCCTTTCCCCATGAAACTAAGCGCTCCACTATGAGGAATACGAAGAGCAGGGCAGCTTGACATGTTTCCAGGGATGCTCAGTTTATTCATGTTTACAGGCTGCTGATGCGTCCAGAGAGTCACTAGGAGACTTCCATCTCATCTGTGGCTGCTGTGCTGGATGCCTGTGATCCTGTGTTCACTACTAGGCGCTCCCGACCGCCAAACACCTCAGCCACTAAAAGCAAACAATCATGGTAACATGTGAGCTTTATTTATTTAACAGCTGATTTCATAAATAACAATGAACACAAAATACATTTGACAGATTAAAATCAACGAGCTAAATTGGAATAAACATGTTTTTGAGAATAAAGTGAAAAATTACTATGTGATATAAAAAACAAAGGACAGAAAGAAACACTTTGGCATAAACTATACCTGCTGCAACATCACTTATATCCCAAACCCGCAAGCCATCCTTCTGTCCCCCAAAGGCATAGACAAAGGGCAAGTCGGGGCAGCATGAAGCACAGAACAGCACACCCTGTTGAGAGGTTACAAAGTAAGTTGATACAATTCCGTTAACATCCACAAACGTCTTTGACACGGCAATGTACATCCCAAGCAGACTTCATTGACAGGGGTGAAAAAAAATCTGACTTCTAAAATGCTTTAAATGCAAGTTCTTACCATTTTCATATCCCGTGAATGCACCAGGTTGGGTTTATTGCCCAAAATGTCCCAAATCTTAACGTGTTTGTCAGCTGACGAGGTGACCAGGCACCCTTTAATCTGGCTACTAAGGTCCAAACCTGCAGAAATGATGAAGAAGTTGAGGGTCAGTGACAGTGTTTTCGCTGGTTACATCTTTGCCACACAGCAACAATAATCAACAATAATTAATAAAGAAAGTGGCTTTTCCTGCCATTCAATGTTTTCATATAGTTTTATGTCGCAGGCATGTCGCCCCGTTTCAGAAAGCGGGTTTAGTGAAAACTCTTTGTGTGTTAGGCCCAAGATGAGGGAAAGTCTGGATTTTTGGTTTCAGGGACTGAGATCAGATAAAATCTAGATTAGTAACCCCGGCAAGTCCGGCATCTGGCAGCTTACGCTGTGAACCTTACCTCCTTCAACAAACGCTGAGTTTCTCTCTGACCCCTCCCCTATATAATAGATAGATCATATCTATTCGATTAATATTTTCATCTTCAGTTATTGCCACCGGCATTTTGGTTACAGCTGAATAAATATAGCCTATTTAAAATAAATGTAATGGGCTATAGGATAATTCCAGCACTTTATAATTCATTAGGGAAATTTCATTGTGGTAAATTATGAATGAGCAAGGCTGTATAAAATGCAACATTGTTAAAGTGTTGACTACTTCCTAGTATGTGTTGGTCATGTTCTCAGTCTCAAACAGAGCTTAGCATGGGACCACTACAGAAAACCACAGATGAACATTTAATATCCATTAATTCACATCAGCTATACTGCAAGAGAGGAGCCAACTATAAATGATATAAAACTATAAAAAAAACTAAAACTATAAAAAAGCTAATTGATTTGAATCAACTTTCTGTTTGTTAACTGTTATTGTAAATTAACACATTAGCTTTTATGCTGCACTTTATTTCATGTTAGAAAGGGTTCCTTTATTTTGTAATAAAATGTCCTTTAACATGATAATTGTCATTTCCTTCAATCATCATTAAACTCTTAAAATATGTTGCTTGAAACAATTGTGTGTGTCTGAGCCAGTTTAAGGCTCACGTATGTGTGTGCACATGATCAGGATGGTATCACCTCCGTCTCATTTTGAGCCAGGAAAAACCCTGTTTACCCATGCTGTCATCCTCCACAGGGGAGACAGCAAGTGACAAATCATTTGTGTTTGTTGAAATAATGAAATAATAAATATACTGTACCAATGATGAAAATTTAGAACAAAACAAACCGTTTTAGGCACACTTCCGCCTACCTGACACTTCTTGATCATGAGCCCTCAGTGTGAAAACGGGTTTATCCGAGCGTGCGTCCAGACAGTAGACAAATCCATCCTCTGTGCTGGCCTGAAACACAACCACAACCCTGAGGTAACCCACTGAGCTTGTGAAAGAATCTCAGAAAAGGAATAAACAAGGTTTAGTGCACAGTGATTGTCTAGCAAAACACACCAGATTTATTTCTAATTATTATTTGCCACAAGTTTTGAAAGGAAGGAATTTGAACAGTGGGTGGCCTTTCAGTATGGTTGTGCTTTAGCATCTGAACACTGAGCACTGGATCTCTGCTGTGGTCCAAAGAAAAGATCATTTGCTGCTGACCAAAGTGGAAGTGTCATTCTGAGACAAATATTCTTGTTTACTTGCCTAAACCACTAATGATTGCATTAGTCATCATGTTGTTCAAGTTCTTAAGCCACAGACTGACTCATCACGGCAAGACTGGGAGGTAACATAATAAAGATGAGGTTATTGACAGACTATATTAAGATAGAGATTAGAGGGATATTGCCAATTCTGCCCCTGATTTGGGTTTGGAGACTGGGTGTTGCCACTTGTTGAGAGACAGTGTGTCTTGGTGGAATATCATTCAAGAGTTCGGAAAATAAATATACCCAGTTAACATGTCAGACATCCCTGCAATATTAAAAAAGCAATATGGAGTTGAAAATAAAACTGTCTACAGTATTCTTATCCAGTCTGAGACTGGATAAGATTAAGTCTGAGACTGCTGACTACAAATGTTGTCCATCAATTATTTCTGTTAGACGAGCAGAAGAATTTGAGTGCCTACCAGGAAGTTGCATGGTGAAAAGTGGTTCCAAACCAGACGCTCTACTTGACCACTAAACCTCCAGGTCCGGTAGCTGTTGTCTGGGCTGCGGCAGTCATACAGAACGGCTGTCCTGAAGAGAGAAAATGTTTGCTTACAGCTCACTGCGAATGTAAAACTCCTTTCACTTCATTCTATAATCCAGTAGCAATATTAGATTACACTTACTTATCATATGATCCTGATATCAGAGTCTGTGCCTCAAACGGGTGGAATGATAACGTCTGAACCTGAAGGACAAAAACAAAGTTGTTTTCTAGAAACCAAAGCCTGCAAATTCTGAGGATTTAATACAAAATTCTTTTTCCTCTCATTGAATACCTTATCGGTCTGCCTGCGCAGAGTTGTGGCTGGTTTGCCTTGAGTAAGATCCCACAAGATAACGGTGTCATCTGCTGATCCACTGGCCAACACATTTCTAAGCAAGAGATGGTGGATATGTTTTACGGTAGAAGAGTGAATTGAAGTTGCGTAAGTGTACACATACAGACTACTGGTGCATAAGCATAATACATAAAACCTCAGAACAGACAAGGATTTATTTTGAAAATTCTATATAACTATGTACATCTGATTACCCTTTTCCAGTGCTATGTTGAAATGAATGGACCAACATCTCAGAATACAGACCTGACCAGTTTGTTCCAGGATAAATCCAGCACTGCGTCTGTGTGCCCATCAACGGTCTCTGCTGCTGCCCCCTGGCATCAATGAGAACAGGCAGCGTTAATGTGTTAATGATATCTAACAAAGCGAGAAATAATAATGCCAGGAAGCAGGATAAACACGTCTACTATTGCTGGTGTCAAAACTGTAAAAAAAATAATCCTGTTACTAATCAGATATTAAGTCAACAAACCCTTGCCATTTAATCACAGACTTGAGGTTTCACCTTAAAGCAACTTTACCAGACTTCACGCTCACCATACAGATGCTTGTATAAGACAGTATAGGAAGACACTACTACCTTCTTGCTTTTCTTTTTCTTCTTGGAAGCCTTTTTGCTCCCCAGGGAGAAGGCTGGCTCTAAACAGTCCACCACATCCAGGTCCCACACATCTATCTGAGGAGTCATGTTGCCCACAGCGGCATAGTTAACTGTAGTAAGGACACCCGCAGCAGAACAAGGTCAGGTAAGTATAGGACAAGGCTACTGTCAAGTGAAAGTCAGGCTTAACTGCAACGTGGAATCACAGAAGTCAACATGCCATGAGGCCTGGTTTGGAAAGGAACGGTGTTTTCTTAGGTTTTACAGATTATGTTTTGTGTGTGCTGGGTTGGACTCGGGCTGCTGAGGTATGGCCTTATACTACTCAACCAGGTGAGCGAACAGGCACCCAGGAATGGGAATTTGTAAAGGTTTGTCAGAGGAAGGCACAAATATCAATAAAACTGAATTTTTTTTACCTTGGCCTTCACCGGGGCTGGGGTCGAAGTTCAGCCACTCCACACACAGTGGGTAAGCTGGCAGCAGAATATCATGATGAACATACAGAGAGTCCTCCTCCGAGTTATAAACTGTAAAGCAAGAGATGAGTCATTAAATATATATTTGAGGATATGTGACGAAGGACTACCGGTGCAGACAAGTCAAAACAGGATAGGTGAGAAATGTTCGAGGTTGGGAGTCAAAGTCAATAGATCTGAATTTCCTTGATTTACATTAGGATATGTTCAGCTTACATTCTGAACTACAACAGTATCCAAACAAAGGCAGATATTTTCCTGTGTCTTTAGAATATCAGAGCGTCATCTTGTCATGTCACATATGAAGATGTTTACCATGGATCTCCAGATTGCAGCAGTCTTTCTCTGCCCGGCCTGTTAGGATGAGGTTGTCACTGGGCTTGATTTGGAAGTCTTCCCGCTCGTACTGGTCCTAGAGGAAAGAACAAATTTAAAAGTAAACTTAAGATAAAAGATAAAATTTCTTCATCTTTGTTTTTTCCCGCAGGTTGGATTACAATACAAATTTATACTTTTGAATTTCACAGCTATACGTTCCTAGGTGGTGTCAGGCTTTAGGTGCTACTTGACGTGGGATTATACTGAATCTGTATGCACGAAACTATTGAGGACACTCACTGTGTCTTTGAGGGTGATGTAAGGATCCTCCTCATTAGAGCTGAACACCGTGAGCCCAGCCAGACTGTCACCAAGACTAGTGGTCACTAAATTGAAGACAGACAAACAACAGACACAGGGTCAGTCTGAGCAAGACTCTCAGCTACGTTTAAACAGGCACAACAGAAATGACTTAGTCTGCACACCAAAGAATACACATGCTATGCATAAACACCCCAAGCCCTCACCTATATCCTCTTCATCATATTTATCCAGGCCGTATTCTGCCAGCTCGTCATCTTCCTCCTTTCCTTCTTCATTTTCATCCTTTGGAACTGCAGTAACAGCCTCTGTATTACTATTAGGAGTCTGCTCACAAGAAATCCCTTCATCCTCCTCCTGTTCTTCTTCTTCCTCGGCTGCTAGGTCCCTGATTTCAGTACAGCAGATCAAAAACAAAACAAAGAAACATGATTTCAGCTGTTTGACTGTTCAGGGTAGGAATATTTTCACTGACTGACAATGCTCATGTAACATTAGGGCTGAAAATTTTGGGAAA
This sequence comes from Lepomis macrochirus, assembly GCA_024633595.2. Taxonomy (NCBI): domain Eukaryota; kingdom Metazoa; phylum Chordata; class Actinopteri; order Centrarchiformes; family Centrarchidae; genus Lepomis; species Lepomis macrochirus. The sequence continues at coordinate 12,442,573 of JALXJV020000024.1, read as the reverse complement.
AAAAATCTAATTGCAATTATTTTGACCAATATTGCAACTGCGATATGATTTGCGATATTGGAGAGAATGAACTTTTAAATAATTGTTCTCATTTTCATTTAAAAACATATTCAAATGATTATAGTGTATTTTTTGCAAGGATCTGTAGCAAACAAATATGTTTTCTTATGGCTGTAGAATATAATTTGTAGGGCCAGGACAGCAGCAGCATGACAACATTTAATTTTTTTAAAAAAATGGTATTTTGACACAAATTTCGCTTTTAACAACTATTGCCCATCCTGCGATTTGAAAATTGCAGTAGACCAGATTGCGATTTTGATACACGAATTGTTCAACCCTACGTGACACGTGTGGCATTTGAACCTTCTGAGAATGCCAAGAGATAAAACAGAGGCAGCAACGCGTGCTCTATTCCAACATACCCCAGCTCCTGCTTTGCTTCAGCAATGATGCGCTGAAGCTCCTCTTGGCTTAACTCAACCTGAAATGGAATAAAAAGAAGTGGCTGAAACAAGCTGATCAACTCAGACAATGAATTATAAACTACCATTTTTTTCTTGGCAATTTTGGTCAAATCTCTAAATGCACAAAAACACACTTAAGTATTAGATAAATAAAAGGAAAAATGTGAGTTTTCATTGTTTTAGAAAAGGCTAACATTAACGTGAACTGTTTTTAGAATGAACTCTCGACCTTTCTAGTGCAGCTGATTTTAACAAAGCACTAGCATGAATTAAGATTGACAGTAGGATTTAAAGGCCTCCTGGTTAGTCCATAAATTCAGCAATTTAACATATGTCTTTAATCAAATCGTTCTAGAATCACTAGTCCCTATTAAATTAGAGTACTTACAATAAGGCTGACATTTAGCTATATCAGCTGTAACTAAGTTTTACTAACACGATCAGTAATCTAACACGATTACTACTACACAAAGTGCGTCACATTATAACGTTATTATACAGTTTTTGTGTTGACAGTCTGAAGTGAAACGTTATCTGTAAAGCCACCTAGAATCGTAAATTACAGCCAAAAGCCTTAGAAGTTCGGTCATTTTAAATCAGTATAGCAGCATAGTGTACCTGCCATGTTGACAGATTAGCCACCGATCGGCTAACATTAGTTAGCCCGACATGTTACTTACTTTGTCCGGGGTTTCCTTGGCAAGGCCTCTCGCCACCCAGCCGACACAAGTAATCTGGCAACTCATTCTGCAGAAAAAGTACGGTTTATCGATCTAATATATTTAAATCTACAAACATGTATTGGTTTTGCAAACTGCTTCACTTCAGGCATGTACACAGTGGGCCTACATGTGAGTTAAAAAGGGTCCTGTGTCGCATCTATACTGCGTCCATAGAGCGTTATGGAGTGCCTGATCAAAAATGAGCCTAAAATAAGTAAGCTCAGAGTAAGCTACTGATTTAGATATTTTGTTTTGAATATTAATGTTATGTAATGTTTTAATTATATTAACAAGTAGGCCCTACCTGTAAAAGTATAACACTAAGCAGCTTAAACATTAGAGCACCTTGTTAAGGCAGTTTATGTAAAGGGATTTTAAATGTGAAAGGTTTATTGCCTCTTAAAAAATTATCAATAATTTACAAAAAATGGACAGCAGTTTTCTCATATTCCAACATTTGCTTTCCCAAGATCCTCAAACGGGTTCTACTTAGCAAAATGAAATAAAACACATAGATGGCTTTTTGTACACTAGAGATTACAGAGTTGGCAGCTGTTTCTCAGATCGACAGGTATTTAGTTCCAGCAGTAGTAACAGAGATCTATATGATAAAAAAAAACTAAAAAACAAAACTCTTCATTGTCAGCGTTATTATTTATTGTTTTTCCTACACTTGGTTTTACACCCTGTCTATCATCATGGTCAGTCTTTTACTTTGTTTCACCAGAAAAGAAAAAAACATTTAGAAAAAAAAGTGGTATTAAAAGAGGTCCTGCCTTTATTACTTTAGTATGCATCAGCCTAACATGAGTCAAATAAGATAACTTTATTCATCCTAAAGGAATTTTATGTCTCCGAGATGCTGGATATAGTCTACACAGTACATAGTGAACTGACTATTATACTATGTAGGGTATACTGTGCATGGTCTACAGGTGGATCTCAGAAAATTAGAATATCATGGAAAAGGGTTTTTTTTTAAATTGTTGTTGTCTCTGGTTCAGGAGTGGCAAGTGACACTTGTAGCTCATTTCCTGGACATGTCTGTGCATGACTCTTTATGTACTCCAGCCTTCACTCCTTGTGAAGCTTCCCCAAATTGACAATCCTGTCAAGGCTGCGGTCATCCCTAACCCTAATCCTAATCCTACCTAGTCCTACCACACTTTAACTTTCCCACTCTACTCTGTGAACAGACAGCCCTTTCAGTAATGGCCTTCTGTGGCTTACCCTCTTTCTGAAGGGTGTCAGTGAGTGTCTCCTGGACAACTGTCGAGTCAAAAGTCTTCCTCATGACTGTGGTTTTGTGTACTGAACCAGACTGAGAGATTAAAGGCTCTTCTCAGGTCGACATTTCTGTATTAGACATTCTTTATTCCAATATTTTGACATAAGCATTTTCCATGAGCTATAAGCCATAATCATCAAGATTAAAACATAAAAAGGCCTGAAATATTTCACATTTTGTGTAATGAATCTATAATATATTAAAGTTTTGCTTTTTGATTTAAATTACAGAAAAAAATAACTTTTCCATGATATTCAAATTTTTTGAGATGCATATACTATACATACACAGTAAAGTGAAAGTGTGATAAATGGGCTACTAAAACAAAAGTAAAACATTAAATAAGGGAGGTGCAAAGTTTTATAAAAAACAAAAAAATCCACACACACACAACAAAACAAAAATAACAAACACTTTATGACATGATTGAACTGCATGGAAAAACATGATCCTCACAGTGCTGACAGGCTTGTCCAGGTTGATTTAGGCTCAGTGGAGCTATGGAGAGCTGTAGGGGAGAGACACTTGTGGATGAACCTGTTGAATAACCGGTTTAGCTTGTTGGCTTTTTCAGGTCCCTTTCAATGACTTTTTACTGTTGTTTTTAACTTTATAGCCTGTGACGGCACTCGAGCTATCCCACACCAATGTTCAGAAGGCAAAAGGGAGTCCAATGGCAAGGTGTACTGAATAAAGTGGCCAGTAAGTAAGTGTAGGTGCGACCTTGTAGGCTCTTATTCGTTGTATGCTTTGTTTTTATATTTTCTGGCATGTTTTTATTGCATCCAGGCAGAATGTTTCTGGCAAGTAATGGAGATTGTAACATCATGACATAATATCATTTCACACAGGAGGGGCTAGGTTACCTTTGGCGAAGATGCTTTACAAACAGGAGACGTAATAGTTGGCAAAATTGAAAAGATATTCAGGGTCAACCTGTTTGTAGTCTGTCTTCGTCCGTAGTGGCTCTATTATTGTGTGCCAGATAAGAAAGTATTCAGGATTAAGCCATGTTCAAGTTAGGTAATGCACTGTTGCTGGTCTTGGCTCAACACAACCTGAGTTGGATTTTTTTTTAAAGAATCTTGTTTTGATGAAATCCAGTGGCTTTAATTCTCATCTTGTTGCAGTGATGTAGAAGTGTACCTCAGGCATGGACAGGTCACTGTGACATCACTATTTTGTTTTGATTACATTCATCAAGACACACATTGGTGGAAAGTTTTTTTTTACATCTTTAATTCCTATTAAAGTATAAAATAGATAAAATACTTTGTATAAAACAAAAGGACAAGCCAGATATGCATCATCAGATGTAGCTGGTTTATGCTACTCTTTACATACATGGTGGTTATAGTGCCATTGTTTAAATCATGAGATGAGGCAATAGCACAGCAGAGGGATTATATATTTCATTAACGACACACGAGAACATGAAATTACTGTATCGCCTTTATCACAGGATTAACATGTAGTCAGAACGTGCAGTGCAGTGGTCATGGCACATGATTGGAACTAAACAGTGCAAGACAGCGAAGTAGATGGGAGTTCATGCATAAAGAAAGGCAGACTATACTCACCGCATCAACTGAACTACTTTAAAGAGCTGAGGATCAATAATTTAATTAAAAATAGAACTAAATTGCATTTGGTGAAATGATAAAATAGCATTCAGTTTCAAATTATTCTTGTGGTTTATTAACTTGTATGCGATTTAGAGGTAAAGGAATGTGAGTCACATTTAGTCAGTAAATGTAGCGATCCGTTAGTCTCGGTCTGTTCAAACTCCTGCTATCTCATCACTTGTGTAACATTGTGAACTTCACTATAGCTCTGTAGTTCTAGTAATAGAGATAGAAAAGTGTAAAACATCATCATTGCAATCGAAAGTGAGGCAACGGTGTATCTAATAATACTGATATTTAATGACGGCAACTAAAACAATCACCAGGCAGGGGGCACTTACTGGTAACATGTGAGTGATAGCTTTGAGCTCCCAGCATATAGCTCAGTGGATGGAATGAGACACTGCAGTGCTGATATAGCCAAGCTAAACATTAAATGTAGTCACTATGGGGTAAAAATATCCATCTACACACGCTAGCTTTTTTCAGAGCTTTCAACCATACATGTACTGTTTTTAACATTTCATGCCAACATGGAAGTCCTACAAGTGTTTTGAATGAAACTACTGTACTGACATGTCAACCGACCCATCTCCTGGAATATGCAAATTTTTATCTGCCGATGAAAACCAACTGAAGCCCTAGAAAAAAAACTGGTAAGTGGACATTAAAACGTCCAGTGTGTAATATTTAGGAGGGTCTACTGACAGAAACTCAATATACATAACTATGTTTTCAGTGGGGAATAAAGGCCTTACACAATAAACCATTATGTTTGTTTTTTTTACCTTCACATGAGCCATTTCTATCTACATACACCGCGGGTCCTCTTACAGGGAAGTTGCCATGTTGCACTGCCATGCTTCTACAGTAGTCCAAACAGAGCAAGTGTCATCACTGGGCTGAACATGTATGAAGAAGAAGTAGTAGTAGTAGTAGTAGTAGTAGGAGGAGTAGTAGTCATCGTGTGGTTTGTTAAAAGAAAGAAGAGATGTGAAATTTGAACAAAAGGAGGCCCACACGTATTATTTAGCAAAAGAGCCGACAAAGCGTGTCAGTGACCATATCTTCTCCTAAGAGCTTGTGAAGGCAGGTGTGGGTAAGCTCTTGGTTACAATTTGCAACCCTTGCCACTAGATGCCACTAAAACTTACACACTGAACCTTTAAGTTGAGATTGTTTTTTTTTTTCATGCTTATTCCATCAAATGGTTGGTGTTGGTGTGAGGCAGTGATTTCACATCCCTAGTTTCACTAGAAAAGAGACTCTTACAGGTGAGGACAGATGAACCGAGGTGAAGACTAAACAGTGGTTTCTCGATTCTTTGTCCCCTTAGGAAACTTCAGACGTCTTCTTTCTTAGTGGTTGCTACACATTTTCCAAAATAAAAGTCCATACCTTGTTTTCGAGTCTTAATTCTGTCACTGGTTCACAAGGTGTTGGTCAGCATTTAAAGAGATCTGTATTAGTGGGTGACACTGGAATGGATTTTCACTCCTGTCTCATCCTACTCCCACAAAAATTATCATATTCCCATGAAAAAAAACCTGTTGCTGCCCAAACCCAGAAGAATGATTCCCGTCCCATCCTGTTTCCAATAAATAAATTGGAAAATAGCATTTATTCATACTAGAACTGCATATTTTTATGTCTGCTCCCGTTGACTGTTTTCCTGTCCTGTCCCAGTCCCATGATGAATAGTGAAATTGACTCATGTTCCATGGAAATGCCACAGGAATCTCGTGACTCACAGGATTCCTCCCAAAAAAATCCAGCTTCTAATTTGTGTAGGTGCTTCAAAAAAACTGGGTAGTCAGTATGCAGTGTCAGGGATGAACATGTGACAGACCAGAAAGTCTCATCTCCTCTTCCACACATTTTCATCTACTGTCAGAAATCAAGTTCCAACTCCTCCTTCGCCGCATTCATCTCCATGTTCTCGACAATCTCGTCAGTGACTGGTTTAAAACGTTTGGTCACCAGCTTGAGCTTGGTCTCATGGAGGACAACCTGGGTCAAGTATTTCTCTCGTTTGATCTGTTCTTTGACAGCGTACGGGACGTCTGGGATCACGTAGGACAGGATGAACTTCGTGAAGTAAACAATGTGCTGTGAGGAGAAGAAGAAACATCCCTTAATATGTTTTCGTAATATTTTTTCCAGTAAGGGAGATTTCCTTTTATGGTTATACCCACCTCTACTACGATTATAAAAGCCATTTTGGCTGCGATCACATGCCAGTAGTAGACGTTGAACTCATATTGCCTGGGGTGGCCAGGAGGATGCCGAAAATCTCGATACCTAAAAAACAAATGTTTTTAATAGTTTCCTTCAGACCACAAAAAAACTTTCTACACAACTTCTCTTGACATCAGTATCTAATAATTCACCATCCAATCTTATTTATTTTCAAGTGCGTGCATATGATGAAGTTGTATTTTTTTACTGATCACACCACTATCTCTGCTCAAATGCAACCCATGTTTCTTAGTAGTATGTAGTACTGCTGTAGAAGAAGCAGAGTTTTGTCTTTTCCAGTGTGTTACACATATGTTTAGGGAATAATTAATCAATTATTCAAACATATTATCAATAAAATGCACAATATTCTAAGTCTAGGAAAGACTTTTGTAACCACAACTGAATGTAAACGTATTCACATTTGTTTTAATTGCGCAAAAAATTGTTCTTTAAAAAATGATGATTGTTAAAGTGAAAACCTACCTGCAGGTGGTGATGTTGTAAGGTGAGTGTAGAGGCTGGCTCTTGTTGGAGAAGTCGTTGATGTTGAATACAGACAGCGAGCTGTTGATGTAACCCTCCATGGTGTGGTTAGCATGGTTTCCATATGGGTACATGGAGAAAGACCAGTAGTAGACCAAGCGTGGAATCATGTCTGATGTAAAAGCAATGATCATAGCCTGTGGAGACACAAACCACCAAGTCAATGTATTGAACACAGAAAACTGATTACTGCCACTGTCACTGTATTCGTAACTTACATTTGTTGCAACAGCCAAGATGGCAATGCCTTGAAGAATAGGCTGCCAGGCCCCTATATCCTGGGCCTTCTCTGGCACGTTGCGACGAAACTGAGTTGTGATTTTCCAAGCATCAACCCGAATCTCAAACACATTGTTGGCAAGAGCCAGGACGGGGAGCCAGAGGGAAGGAGGCCACAAACAGGGTCACAAAGCCAAACTGGATGACTGTAAAAAACAAGATACATTTATAAAAAAACACAGGCACTGCAGAGACTATCCAGGATTCAGATGCACTAGGTACACTATGTGCACAAAAGAATTGGGACACCCCTGTCTGAATACTTTTGGTAGGGGCTGCTTTTTCATGGTGTGGTCTTTGTTAAGCGAAATCTTAATGCTATAGCATACAATTTTAAACGAGTTCTAAGTTTGCCTTAACTAGTAAATGTGTTGCTTTTCGATCAAAAGCAATTAACAATGAAAAAAAGAAAGTAATTGCAGCCAATCAATTCTAGCTAAATTTATTTATATGTGCACAAAGAAATATGTGTGTTTCAAAATTTAATTCCTTCCCAAACTTAAGAACGGCATGTGCAACCGGCTTCATGTGTGCAGCTCTAAATGTGGCAGACAAAAGGACCGAAGAAGACTTTTATTTTCTTCTTACCCATCTCAAGATATTCATAGAACAGTCCTAGTTTTGAAACAGGCTGGAGCTCGTAGTCCTGCTCCCAGCGAGGAATCACCTTCTCTGCGGCCCGGGTACAGTGGCGGAAAATCAAATTCTTGACCCACCTGTGTAGGGGTGGAAGAAATCAAATACAGTAGCAGTGACTCAATATATGTATGATGAGATTGTGTTACTTAATTGTATTAATTGTTTACTTAGATTCTGACTTCTTACGGTATCAAGACCTCTTGGATGTTGTTCAAGATGGCTTTTCCACCCATGATGATGGAGAGCTGAGTTGTCAACTCCATCAGACAACCACCAGGATCACACTGCAGGACAGCAAGACACAAAGCAAGAATCAAAAATAACGTGCATAGTTTAGAAATGTGACAGAAATGTGACATCTAGATGGACAAACTGTACCTCCTCATTCCGGAACTGTCCCAGAAGATAAACTGGTTTCCCAGGATAGCCAACCGCTTTTCCTTTGACAAAGGCGATGTAGAAACAAGAGGAGTAATAGTTGACGAACTGGAAGAGGAACATCTTCAGAGTCAAACTGTTCTCGTATTCTGTCTTGGTCCGCGGAAGCTCTGTTATTGTGTTTCAGATAAGGAAGGATTAAGGAATAAACCACGTTCAAGTCGGGAAAGGGCAGAAGTACAATCCCAACTCACCAAAGTCGGTGATCCAGACGGCCACCCGCTCATAGAGAATATTGAGGGTCATGATTACAACAAAGCTGATGAGGGAGGCGGTGACAGAAGTGGCCATCTGAGGTGTCACATACTCCTTTATGGGTTCCAGCTTCTTCAGGTCCTGAGCTCTGAGCTGAGCGGAGAAGGCAAAAAATACAGCCAGGCGGTAGACAATGACGGCCACAATGGATGCCACGATCAACAAAATCTAAAGGACAAAATGTAATTAAAAAGGTTATTGTGTATATTTGTTTTGAAATGGAATAAATAGATTAGTGTTTTATTTTATGGGTCTGTAATTTATGAATACTTTCCTAAGTATTATCCAACAAAACATGCAGAAATATGTAATTTGTCTACATGCTCGCACAGACTTCAATATATACAGGCAGTTTCCAATAATACACGACTAATGAATTAATATTTAAATTGGTTTAAATGTACCTTTCCTTGCAAATAAATTATTTTTTCCCTATAATTAGTACCAAGTAACATATCATTCACAGAAAATGCTTAGGATATTGTTGACAAATTACAGACTGGTAAAATAAGGTGTTAGCAAGATGAAATTAATTGAAATAAAAATGACAACAATTTACATTACCCAGAATAATACTGTCCCAATTCCTATCGACACCCGAACACATCGTCCACACGCTGTATAGGGCACACTTTCTTTTACCTAAATCACAAACAAACACTATGAAATAATGTACATATATCAACATGGCAATACATAAAACAAACTTTTTTGGACAAAGTTTCTATAAATAGTACCTTTCAAACAAAGCTGAAAAAACTGGGTGCATCATATTTAAAACCCATCTTAAATGTTTTACTTTTTCTTTCCATTTTGTGACCATATATCTAAATACTAAAACAGTTTTCTGACTGTGCTATACAAAGGTAACCAGACTAAAGTCTGAGTGTGTGATTTACCCCCGTGATAGGGTTTTTCCTCTCATAGACACACTTGGCTTCATATTCTGGGCGAGGTGGCTCTTCCTGCTCCAGAAACTCCACAGTGTCCCACTGGTAGTCCAACTTTGCCTGGTGTCGCTTCCAAAACTCCAGGAACAAAGTTACTACAGCCAGGAAATGAACAGGAGCAGGAAAAAACAAGCAGGACAATAAGCAAAGAAGAAACACAAAATACCAGTACACAGTATTGTCTGCGTCTTTCCCCATGAACACAGTATCTCACAAAACGAGTAAACCCCTCACAATTTCTAAATATTTGATTAAATCTTTTCATATGACAACACTAAAGAAATGACACTTTGCTACAATGTAAAGTAGTGAGTGTACAGGTTGTATAACAGTGTAAATTTACTGTTCCCTCAAAATAACACGACACACAGCCATAAATGTCTAAACCGCTGGCAACAAAAGTGAGTACACCCCTGAGTGAAAATGTCCGAATTGGGCCCAAAGTGTCAATATTTTGTGTGGCCACCATTATTTTCCAGCACTTCCTCAACCCTCTTGGGCTTGGAGTTCACCAGAGCTTCACAGGTGGCCGCTAGAGTCCTCTTCCACTCCTGCACGACAACATCACGGAGCTGGTGGATGTTAGAGACCTTGTGCTCGTCCACCTTCGGTCTGAGGATACCCCACAGATGCTCAATAGGGTTTAGGTCTGGAGACATATTTGGCCAGTCCATCACCTGGTCACAAGCTTCACTCACTACTTTACTTTGCCGCAAAGTGTCATTTCTTTACTGTTGTCACTTGAAAAGATATACTCAAATATTTAGAAATTGTGAGGGGTGTACTCACTTTTGTGAGATACTGCATGTACAGTAAAATAAATATCTATAGAATTTTATCTTGAATAACGCCAAAGATAAGGACAAAATCAAAATTTCAAATTGTTGTGTTTCATGAAAATTGTGTAAGACTTACCCCAGATTGACATAAAAACAGCAAATACCAGGGTTCCGTAGTTATCAAATATACAAAGTTTCTACAAAGGTGGAGAAAAAAGACAAACATGGAGATCAAACAGTTGATAACATTGGGGCAGTGGTGGCCCAAAGGTTGGAGAACCAAGCTTGTGAGGTCACCGGTTCAAGCCCTGGACTGGCAGGATAAAATCTGGGTGTGGAAAGTAAACCAAGCAGTGCTTGCCCTCCCTCATTTACTACCACTGAGGGGCCATAAGCCCAAAAAGCTCCAGTGGAGCTGCTTAGTGGCAAGCAGGCCAGGCTGCCGTTGTACTGGGTAGCTTTCAGTTGTGAACGTGTAACAGTATGAATGTGATCATCCTCCTGTAAATGAGAGGTTGCTCTAAGTGTAGCTCCCTGAACAAATGAAGGTTATATAAATAAAAAAAAAAACATCAGACACACACATTTAAATATGGAAATTCTGCCACTGAATTTTTCAGAAAAGGCTTTGTAAACTTTGCAGAACCAGTATGGCTTCAAATGACAATTATCAAGTTAAATGCTAACGCATATCGTAACAGTAGCACAAGTACAGAAAAAAAGTCAGTGAGCTGACTCAGCAATATTATACATCTCTTAACATTAACTAACATTAACTAATAGCCACAATATATGTCAATGGTTATACCAGTCCAAATCAGGCTGTAGTTACAAAGAGTTTCATAAGTTTGTTTTCTTGTTTTCTTTTTCTTCTGTAAGCTTTATTTGATCATGTCATGTTTGGAGTTTTGTAGCTTAATCTAGTGTTTTGTTCAATCACATGTTTAAATTTCTTAGTATCTGCCTTGTCTCTTATCTTAGTTCTTAAACCTGCGTTTTAGTTCTTATTATTGTGCTTTAGTTCTTGTTTAGTTTTTTTCCTGGTCTGTGTACTTCTATGTTTTATTATTTTGGTCTGTGTCTTAGTCCTTAGTCTTATGTCCACATGTTTTAGTGTAGGCCTGTCTCCTGTTTGGTCCGGTCTTTGTCCATGTTTGGCCGTGTTTTACTTTGGTAGATCTGTCCTCGTGTGGTTCCGAGTACTTTACTTCCTGTTTTTTTGTATCTTCTGTGCCTGGTGTTCTTGTCTAGCTTTGTTCCTCTTGTTGATTACCTGATGTGTTTCAGCTATGGTTCCCTCCCTGCTTGTTTGTCAGTGTATATATTGTCCTCAAGCGTATTTTACTTCGTTAATAAATCTTTGTTGGACTGCAATTCCCTCGCCTCTGTCAACATTTGGGTCCATTCCTCTATTTCCTGACCCTGCACTCAACTACCCCTTGACACCCAGGGGGTACTATAATGAGCGAGGGTGCTTTTTATTGAAATCAACTTTTTATGTATAAGAGAAAGAAAATGTTAATTATTATAAAATATTGTATTATTTATAATTAAAATAAGTTACAAAGTCTGGCTTTAAAAATTCAGTACTACAGGTGAAAGTATTTCACAAACAATTTGGTTAGGATAATTAACTTAACTTATAATTAACTTATATCAACTTCTAAAACTATATTTGTAACTTTCTTTTTTTGGGGATGTATTATACAGATTCTCTGTTTTTGTCCACTTAATTTTGAGCATACAGTGGAAGGACAAAAACATAGTAGAAACTTTCAAATTCAAATAAAACTCACTTTGGAAGATTCACAGGTGCTGTTCAAAAACCAGTATCTACATTCCCTGTCGCACTGTGGACACATCACAATACTCCCTCCAATCTCAGGGTCGCACACCTCTTTGCTGCAGTATTTTAAACACAGAACAACAGATATAATTAGGGGATTAGACAGGGAAATCTATAAAAATGATGAAAGAGAAACAGCAGGGTTAAAAATAGGCATAATGAGGACTTGTTGTAGTTTAAAAATGTGGATTAGTCTCCAAAACTTTATACACGTAATTTATTTAAAAGTTCATCATTTTAGGGAGTGTCTACACTGAAATGTACCTCCAGGTGCTGGTGTCTCGGGTCCTGTATCCATAAATGAAACAGCCCAGTCCCACGACGGCAGCCAGAACGAGCATCATTGTGTAGAAACCCAACCAGGCAAAGTAAATGCCGACCTTCTCCCCATAATACTTCCTGTGAAAAAAAACTGTATGATTACTACTGTGGCTCTACTGTTCACTTTGGAAAACAAAACTCAGTTTTGCAAGGGCAAAGACATGACACAAGTTTTTGTTCCTGCTTGATCAGACAGGGAAGTTAAATGCAGTCCAACCCCTATTTTTATTAACACAACACAGGACCAAAGATGTTTCAGTTTAAATGATTGTGTTCACCTTATGAGGTCAAGTGGTTGCATCTTGTAGAAGCTTTTGGGGTGGGCCCATTCTTCATAGAGCAGATATCTCTCATTGGGGCAGCCCTCTTCTTTGGACTTGACATTGAACCTGCACTGAAATGTCCAACAGGGAGATAAAACATAGGACATTTTCAGTAAATGCTTTGTTCACTAATAGCATAAAACTAATAGCATAAAACCATGCCAAATCACACTGTTTAAACTATAAACATGTACCACAGCTAATATGGCTGTAACAACATTCACATGGGAGTTCGATGAAAGACAAAACATAATGTCTAAATAAAACATGTATGCATAAGAAGAAAGGGGCATCGCTTACGTCATGGAGGGGATAGGCTGCTTTGTATACTCCGCCATCCAGCAGTTTGGTGATGCCAAACTTCTTTATGTTCCCTCTTATTTCATAGGGAGCACGACTCAGGATGTAATTTGCCTAGAGGAAGAAGAGGATTTTAATCTTAGTGGTCATGTTATCTTAAATCTGAAATATGAAAAGAAACGCGGGCAGCCCAAACTGACTGCGACGACATGAGTCAACTTGCCATCCTGCTCCTCATGGACGGCGTGAAGAAGTTGTCTTTATCCTTCATGTAGAAGAACTCCAGGCGACCTTTCTCGAAGGGGGCTGTGAAGAACTCAGACTCCTTGCTGATAAGGTTCTCGTTGGGGTAGAAGTGCTTGGTGATGCAGGACAAAAAGCGCCAAGGGGAGGGGCGGGAAGACAGGTCGTTGGGTTGGATGGGAAGTTTGATGTGCAGGACCTCGGCGTAGGTGCACAGAACCTCCCACGGCATGTGCACCTTCACAAAGAGCAGTTTGTCATCTAGCACCTGCAGAAGACAAATTTGGAACGCTTTAAGCAGGAGATACAGTGCAAAAAATCTACCAGAAAGGTGTGCAATCTATTTACAGATGGTGTTGCCTCCAGCTCCATTCCCATCTTCATCAGGCTGGCCTCAAAGAACTCGCGCCGTCTCTACAGAGGAGAACACAGAAAATAGTTTCAATGAGCTTCTGGTTTTAATGCCCATCCCTGTTCTCTGGCATTATGATTCCATTTCTCTACCAGATGTACTGACATATGCATGACATGAAGGGATCTGTCTGCCAGAGGCATTCAATTTAGATCTGTTTATATGACTTTATTAGAAGGGAGACAGAACAAATGTCAAGGATGACACAACAAAGCCCAAGAAATATTTATTTTGTGGCATTTCATATAAAAACTGTGTCCATTTTGCCTATACTGTACCACTATATCACTATATCACCTTGATTATCACCCCTTTATGTGATCCAATGTTTTCAATATTATTGTTTTGAGATAAAGAAGACCTTTAATTATGTTTATTTAAAGCAAATTGTGGAGTTGACAGCTCATTCCATTTTCATGACACAGGCGTTATTTACACTGCACATAGTAGCAATGATTACTGCAAGCAAGTCAGAGCAGGTTCTTGTTTGCCGGCATTGTGTCAAATATAGCGCAACAGTGAACTGAATCCCGGATATATGCTTTCAACTGCTACACTGCTTTCCCAAAACCAAAAAAACACCTGACAAAAGCCCTGATTTAGTATAAAAAGTGTGGAATTTATTCAAATAACAGAGTAGTCAAGTAGCTCAGGTACAATGAATAAAATTATTAAACCTTCTTATTCCAACTGCTTTTTAAACTTTTTGATGAGTCATTTGATTAGTTGGGCTCATTATCATCCAAGGCACCATTTTCACTGAACCCTTTTATGTCAGTCCCATTCTAAGGACCGTTGACAAAACAAAGTTAAATACCTTGACCTGTTTTCATGACACACAGAACAACAACTGTGTGAAAATTTACACCAACATAATGAAATATTTAAACGTAAATTTAGCCTTGTTTAATCTTACAATTTAGCAAACAACATCAGAAGTAAACTGTGTCAGAGAAGAAAAGGGGTTTTGCAAACTTCTGTTTGAACCCTGTTTGGTTCTGGAAAAACAAAAGAGGGAGTGCCTGGTAAAGACTGTTTTGCTGCTCATCCCTGACCGGATTTAATTTGCTCTGGGATCATTATGAATGAGGAATTGCCTCAGTCCTGGTGGATCTGTGGTGAAGAAGCTCAAGAGCTCTGACTTGCAACAGCTCTAACAGCCTGACTTTTCCTAGGAACTGGCTAAGTTCATTATGTGCTTCTGTGAGTTGCAGGGCAAGTCTTCTGCCTATAATTATGACCTCCATTCACAGCTATCATATATGACTAAGACGAGCATCAAATCAACATCAAAGACTTTAAAATCTCAAAAACTCTTTAACCCATTTACCAATTAATAATTTATGATTTTAGCCACACTTGGGTTACGGTTGCAACACTGCAATGAACAGTATGTAGATATACAGTATTTCCAAACGTATTACACATCCCTAACCCACTGTGAAAGACACTAACAGAAACACACAACACACCTTGGTATGTCAGTTTAAGCCTTAGTGTCCTTAAATTTGTGCCCTTTTTTACACTTCAATCCCTGAACTTAAATTTAGATTTGCAATGTGTAAAAAAGTAGAACTAACTGTTTGCTTACTCTATTCAATCATATGCCAACTGAATTTGCTGTTGTTGTTGTGATGGTTTCAGATTTCTAGACTCTCTGGGGGATTGAGCTGATTTGAATTTTCTAGGCACTGTTTTGGTGGTTTAAGTAAAGGAGTAACACTCTTCACTCCACAGCTGCCCTAAGGGAACCTGGCCAGCAGCTGTACAGTTAAATTAGAATGTGTGTTGAATGAATGTGACGCACAGTAAAAAGGAACTATACAAACAATGTATGCTCAGCTTTGCTGGATAATTAAAGGTGAAAGCATTACCGTACACAATGCTGAATATACACTGGCAGTGGAAATTAATTTACATAGATTCTTATCCAGTTGCAAATAAAACCTCCCTTTGTAAATAGGCAAGAGTCAATACGGTTAGTATTTGTAATAACACATAGATGGCATATCATACTCAACAAGATATTTTATGGATTGGTATTAGAGGTAATATTGAATTTCTATATCTCCTTTGCTCTATAATGAATTTGCTTTGCATTCAATTCATGTCATCAATAGACCTTTACTAAGTGAACATGATGTTAAAGTTATTTTTGAATACTACAATTTCCATTCATGTGAATAGTATGTTATTGAATAATTCATGTTATTATTCAGAGCACGTATTTGCCACCAAATCTTAATGTAAAAACTCTTAATTTAAGATTCTATAATTAATTGTCCTTTATTGTCATTTCACTGTTGTAGTAGCTTGGGGATTTGGGAAGCTGACCAGTTTATTGGATGGCATCCCCCTCCTCTATCTCCCTTTCTGTCCTCTCTCTCCTGTACACTATCTAATAAAGGCTAAAAATACTAATAAAACCCAAAACATATAACCTTTTAGAGATGGCTACATTTTGTAAGTTGATTACTTTGTGCTAAGTTTTATGTCAGCATCATTTGCATTACTTGAAATACCTGCACATATACCAAACCAACCAACTTAAAATTATTTTAAAAATGACCCACCTTGAGCCGCTGGTACGTGTGCCTCTTCTCAAAGTCCTTCTTGTCCTCATCTTCATAGACCAGGATGAAGTCAATCCTCCTCACGCCATCATTAAAGAACAAGGAGTCGGGTTTGTTATTAAACTCTGTCTGAAGGCAAAAACAAGGCATATCAGGTAACTCTACAGCGTGAAACTCGTAATGCTCTTCCTCCATGATGTCGTACATGATGACTGGCCTGTGTTTAGACGATCAGCGCAGAGATAAAAACCTTGACCAGGTTATTTAACGTGTAATGTCGGTTATGCAGGAGAAGTGGGAAGCGTTAGCAAACATTATGATACCCGCCCTTCAGCTCTCTTCCTCTCTTTCTCTACACACACAACCAGGTATTGATGAAGCTCTTGTAAGGACATGTAACTACATGCACGATCCAGTGACTTCAGTATCTGCCTTCTGTAAACTAAATGTGCCATGAGAAAAGTTTATGAAATGCTTAATTCTTTTGGCTTCAGTTTTCACAGTATAACTTAATAAATTACTTAAAACCACCAATCTGTCAATCTACACCATGTGCACATAGAGAGCATTTGATTTATATGCTGCTGCTGCAGCTGACCACAACATTATTGTGTTGACTCACCTGTTGTACTTTGGTTACTGTTCCTTCTTTAATACTTTTGCTATGATATGTTGGTAAAAACTCCTCTGGGTAAACTGTGAGAAACAGACAGAAAGCACAAATGTTAATAAAGGCATGATAATAATAATCAAAGAAACACAAAACGAATACATTATCAATCTGATGTTACAATATCATGTTAATATCACTGATATTATAATTATTTATGTTTAGGTATACGAAAAAGGAAATAAAATGTTTAGGCCTACTGTCAGCAATTTTTAAAAGTTAAAATTTTATTTCACTAATGTAAAAATTGTGTAAGAACACATCATAACAAATTAGTTTAAATAGGTAAAGATCTCTGACAAACTGAGCTACCTGTGAACTGTCTGTATTTTCTAACTTCATTTTGTAGAGGTTATAGTTATGATGTGGTCAGCTGTACTACAACACCAGAAAGCTGAGAGCTGAAACTGCATTTTTTTGTGGCGCTGCTCTGAATCAATATATGGGGCAAGCCCTACAGGGTTATATCATCATACATCCGGTTTCACAGGCCTACCTGCAGTTCAGCTGATGCTGTGCTTGTTACAAACAGAGCAACCAGGTCCAACTTCCTGTAGCACCCAGCCATGTATTAAACTGTCTAAAGCTCAGGTTTAAATGAGCCAGATCTAAACCATAACTTAGCTAATCAGAAGAAGGGACACAGCAAGTACAACATACTTATGTTAAATTAAAAAAACAAGTGCTGCTGATGGATTGTTTTTAGATTATTCGTTTTAGGTATAGATATAACATTAGCCTCAAAAATCCAGCATCAGTCAGGCTTTTGATATTGACCAAATCCTTTTTGAAACCTTAACCCTAATAACATAACCTTTTATTTTCAGTCTTTGTAACCTTTTTTGTGCAAGAGATGATAAAGTGATGTTTTAGCCATGCAAATGGCGGGGCCCCAGGTGTAGCAATGTAGGTCTGTATTTCAATTTTTAATTTTCATTTGTCCAATACTATTAGGTTTATGACCTGTAAAACTGATGTTCCCATGAGCCTCAGCTGTACTTTGAGTTTAGCATTACTTAGCAAATGCATGCTAAGCTAAGGGAAACAAACCTGCAGTGTCGCTGCAAGCATGTTAGCATGTTGACGTTAGCTAAGTGCAGCCTCACAGGACTGCTAGCATAGCTGTTTCGTTTTATCTTTATTTTGCCAGTGAAGGTGCTGCTGAGTCTGACCTTACACTTCCTTAACGTCCCCGTTTCACTTCACATTAATACACTCATACCTGGAATCTGGCCAGGTCAACATTCATGCTCTGCCTCATGGTGCTCACTGAAGCGGCGCAGACTGGTAACTCATGAAACAAAACAGTCTGTGGATTTCAAGCTATGGTTTGAACCAGCGAGCCCCCTGTTACATGCCTGTTTCCCCAGACATCATGCTGGTGTTACTACTTTTTTACTGCTCGCACACAATTGCCCACTCACCACAACACTACATTACTGCAGTGTGATCAACGACCATTTTACAGCATGCACTGCATTCAGTGTTCCCTTCACTCACTACATAAAAACTGAACAAACAAAAACAGTATTTTCTGTATGTTTCGCTGTTAGCTTCCTCATAGTTGTATTGTAAATGATGCGTTTTTTATACCAAAAAGATGACACCATGTCCAATATGGAAAGTTCTGTAATCTTTCCATATACAGCAGAGCACTGTGAGGAAACTAACTGAAGCCAGATGTTGTTTTCAAAACACAGGCCATAGTAACAGCCTGGGAAACTTAACTGTGGAATCACTGCTCTTCAAATAAGTCTTTCCTTTGACTTTACCAGCCTAACAGCCTGAACCCTAACAAAGCCTGTTATGCTACAAAGTCTGAAAGCATTTTCTCATAAAACAAGCTGGTTAACCAGGAACAAATTAACTGCCCATCCTTAATGACTGTGCCATAGGCTATTTATACTTATTGGTAACCTGTTGGAATCTTACAGCCTGGCTTATTAATATCTGATGATCTCACTTGTGAACAAGATGGTACAAAGAAGGATAGATACAAAACCTTTATTAGCAGCTGGCTCACTGTTAATATAATAATAATAATCTTTATTTATCCATCTTTTTACACTGATATAGCAGGCCTGAATCCTCACAGTAAACTATATCATCACTGTAATGTCACGTGTAGGGTAAAGATCTAATGTATATAAGGATGTGATTGCTGTGTGTTTTGGCTTTATCATTATATCACCACTTTGGTCTGTAAAATAAATAAAATGTGCACCAGCTACTGAGTCATTAAACCCAACGAAACCTCTGCAAACTACAGTGAGTCAGTAAGTATGATTCTTTTGAAAAGCATGTTGAAACTATGCCATTCATAAGCTGTCTGCACTGAAACTCTTCTTGCTTTTTTACTTCAACCCACCCACCCAGTGCTCACTTCCTCTCTAGAGAACATCCTATACCCACACAAAAGAATTATAGAAACAGACCAAACAGAAAAAACAGCATTCTTTAACAGCAACTGGAATTTTAAAAAGAATAATTTTGCAGCATAAAGGTGCATGATACACATTTTATTTGACCTACGGGCTAACATAACACTAACTCTTTAAGTCTAATGCAGGTCACAGCTTTGTCCTTCATCTGACAGGAAGTTCTTTTCTACATCAACACCTGAAGCCTCTCTAAAATTTGTGTGCTCTCTTTCACAGGAACAGAATCAGCTATAAGATCGTACTTCAGTATTTGCAGTGGTATGTTTCGCATGACCGCTGATGATTCATTTTTATCAGCTCTCTCCCTAATGTGCACTGACCTAATGTAACCCTAGCAGATCTGTGTAAAGATAAAAAAAACAGTAGTGGGTACATGTAACTTCCTGTATTACCATGGTGTTCATTTTTACATTATTAAGCTGAAACAAACTGTAAAAGCATTATCTGAGCCTTCTGTGTTTTTCTGCTGTTACCATAGCATCAGATGTTGCAACTAAATGGGGATATTAATGATTTACAAGAAAATATAGGCTCCATTAAATAGAGCATGCCCTTTGTCATCCACTGTGAAAAGTACAGATCATTTCTTAATGGTGGGAGCTTCTTAAATACTGTATTACAGTACATCATTGAGGACAAGACACAAAGGAGCTTAAAGGTTGAGAAATCAGGGTCATAAAATACTAGTATGTGAGATGACAGCTGTACAGACACTGCAATATACTACTTTCTATTATTTAAGTTAAATTTTAAGTTACAGTGTCAGTTTCCAGCATCAGGAATGTAAGCAAGGAACAAAAAAAGTGGGTTTTAGTCTGGCCTAGATCAACTCTAGCCTCTAAAGTTGTAGCATTTAAAGCAGCCACATCAAACAGGGATTATTGCTGTTTCTGGGGTTTTCTTTTAAATGAACGACTGCCCAATATATCTTTAATCTCTGTATTGCAGATATGGGTGGTGTGAGCTTGTGCCCTCTTAAAAATGTGTGCACCACACATCCCCATTGGTTGTTCTGCCCCAAGTGCCACATGCATGACGTTAAACAGACTCCTGGCTTTTTGATCAATCCTATACGGCATCTAGCCTTTAAAGATGGCAAAGCAAAGGTGCCATGTTTCCAAGAGGTCATAACAGAAATGTGCCAACAATATTGTATTATTATAACAATATTATGTCCAGTAGGGAAATCATGCCATTCATGATGATCTAAGAAAAATGAACCCAAACAGTGTATAATTATTCTGTATATGTTACTGGATTGTTAGATTATTATAACTGGTGTAACTGTAACAATTTGATAACTAGCCTACTTTCAACACTGATGAGTAAGTTTTATGAAACTACAGCACTTTTTCTATATTGACCACAGGGCTGTTGTTTTTTTCAGTATAGTGAACCAGAAATAAGTTGCGTAAAAATAAAAGGTTAAGCATCTCAAAACTGCACTTAAATATAACAAGAGTAAATGTCCTTGATTATGATCCACCACTTTAAAATAAATGTAAAATTAAATAAAATAAGTTATACCCATTAAAGCATCAGTGTTTGAACTATTAAATATGATTCATATGCGCTAACTTGCCCAGAGATAAGCATGGCCTAACTGTTGTAGAAGTATCAGATAAAAGCTACAGAAGGCCATAGCTGGAATTAAAATTTGAAACTGCCCATGAACATCACACAACATGCACACAACACAGCAGTTCTCTTGTGAATGACGGAGCTGCCCTCTCACCAACTTCCTCGTCTATCATGCCGTATTGAGGATCACCCTCGTCCTCTGTCTCATTCACGGAGTCCATCTCAAATCTGTCTTTGCTGCTCATATTTTAATCCTTGCCTGGGGTTCCAGTCACATCACCGAAAGCAAACAACTGTCTTTTCCCGACAGCCTGCCGTAGCCTTTATCACAGTAGCTTTAAAGCGCCCACCCTCCGCGGATTCTTGTTATAGTTCTCAGCATTTAACGTTATTTAAAGTTTTGGTCAAGTTGAGACTTGTGAGAATGGAAACAAAAAGGGTGGGGTCGTAGGCGGAGGAGGAGGACGATGATGTTGTTCGGCCACATTTGACAGATGAAGTCACGCCCACTTTACATTCTTCAAAAGTTGTTTTGGATTTTAATGAAGGCGTGCACACGAGGCATTTAAGAGTAATCTATGTGGAAAGACTACTACTATTTCACATGTAAAGGGTTTCCTAAACAAACCGCATATTTTAAGATATGGCGCACTTCTTTAGTTTGAGATGATTTGGCATTCAGGAGACATCTAACGGCTACACTTAGGAATCTGCGGCGTGTTGTAACTTAAAATATTTTCGTAATCGCGCAGATGTGATGATAACATTGCCTGGTGTTAAAGCCAACGTTTAAAACCAATATTTCCACAGACTTCTCCCTGCTGAGCGTTAGACGTTAACATAAGGCAATGTGTGGAAAACTCGGTTCGTTGGTTTCGCCTCAAGCAAACATTTGATCTTTTATTTGATCTGTATGATAATGAATATATATTTGAAGTCGTAACCCGTTGCTGTATAACAGACAATAAAGTTTAGCATTTCTCCCTGATTTCCCCTAACAGAATAGGGGTCGCTCCGTGGCTGAATTACGACCACCACGGCAGAAAATGCGGCTAGGAACTACTCAACAGCGCGACTCAGCAACTTGGGGAAGGAAGTCTATGACGGACAACCACTGGTCATGTTTCCGCCAATAACAAACCAGCTAGCCTCTAACAGGCTAAGTGTATTGTTTGTGCTAGCATTCAAAGTATATTCCAAATATCTAAAATAGTAAGGTAATGGTCATTTTGAAGTGGATTTAATAGAAAACATATCACACAAATGCCACAATGGGTAAGTGCTTACATCGCCGGTAATAAATGTGAATCATCAAACTAATTATTCCGTCTAATGTTAGCTAAAAGGCTAACGCTCTGTCGGTGACATGCTCCTTTGACAACTGGTCATGTTAGCTTGCTAACGAGTATAGTTGTTAAATAACATGTCTTAGGACTGTTTGGTTCTCTCGTTTTGTAGTCAGATAGCTCGTCTATTGGTCATCACTTGACCTAAAGAGAGCAGCAACTGTTTTCAGCCGGTTCAGCTAATTTCCTGACCGGGGGTTCGCATATTGTTATATCAAGGTGAATTAATTATGCATAACAACAGGCAGTATTTAGTAGTGTTAAACATGGCAGTTTATGTACAGTTCATATAAAATGAGATTGCCCTAACCACCACCAGCAACGACGTTAAATAACGTTGGTTACGTATTGTAACCCCAGATTGACTATAGGCGTATTGTATTACCGTACAAGTTATTGAAGTAACGTTAGTGGTAAACGGAATGTTCTTATTTTAATATAATAAGACGTGTTTCTAATGTTTTAACAATGTTCCTGTGTTTGTCTTACGTAATATGACCGCTATCATAACAGTATACTTAAAACATACTGTGAAACACAGGCTTTGGTTTTGTAATCTTATATTTATCGTTTAATTACCGCAGTTTGTATATGCATTTATCTATCCCATCACATCTTCTAGTTTATTATTATATTATTTATACTGTCTGTATATTTTTTTAACGTTGTATTTTGCTTTAAGATTTCAGAATACATGTGAACATTTTGCTTTATTGCCGATTGTATCATAACGACATGAGCAGGCACAAAAATACAATTAATCCATCCTTTATTCATTCACACCCAGATTGTCTTTAATCCACTGATCTCACTCACTTTAGTCTACACTGTCACAAAGACACATTAATGACAGGAAAATTGGGATTAGATTTTATGTTTACGCTCTGCTAACTAATGATTAATAGCTAGGGTAGGCAGTTTATTTCAGAATCATTTTTGTTATAGTTTTTGAAATTGTCTTTACATCCTGACAGTGATCAATAAATCCTCCTCTCTATGGCCTGTGGAGGAATAAAAAAAAGCAGTGTGGCTATGGCAAGAGTGTAACAAGCAGGCACTTTTAATTCAGTCCCAATGAAATAATTTGCCTGCACACACACTACATTTACTGCACATGAAAATCTGTTTCGGGGAATGGCTTTGAATGGAGGGAGGGATGGAGACTTGAAGTGAGGGGGTGGGATTTTTTAGATTTAATAATTGTCAAAACCCTCTCGCTAGTTTCTTGAATGATGGCTACCCCAGCTTTAAGACTTTAGTTTGCATTAGGCATAGTGATTTAACCACAAAAGGAAACATTTGAAAATGAAAACTGCAAGACAAATTTACACAGAGATTAACATTTGTGTATTTTTCTGCTTTGTCTTTGAACAGATCAGCACACACTGCAGATTTGCAAAAGGAAGATGTTCTCAGTGGCTCACAAGACGGTCTTTGTGGTGGACCATTGTCCCTACATGGCAGAGTCAAGTCGTCAGCAGGTGGAGTGTGATGTGCTGACAAAGAGTCGAGCTCAAGGGGTTATTCCTTTGGCCCCGGTGTCCAAGTCCCTGTGGACCTGCGCTGTGGAGTGCTCTATGGAGTACTGTCGGATCCTCTATGATATTTATCCAAGGGACAAACTGGTTAGCTTCATGTTTATTTATTTTATTTTATTATTTATTATTTATTTAAGTTTCAGCTGAAGCTGTTTCTCCACCACTTAAGTCTGCGGTGCAACTAAACAAGTGTGATTTTGGAAACTGTAAAAAGACAGTTGAGGTTGAAGGTTTTAGAAAGTTTTAATCAAAATAGTTACAGTGAATCAATGACATCAACACTGCCATTAACATTTTCTGCCACCTACTTTATTTTACAGGTTAACTACATTGTGAGTGATTCAGAGTTCCATATCTTGAATAGCTGGAGGCGGGAAGACCAGAGCACTCATGAGGTAATTCACTGCCAATAAAAACTCAGTCACACAGTAACAGTTATTACACCAGTATAACTGTTAATGCACCGTAGGTATCACAGTGACTATCATGGCACTTTTAAGCTGTCAGCAGCTCAGATTTTCACATATTAGAGAAGTGCAATTTTTCCAATGAACTTGTTATCACATTTTTGCAGAAGTCTTCGCCACAATTGCACTTGCGATGTGTTAATGCAGCTTCTCTTCCTCCCTGGCAGCTCATGTCAGCTCTGGCAGCTGTAGGTCCACCCAACCCACGTGAGGACCCTGAGTGTTGCAGCATCCTGCATGGGCTGGTTGCTGCGGTGGAGTCGTTGTGCAAGATCACAGAGTTGCAGCATGAGAGGCGCACAGCTCTGATGGACACCGCTGAAAGAGTTGCCAATAGGGGCCGTATTATTTGCCTAACCAATGCTAAAAGGTAAACACACAGCCGCCAGATGTTGATAGGTTCTGCTAAAATCTGTTTTTCTATTTTTTTCTTACACGTTCATCACCTCATTTACTTATTTAGATTATTCAAAATATTACAAACACCTTACAATACAGTGCAGTCCAATTCAAAACTTTGTATTTTGTACTAATTATCATATTAGCATGCTAACACACTAGACTAAGATGGTACAATTTACACTTGCTTAGCACTAACATGTTAGCCTTAGATATAAATCATGTCATTATATTTACGATGTTAGCATTATCATTGTGAGCATGTTAGTCTTGGTGATGTTAGCATTGCTGATGTTAGAATTTAGCTCCTAGCATTGCTTTACAGCCTCTTAGAGCCATAATTATGGCTGTAGACAGTAATAATGTTTGACTCAAGGTATATTTTTCCACGATATAAACATTTAAAAACAGCTAAATCTTATCTTTACAATCAACAAAAGTTGAGAGATGAACTGCTCACCTAAATGTTTGACCACCTGCACACTGTCCTTTTTCATGCACCCATGTTCATCTACATTTGTACTTTTGACCTCCATTTTTCTAATCTTTAGCTAATCTCTTGTTAGACATTTTATAGATTTATTGATTTATTTGTTGAACTAATTTAATAAGAGAATAGATATTTTTCTCACAACTCCAGGCAAAGATTTCCCATAGTCAGTGATTCCTATTTGTGGATCATGGAGAGTTTGTTTGTGGATTTTGAATCTATTTGTAGATCGATTTGTAGATGTGTTTGTGTTTACAAATCATTATATATATATATATATATATATATATATATATATATATATATATTGTGACTCATTTACGTGCATTTAAAATGATTTTAAATGCACAATGATCAGTTTAGCCCTGAACAACTGTCACTGTCACTGTTTTGTACTTTACATGTACTATATGTGATGGTCTTACGGTCTTAATTTAGCCTATTATTTATTATATTTATAAATTAAGGTCTTGGTATGTGTTAGATCATTTAAAACTTAAGAGCATCTAATGTAATGCTCTTCTTGTGTTTTATCATACAGTGATACTCATGTGCGCATGTTGGAAGACTGCATCCAGGAAACTATTTTGGAACAAAACAAGCTGGCAGCAGGTTCAGACAGGTAGGTGACAGATAATGTGTAAAGAAATGTCACTCACTATTGCAAATTCTCTCACACTTTAATGCCTACATGGCAAACACCACAGTGTTTTTGCAGTAATTCTTCACTTTGGACAAGGTGACTAATGACTCTTAGGGTGCTTTCACACCTGGATCAATTGGAGAGGTTGTTCCGAAACAAAGGGCCGTTTCCCTTTTGGCTCGGTTTGTTTGGTGTTATGTGAACACAACAATCGCACTCTGAAGCGGTTCGTTTGCAGCGAGAACACAACCGACCCATGAACCGGAACAAATCAATGTGTTGCCTGGCAACCGACGCTAAAAGATCACTTTTCAACAGCTTCGGCAGTGTATTTTGCTAATTTGTTGCGGTATGTTGTTGTGGTTGTATTATGTAGGCCTATGCTGTCGGAGTTTTTTTAACTTCGTGCGGTGCTGCTCGACGAAGCGTTCACAACCTCTCTCTTTCATTTTATCACTGACCCGCTTGTAGATTTTAGTGTTCTTATATGTGGTGTGCAACATCCGGGAGATGTGTTGTTCCAACCAAACATCTATTTCACCTTTTTGCAACGCGAAGTCCACCCGTGATTAATTTTGTGTAGCTGTTGTCATGGAGATGTCCCCCCAATGGAATGTGCGACCTGCAAGCATGAGGTAGTGACGTAATGGCGTAAGGAAAGCCCTGGAAGGGTGAGCGATTTGGACCGCTTTACAACAGTGTGGTGTGAACAAAGTATCTGTTCCGGAACAAAACATATCGATCCAGTTGTGAAAGCACCCTTAGATTTGTTTTCTTACTTCTAACTCGTTTAGGCTGATGGCCATCCAGCAGTGTGACCTGGTTCTAATTCACATCCACCCACAGGGTGAGGACACGCTGGTGTCTGACCGACCAAAGAAAGAGGTGGGTTCTAACAAGCAAGCTCGGGGCTGAAAACCAACCTCAGAGCTTTCACTCTCTTGGGTCGTAAAGATGAATCTGAGAAGGAAGGCTTGCTCATGATGTTGTGTGAAAAATGTTACAGCATTTAGTCCTCACTGCAGTTCTTCTGTTGTCGTCTCAGATCTCCCCTTTGCTCACCAGTGAGGTTCACAGTGTTCGTGCCGGGCGGCACCTGGCCACCAAACTCAACATTCTGGTCCAGCAGCACTTTGACTTAGCCTCCACCACCATAACAAACATCCCTATGAAGGTAAGGGGCTTTTGGCCCTTCACCTGGGCCTTCCACATGCCTAGCTAAGATTAAAACACATTAACTCTAAAAAAAAAAAAAAAATTCTTTTGCTAGTACAGAAATGCTTTCATGTCTAGAATGCAGTGACCACTCCTTCTTTCTACTTGATTGATTGCTTTGTTTTTGTTTTTCTCTCACACATCACACTTTTTCCCTGCTTGCTTAATCTTTATGTATGAGCCCTCCCTCACCTATAATTGCTCATAAAACTTATATTTTGTTTACCTCATCTGCATGTTGATATGACTGTGAATCTGCTGCTGGTTTCATGCTGTATTTTCTGTTTTGCTAGCCCACATTAAATGTTTGCGACCAGGTTAGTACTCTTATCACACACACATCAAAGTGAGGAAGGGTTAGAGTTTACACCACGTAGTGTGCAGTATGTGTTTTGAGATCTGCCGTTGAAACAGACTTACAGTGTCATTTATTTATTTTGATGTGACAGTGGGTCAACAGATTTGTTGGTGAGGCTCCAGTAAAGGACGGGCAACTCTGGTCACATGTGGACACCCAGGGAATGCAGAGTATATGGGGTCTGCTGGTAAAGCCTGCACAACTGGAGTTCACTTACTTTTAATTAATATGTAGTGACTGGGCTGTCTCACCATTTGTTTTGATAGATTTCAAATTGTTTGGGGAAAATCAGTTTTGAGTACTAAAAATGCAGAATAAACCATTCAACAGTTTTTATGTCCAAACATCTGTGTCCAGTGTTGCCTCTTCTCAGTTATTGAATACTGTCAGTGTCTGTTAGGTGTTTACACCTTAAAAACTTTCCCTTGGTCTCTGTTTCCCCCGATCAGTTCCCGCTCATCCCCTCTTTAGTGTCTTGGTGTGTTCCATTGTTCTGTCTGGATAACTAGGTTTTTTTTTGTTTTTTAAAATCTGACCGTTTTAAATGTTTGATTCCACATTTAGCTGTCCTAAAACTGCTTTTCCCCCCCAAGTGTAGAAAGTTGTCAAATTCAAAGCTTGTGATTAAAAAGTTTCCTAGGTCCCATTTTTGGGCTTGGGGCCCTATACATAGCTGGTTTTGTAAGGTTGGGAATCTATGATTCTTGTTGAACCAAGTATAGGCTCAGTATTGTGTGAATTTAAGGATATATGCATTAAGCACTAGTCTCTGATGTGAATAGAAGAAAACATGCTTGAGAAAACCAGTGCAAACCTTTTTATTTCATTTTAATTTTTTACTTTGACCATTATGAGTTACCCTTTGGAACATGAAATCAGCAGTGTTAATGTGTGTTTGTGTCTGTGTGTGTGTGTATTAGTTGGCGCATTTTAAAAGCTGACGTCATACTGTATTTGTTATTGTCTCTGCGGATGGACAGGAAGAGCAGCACGCCAACACATCAGCCAATTACGACGTTGAGCTCCTGCATCACAAAGACGCTCACCTGGAGTTCTTTAAAAGCGGTGAGTACGTACACTGTCAAAGTTTTTCACAGGCTTTTGAAATCCTCAGACTTTGCTGTATAAATGAAAATAAATGATTGCTCTCATTATTATATAAACACCATGTTAGGAAATCAGTCTGCAGAATGATTTTATGTATGCTTGATATATTTGACGCAAAAACCTCAAAACACCTCATATGTCATCTTTTGTTACCTAGGAGACTTGCATATGGCTGGCACCAGCACTCGAGAAAATGGACTCAAAGAGACGATTACGCTGAAATGGTGCACTCCACGAACCAACAGCATAGGTGTGTACAGTCAGCTGAAGTTTGAATTTGTCAGTTGTTGTTTATTTTGAAGGGGCTTTAAACACCATATAGGGGTAAATACTTCCCACATTTAGGTATTACATTTTCAGACATGTTTAGTATGTAAAGTACTAATACCTGGAGAGGTGACACAATTTTCAGAATTCAAATATTTTATTTATTCATTTACAATTTCGGGAGCCACCTCGAATTCTGTGACACATTTTGATTTTGAATTGTTGATTCAAAATATTGATGGTGATAGCGATGATTAATGATTTATGATTTATGAAAATGAAAAGCATCAAATGCCGAAATTTGAAAAGCTGATAGAAGCAACTGTCAAAAAATCATTTGATTATCAAAATAATTGCTGATTAATTTCCTGTCGATTAATTAGTTGGTGAAGCTTTTTTTGAAAATATTCCCATAGGCATTAGGGATGTATTGTGCAGAAAAGTGACATTGTAGCATTGGCTGACACAACTGTGATCTTCGATGCCTGATTTATTGTATCTAATTGTGTTTTTGTTTTTCAACCCAGAACTGCATTATTGTACAGGAGCGTATCGCATCTCCCCCACAGACGTAAACAGTCGCCCCTCATCATGTTTGACAAACTTTCTCCTTAATGGTAAACCCATATTTCAATTCATCCTTTGTCCAGTTTCCTTGCCCTCAATTGATCTGCAGACTAATTGCTTGGCTTTGTTGGCTGACTGCTTCTCTTCCTGATTGACCACAGGTCGATCGGTGCTGCTGGAGCAGCCGAGGAAGTCGGGGTCAAAGGTCATCAGCCACATGCTCAGTAGCCACGGAGGCGAGATCTTCCTGCACGTGCTCAACAGCAACCGCTCCACCCTGGAGGACCCGCCCTCCATCAGCGAGGGCTGTGGAGGCCGCGTGACAGACTACCGCATCACTGTACGTTCAGCTCAACACCAGCTGTGTTACAATATGTGTCAGTGATCTTTCACTGGGAGCTGTTTTAATTTTGCGTTTCTATTTCAGGACTTTGGTGAATTTATGAGGGAGAACCGGCTCACTCCAGTTTCAGAGTCTTCCCACGATCCTTCAGGGAAGCTACCAGCGGAGAGGGCCAAAGCTCAGCTGGAACGTCATACTCGATACTGGCCAATGATTATCTCCCAGACCACCATCTTCAACATGCAGGCAGTGAGCAGCACACAGAGATACTGCATTTCTTCTGGATTTTCACTCTTATTTCCTTCTGCGTTACTTAGATTCTATCACACTTCGAAATATTTGGCTTGTTGGTCCCTGATGATAACATCGGCAGCTAAAAGATAATCTGCCTACTGGGTGATTCTCAAGTATTTGCAGCGTGCCTCCATGTTGGCATCATCATTCATTCCTGTGCCTGTGTGTCTTCCTCTTTTCCTCCACTAGGTGGTGCCTTTAGCTAACCTGATAGTGAAAGAGGCTTTGTCTGAGGAGGACGTTCTGACCTGCCAGAAGACAGTTTACAACCTTGTAGACATGGAGAGGAAGAACGACCCTCTCCCTATTTCCACTGTGGGATCCAGAGGCAAAGGCCCCAAGAGGTATTTAAAAAAATACATCTTATATATTTTATTTACCATCAGAAATGAGCATCAACATGACAATTTCTGAAAATAAACACTCAGCTGGGTCACTGATGTTCGTGCATCCTTGTTATCCCCAGAGACGAACAGTATCGTATAATGTGGAACGAGCTGGAAACATTAGTGAAAACTCACGCCGGAGACACGGACAGACACCAGCGGGTACTGGACTGCATCATCGCCTGCCGCAGCAAACCTCCTGAGGAGGAGGAGAGGAAGAAGAGGGGGAGGAAGAGGGAGGAAAAGGAAGACAAGACTGAGAAAAATGGCAGCAAGGACACAGATGACAAAAGCTGGCAGGACTCAGAGAGGTCAGTAGATGTTTATCTGCTCATACATGTAAATAATAATAATCACAAAAACAGTTGCCTACATTTGAGGCTAAAAATTTTTCTTTACTGTGGTCACTAAATGTTCCGTTCATCTTTTTGTTTTTAACCTGAAGACTAAAGGGTTTGCTGGATAAAGAAGATCAGGAGTCGGAGGTGATCAAGGATTCCCCAGACTCTCCAGAGCCGGCCAACAAGAAGCCGCGCCTGTCCACCGAGGAGGTTCAGCCTCCAGAGCGAGCAAAAGGTGCCAAGCTCCATCATACTTTTCTGCTTGGAATAGAAACCACCTTCATGACTTCGCAGAAGTACTGCGAAGTCATGAAGAAGTCATTGACAAACTGCCATATAAGGGCAGATGTCTGCAGCTGACTGTTCGTGGTCACTCAGTGTTTTTAAGTGTTTGAAATTTAAGAACTTTTAAGAGCTTTTTAATACCACAGAGAAAGCGATTTAGTACTTCTTTCAGTGGTGTGAAAAAAACAGTAGGAACGATAAAGCCAACAATTATTTATTAAATACATGATTGTATGTATTTAAATCACATTTATTTCAGTACTTGCCAGCATTATATAACAATAAATCTTTAAAGTTATAAGTGGCAAAAGAGCTTCGATAATTGTCTCTATGGGCCTGGACCAATGAGAGCGTCTTCTGGCAATAGCAAATGAATACATCACTCGGGCCACGCTAGGTATGTGTGGTTTTAATCTGTGGCTTATTCTCATTGTTGCTGCAGGTCCCGTCTCGCTCCTGACCATGTGGACCAATCGGATCACTGCAGCCAATTCCAGAAAGCACCAAGAGTTTGTTGGAAGAGTGAGCTCCGTCAACAACAAGTTTGAGTTGTACCAGCAGCTCAAAGACGAGAATGGGTGTGTTATTGTGAAATATTTGTTATATGTTTCATGGGTGTAACATTGAATGTGTCAAAAACACATGTCCACTTCACAAATACATAAAATTTTTGTTTGTTGGCTTTTAACAATATGTATCAGTCTTTTCATTTACATTTCAGGACACGTCTGAAAATGCATTTCTAATACATCAAGCTTGACAATTTTCCTATTTACAGGATGGATGTTCATGAAAATGGCAAGGCCTCCAGATGATGTTTCTACGGATACATTGCTTCACCCCTGCCAAGGATGAGATTGTGGACCAGTGTTTTTCAGTCTTGGGTGTAATCTTATACTCTCAGTGCAAGGACATCAAATGAAATAGACCGTGAACTCTAACGAGGAATTTATAAGCATTTTTATCAATGATTTTGTAGATACGCTGTTCACATATTGTGTAACACAATAAAAGCTGTCAATAGAAAATTTTGCTGTTGGCTTTTGCACAAAGTATATTGAATGTGGAAGTGACTTCACTTTGATGCGTCCTGTGTGTCATTTACTTGAACTAGCAAAACAACTTTAGTTGAGAGTGCTTATTTGTTTATTATAAGTGATATAAATACACAATATATTATATCTACAAAATTGTGAAATAATCCAAAATATTTTTTTTAAAAATCACCAAAAAGGACAGAGCCAGTTATGGAATTGTCTGTTGCTTTGGTCTGTTGCTATAATTCTCATTTTGGCCACAAGAGGCTGAAGTGCACCACTGCCCCATGTTCTACAGTGAACAAAATTAAAAACGCAACACTTGTTTTTGCCGCCGTTCATCATGATCTGAACTCAAAGATCTAAGACTTTCTCTATGTACACAAAAGGCCTATTTCTCAAATATTGTTAACAAAATCTGTGTTAGTGAGCACTTCTTCTTTGCAGATATAGTCCATCCACCTCACAGGTGTGGCATATCTTTGGCCTTGTTGTGGCCAGCCTAAGGCACACCGGTGCAATACCCATGCTGTCTGATCAGCATCTTGATATGCCACACGTGTGAGTTTGATGGATTATCTTGGCAAAAGAGAATCAAACAATAAAAACTGTTGACAGAAAAGCAGTCCAGTATTTCTCATCTGTGATCCTGTGCCACAGACTGGCCACATAATGAGAAATAAGGAACAAGATTCTGCATTTGGCAAAAGAATGATCTAGTGGATGGTTCCTTGGATTAAATTCTTCTGACATTAATGTAACTTGAATTTCTAATTTAAATACTGGATTTATAACATTGGGTGTCAGAAGGTGCCCACTGTAGATGCGAAGCAGAGTAAGTAAAGCTGGTGTAAATGTCATACAAATAACCTTTTAATGTGGTTGATGACACATACTGAGTCGTTAACATTTAACTGAGGCATTTAGCCCTGATTCAGGACAGATGTTGGATCATATAAAAGTGCTGAGTTATTGGTAATTGCTCAGTCAGTAAATATGAGGTCGGTGACACATCTGGAAACAGCTGAGTAAACAGCCTTTTGTTTGAAGGTGATGGTGACCATAGTGCCTTTAATGTGGAGGTTACAATTGTCTGTTAGAGGTGGATGAGAAACAGATGAGAGGTGATAAAGTGTTGGTTTGGCAGTGTGGTGGCCTTTTATAGGGCCTTGATTATAGATAGTGTGACCCATTAAAGAGTAAATGCAAAACTCATTACAAAATGAATATAAGTTTCATGAATGCAATAAATTATCACATTTTAAAACATAAAAAATTGTCTGGGATTATTAAAACATGTACCTAATTTGTCCATTCTTTCAGCCATCCTTTGACTGATAGGCTGTCTTAAATAGTTGGTTCCCCCACCAACAAAAGGATCTAACATCTATTCATTGTGTTTAATAATCACCAATCTTAAAGCTGCTATACTAATATTTTTAATATTAACAGTAAATCAAATGACTATGCATAATGTGAAAGGGGTCCATCATAGTGACAAACTCAGAGAATTTTCACCCAGTTCTACAGTTCCCCTCAGCATAATGGACTATTCCAGCATCTTTCAGCTCATTGTTTTTGGTTTTATGGCTCACAACGTTACTGTTTTGGTTCAGTGTCACCGCTCTCATTAGCATCATTACCAGACGCAGGTATGTAGCAGTTTTCAGCAATAACAAAAACAACAAAAAACTCTAAAAACACTCTGTGCATCCCTGTTCTACACAACACCACAATGCTTCATTCAACAGCAAAATGGCTGTAATTCTGACCTTTTTTATACACTACTCCAAAATGGTTACCCCCCACTGCTAGCCTTTTAGTCACATCATTCGCTAGTTTTGCAGTGTGTGTAACATATTCAAAGTGGCTTTGATAAGTGAAAAACCAGACAAAGAAACAATGAGTTGCTTTATTTTAAAGAAAATGTTAGTGTTTATAGAAAATTTTCTTTGGATGGAACTGGCAGCAATGTCGGCTTTGCAGCCACTTTGCTGTTTGTTGACACTTCCATAGTTATGCTCAACAAGTCGGAGATATTTCCAACTTGGAATTAGAACTAGGAGGATGACAGGAGCGTTTTATAGCTTGTTATTACTGTCTAAACAACACAACTTGAAAGTGGCAATAGACAAAGCATGACACCAAGCATATGCTAATGTTGCTCTGTATCTACCAGATATGTAAATAAGCAAATGTATTCTTACATGTTTGTCATAGCAACCTAAAGGTGTGATGTGTGCATCAAGTGTCCAAGCAAATGCAGGTTTAAATGAATTTTTAATTTGAGTGCTTTCCTCCTTGATTTACAATTCCTAACGTATTTCTTCATGTGATCCTCGACATAAAATATAACTCTAACATAGTCATTTGTTTTTCATGTCGCTCATGTTTCTCATGTTTCCATCATTGCACTGCTGGCTCTATATGTTCTTCTATTCATTCATCCATCCAGACGAGCTCCCTTTCAAAGGAAGGTCAAGTCATTACAACATATGACTTGAATGAGTAAGCACCCAGAACAATCCCATATGGTCATATAGAAGTCAACAGCAGCAGACTTACCCAGTGACCTCACTGTAAACTGACTTTCTGAGTCAGTGTGGCTGGCTCTAGAAGAACCAGTCCAGAGGGGGGTTTCTTTTGGGTGGGGTCGGAGGGTCAGACAAGTGGCGAGCAATTTTCTGTTGACTGCCTCATGTGTCAGCGTGGAAGTGACACTGTAAGAGGCTGGGGTCAGCGGCATTAAGGGGTAAATACTATGCAGCATGTATGGTAACAATGAGAGAGTGGTGTCAGCTGAAGGTTCCCCAACAACAGCCCTGAGTGTTGATATATACATTCATGCAAAAAGGGTAAAGGAAATAATTCTTTGGTCAAGGGATACTCAGAAATATTTAGTGATGTATCCGATGTGACTTCTGATACTTGTTCACTGAAGCCAGCCAAACCTCTACATGAGGTTTTATTGTTGAGGCCGAAAGCCCAGCTTGCTTTAAGTGTTCCTGAATATTGTGAACTGGAACCCTATTTGGATGACTGCAGGCAAGTTCCACACAAGTTGACTAGTGCAAATTTGTCAAAAGAATTTTGCCAGTTAATGCTTGTTGCTACATTATCATACTTGCTGTACAGGTACAAAGTTTGTTTGCTTGATAACAGAAAACTCAAATAGCTCCAGGTTCCAGCTTCATCAAAAGAAGATAATATATGTGTGAATGCTGTGTGAAGTGTTGCCGGCTGATGAACCTGAGTTGGTGGTTAAGAAATCATATTAGGAGGTGTACATTTTAACCTATGCAAGTCGCTCTTCACAATATGTTGGACCCCTCCAGGTGCACAAAGCTCTCTTCATCCCAAATCTGTTGTTTCCAGCAACCTTGCCAACTGTCCTGCTGTCACAGTGGATTCCAGTACCATGGCTAAATCGGAGTCAGTGCTCTCCGTGACAAGCGTCCCACCACAAAAGCTAAGCAATTTCTGCTGAGGCATCTTGTTTCTCATTACCACTAGTAATTTTCTCAGTAAGACCAGTTTGCCTAAAAACTCTGAGCATTGCTTGTTGTTGTCGTCTTTTAACGGGAACTCGAAAATTTGACCATATTTCACCCATTCTCCAATCCTTACACTGGCTTCCAGTGCACTTTCGTATTGATTTTAAAATTCTTTTATTTTTTTTTAATTGCGTGCATGGCTTGGCCCCCCAGTATTTGTCTGATCTGCTTGTGCCCTACATTCCATCTCGTTCACTCCGATCGGCTGATCAGGCACTGCTGGTAGTCCCTAAAACTAAACGTAAATCTAGAGGTGACCGTGCGTTTTCTGTGGCAGCTCCAAGACTCTGGAATGAGCTGCCTTTAGATATTAGACTTACTGAGTCATTTTCTGTTTTTAAATCTCGTCTTAAAACTCATCTATTCTCTTTGGCTTTTAATACAGTTTGAGGGTTGTCCTTTTCAGTTTTGTATTGTGTTGTAATAATTTTTTGTGAATTATTGTTTTATTAATTGTCTTTGTTGTGCTTTTATTGTATGTATTTATTTGTAGACTGTGTTCAGCACTTTGGTCAACAGTGTTGATTTTAAGGTGCTATATAAATAAAGGTGGATTGGATTGGTTGTATGAAGGATTTTCTTCTTGAAAACAGGTAGATAAAACCCAGTGGCACGCAGGTAGTCAGCCACAGTGCTGGCCAAATGGATATGCTGGCTGGCGTCAAGAGGCAGTTGAGCCACCTGTTGCGGCTGGTTGCTACGCTAATGAGAGCGAACCACCAAACAGTAAAGTTGCAGGCTGTAAAACCAAAACAATGGGCAGGCCGAAAACAACTGAAGCAACAAATTCTATAGTTGATTTAACATGACACACTGTTTGAGTGCCTCCTGGAAAATAATGAAATTGAGTATGTCAACAATGTACTTTTCTAACTGCATCTGTCAAGAAAATGCCTTTTGTGAGTCATAAGCTGCCCTGAAGCCAACACAGACAGTCTCTTGACGCTCCTATGAGCAGGTCAACGACTGGATGTGCCAGAATTTTCTCCAATTAAACAAATATAAAACTGAAGTTATTGTTTTTGGAGCCAGGGAGGAACGATTGCAAGTCAGTGAAATCTTGGTGTAGTCATGGACCTGAATTTGAGAACCATATTAAGACAATTACAAAGTCAGCCTACTATCACCTGAAGAATATATCAAGGATAAAAGGACTTATGTCTCAGCAGGACCTGGAAAAGCTTATCCATGCATTTATCTTCAGTCGACTTGACTACTGTAACAGTGTCCTTACAGGGCTCCCTAAGAAATCCATCAGACAGATGGATTCAGAACGCTGCTGCTCGAGTCCTCACTAAGACCAAAAAGGTGGATCACATCACTCCAGTTCGGTCTTTACATTGGCTTTCTGCATGTCAAAGAATTGATTTCAAAATCCTGCTATTAGTTTATAAAGCACTAAATGGTTTAGGGCCAAAATACATTTCTGATCTTCTGCTTCGTTATGAACCATCCAGACCTCTCAAGTCGTCTGGGGCAGGTCTGCTTTCTGTCCCCAGAGTCAAAACTAAACAAGGAGAACCAGCGTTCAGTTATTATGGTCCGTATATTTGGAACAGCTCCCAGATACCTGCAGGTCTGCTGAAACTGTCAGTTCTTTTAAATTAAGACTGAAGACTTTTCTTTTTACCATTGCTTTTAATTAAATATTTAAGATTTTTCTTTTTATTGATAACTTACACTGCACTGTAACTTTTACTGTCCTGTTTTCTTTTTCTTAATTTTTAGCTTTTTATTATATTTTATGTTGCTTTTAAACTTTTTTTTATATTTCCCTGTTGCGTTTATGTTTTATGTAAAGCACTTTGAATTACC
Source organism: Lepomis macrochirus (assembly GCA_024633595.2). NCBI lineage: Eukaryota > Metazoa > Chordata > Actinopteri > Centrarchiformes > Centrarchidae > Lepomis > Lepomis macrochirus. The sequence continues at coordinate 12,405,185 of JALXJV020000024.1, read as the reverse complement.
TTGTTGTTGAAATGCGCTATATAAATAAACTTGCCTTGCCTTGCCTATTAGAGTACCTGAGACTTGAATAATTTCTTTAGACGCCATCAAGGGCCTCCATGCTGCTAAAGGAGTACTGTATTTTACAAGTAGTTTATCTACACACGTATGGATTTGTAGATACCTCCCATCTGGAGACATCAATCACAGATTACAATAACAACCAAAATGCCAGCAGGAACTCTTGAGACTACTCACTTTCCTACACAACATGTCCTAATGTTGCTGTGATCACAAAATTGATTTTATCTGAGCCCTGTTTACAGGACATGGTGTTCAATCTAGGTTACGCTCAGGACCCCAGGACACATGGCACTTTACCCAAAGTGTGTGTTATGTGAGTTTAATTTCTGTGATTAGTAAAATGTAATTATGTCAGTGGCTGTATCTATTTGGTCTTCATTTACTAATGTCTTGTTTGTCATCATTTTACTTGTTTTTAAGAGTTTTAACAATAACAATAAGAACTGCCAGGTCACACATACTGCGATTTATTAAGTAAACTGATGAGTAACAGTGGTTGCTCCTTTGTGTTTTTAAAAGTATAGCTCATTTTCTGAAAATTTAAAAGAGTAATCATACACACCAAACACATTTCTTGCATTCAAAAATAATGTTATGTCTTCTCAAAAGTAAAGATTTGTTTTAGTTTGCACATCTCCTGCAGTAAGTCATCTCCATGAGCTGTAAAGATCATCAATAAAAATGGCTGCCTACTTAAACCCCACCCGCATTCCTTCGTCAGCCACTGTTCTGTTATTGTTATAATTATTGTCTTGGGCTTCTTTGGCTGGTATGTTATGAGCACAGTGATGCAGGGTTCTGATAACCCCTATAGCTTATGCTTCTGGGGTTGGTTAGTATTGGTCTCTGTATGCGGGTGTCCTGTATATTCCAATGTGTAGGCTCCTGTCTTTTCTAATGTATATGGCACAACCCAAGAAGGACAAACTGTAGTTGCGGACATCCTTTTGTGTGAACTCGACACAACTATACACTGAGTTGATGTATTCTGTTAAGGTTTGCACTCCTGGGTTTTAATTTTAACCCATGTGTTGTCCATGTGAGTGCTGTTCCTCTGAAGGAGCTCAGGGCTTTGATTTCGAAACTATGCAAAAAAAGTTTTTTTCCCTTTCTGTAACAATGCCTCTTGGCAACAAATCTTATACGATTGGAAAGCCTGTTCATTTCCCTTTTAAATCGCGCCACATTGGTAAGGAACATGCATTTGTGGGATGAGCAGCAGAGCTGAGTATGTGGTTGTGCCCATGAAAAATTTGCCAAATGTTCTCTGACAATTCCAAATAGATTTTCTTTGCTGTTGACACTTGTTTTGTGTTGTTTGGTGGAAGTCTGAAGAAACAAGACATATTGGCAATTTATTCATTTAACAGCCTGGTCGCACATTGCTGTGGGATGGCATCGCATTCTTCAACCAGGCCTGGCGCTAGTATAGAAGTGAGACATAATCAGCTGTCCATCCATCGTCAACCAGGGTTGCAGGGACATAATTATTATTCTACCAAAATAATTTTGTAGAAACAATCTACCAAACATAAAAGACCTTACTTTTTTGTGCTTAGTTTACTTATCCACGTAGATGTTGGCCACAGTAGGAGATACGGACGAGCCCATGACACAGCCATGCTTCTATCTGTAGAATGCCTTGGTGTATTGATAATACAGTAGGTGGCATTCAGAGCAGTTCACAATTCTGGGTTGGCTGAGATTAGTTCTGTTGTTCAGGGTGTTATCTTGCTGCAGTCGTGTCGTGACAGTTTCCACTGCTGCCACAGTGGGTATACATGTAAACAAGGAGGTCACATCATAGGACACCGTGGTTTCATGGGTAGTTTCAGTCCTCAAACTTCATTCACAAGGTCTGTGGAGTTTTGGATATGGTGAAGCATGTTGCCGACCAAGGCTGCTTGGGCTGTAGATATATCTTTTCTTCTTGTATCCACTGGTGGGATCTCGCTTCAGTGTTTCATATGTATTAGTGTCACTTAGTGTCATGAGTAGTGTGTTGACACTGGCATGTTAGTCAGCTGCCTTTCTCACTGCCTTCCATTTCTAGATGGAGAGATTGGAAGGGGTTGCCTCTGTGGTGGAAAGTGCTGCTGATACCTTCAGCCTCAGCTGCTTCTGTTTCTGTTAATATGATTTTCTTTATAGCGGATTCTGTTACTGTTGGAGGTTAAACTGTAGGCGTATATCTTTTGATTCTGGCTTACCACTTGAGGGTGTTCATCCAGAAATGCTTAACAAGATTGTCAAGTCATTCAGGTTATAGATCTTTCAGACTTGGCCTCAGGTGAAATATACTTTCTGAAACTGGTCCCTGATACCAGTCTTGCAATAAAACACAACAGAGAAAAACAAATAGCTCAAGGAAGGCTCCTGGTTAGGCTAAAGGGGAAGGGACAAAGGTGGTGACACCTGTTGAGCAAAAAGGGTAAACACTACATCCAGTCTACCCCAGAGGAAAAGCAATCACCATTCCTTTTAACTGTCGGGATTTGGCTCAGAGGATTTCTACACAAACTTGCACCATTCAACATCTTCTGAAGGCAATCCAGGTAATTAAAAACACATTATTTTCATAATTATTATGAAATTGTTTTTGTTTATTAAAATACTTTTTATTTCTTTATACTGTCTTTAGTATAAAGACAGTATGTTGTGTTGGCTTTAGGACAGCTTACGACTTGAACGGCATTTACAAGGTACAAGGTACAACGTTGTTTATCATTATACAGCACAAGGCTGCATAACGAAATGAAATTTGTAAATCTAGATTTTTAGATTGACAGCTGCAGTTAGAATAGAGCTTTGCTGCCATAGTTAAAATAATGTTGTTCAGATCGATAAACGATAAACTCAAACAGCAGAAATGCAAAAGTGGATTCAGCAACTGTTCAGAGAATTTACAGTAGATTTTTTTTCTGAATTCACACTGCTCAGAAAGTGTATGTCTACATTTTGTAAATGCACAGTGCTGCTAAATGTTTAGCTTGGATATATTTTTATTATACTAACAAATATAAATTGAAATACAAAATTTTATATATGCACAACTGACTGTCTAAATCTCTTTAACTGCAACCTTAACGGCTAAACCTATAATCATATTTTATTGTACACATTTCATCTGTGGTTCAAAGCCTGTAAGTCACCTGCAAAGTGAAAAATATATTTAATTATGTGGCAATTATGTTAGCTGCCAGCAATGCATGCTCAATACGCATCATCTGCTGAAAAGGGATATATTAACATTTTCTTGTTTGTGGATTTCCCTACAGATACTGAGGATGGCGGTAAATTGGCCAGCACTGCTCTCCATAGGAGTGTTTTATATGATTGTACTGGCTACAGGTATCTGGGCATCCAGGAAGTCCAAATGTGAAGAGAAGAAGTGCGTTGGGAACCGCAGTGAGGTCGCAATGGTTGGAGGGAGGAACCTAAACATCTGGGTCAGCATCTTCACAATGACAGGTAGAATAATAGCAATGACAATAATAACATTATAGAGGATTCTAGTCAAACAATGTCCCCACTGTCATTAATTTTCTTTCTCAATGCCTGTGTGTGTGCTTACGTTTTGCAGCCACTTGGGTTGGAGGAGGCTATATTTTGGGTTGTGCTGAAGTGGTCTACGATCCAACAAAGGGGTTGGTGTGGGCTTTGCCAGTACCAGTTGGCTTCGCCATAAATCTCATTGTTGGTAAGTGAGGTCGAATATGACTGCTTAGTCACCACAGTGATGGTTTCACTATACATAGTGAAACCATACACTGCTCAATAATCACTCTACAAAAAAACATAGTAAATGTCATTGCTATAATTGGCAAACACTGTTTCTACATATTCCAGAGATGACAATAAAAGCTAATATTTTGTCTGTTGGGCTGCCTTTTTATACATAAACATAATTTTTAATAATTTTTAAAGTGTTTCAAATGTTTCCGTTAATGTGACTGCAGGTGCCCTCTTCTTCATCAAACCTATTCGGAAGAAGAACTATGTCACCCTCATGGACCCATTTCAAGAGAAATATGGCAACACTGTAGCTGCTATTCTTTTCATTCCTTCTCTCATAGCCGATGTCTTGTGGATAGCATGTATTCTTGGTGCACTGGGTAAGTAAGAAACAACGATTTAATAAATAAATTCTCAATTGCATACATAAGCATACGTATAAACAATAAATACATACATACAGTATCTCACAAAAGTGAGTACACCCCTCACATTTTTGGAAATATTTAATTATATCTTTTCACTTAGGGGTGCACACACTTTTGTTGCCAGTGGTTTAGACATTAATGGCTGTGTGATGTGTTATTTTGAGGTGACAGCAAATTTCCACTGTTATACAAGCTGTACACTCACTACTTTACTCAAGGGTCATTTCTTCAGTGTTGTCACATGAAAAGCTAAGTAACAGACTCCATGAGGATCCTATGTCCTCTAGTGAGATCTGTACTCATAGCCCAGCACCATGCAGCTCGATTGGCATTCACCAGAGGACACCAGAATTGGCAGGTCCGCCATTGGCACTCTGTTCTCTTCATAGATGAGGGCAGATTCACACTTAGCACTTGTGACAGACTTGAAACAGTCTGGTGAATATTACGCTGCCTGCAACATCATCCAGCATGATGCTATTGCAGTGGGTTAGTGATGGTCTGGGGAGCATATCCTTGGGGGTTGCACGTCTCATCAGGAGCATGCTCAAACGTTATAGAGTGCATATAGTCACTTAGGGGCCAAACACACGACTGAGTCACATTATGAGTTGTCATTAAAATTTCATTGTGATTTTTAGCCCCCAATCAGTTGGTGATTTTGGTTTCCACTGACCACTATTGCATCATTTTGTTCTCAATGAATTACACAATGTACAGTAAAGATTTTGAGCTTTGAACATTTTTTATTGGGATGTGATGAGTGTTACATAAATACAAATAGAATTACTACAAATAGAGATACACATTAAAAAATGCTACTTAGTAAAAGCTGTTTAGTGGTGCTAAAACAATTATTTTAATGAAAATTACATGGCATCAATTTTTGTTTGTTGCTTCAGCACCTGAGTTTGAGTTTTGTGAAAGTTGTGCACTCTGAGTGTATTTTTTGTGGTTACAGGAGGCACGGTAAGCGTGATCGTGGATATCTCGTCCATACTGGCTGTGTGCATCTCTGCTGCTGTGGCTATCCTTTACACATTAATGGGAGGATTGTACTCTGTGGCCTATACTGATGTCATCCAGCTTACCTTCATGATCATTGCCTTGGTACAAACATTACATTTCAACTACCTGCAAAACTAATGATTTTCCCTTCAACCTCAGCTTTAGCCTATTTTGTATTTAATGCTAATAAGCAAATGTTGCAAATGCTAATACGCTAAACTAAGATGGAACATGGTAAACATTATATCTGCCAAACATCAGCATGTTACAGTAACATGTACACAATCACATAATAGCACAGCCTGTCAAAACACAGCTGTGCCACACACAGCTAGTGCAGCTGTAGTTACAGTATCTACTGTTGATGGTGTATCTTTATTAATGTGAGTACTATTTTTATCCACAGAACTTTACATGACTGACATACAGTATTTTCACCTGTTTCCCGTTTTCATCCTTATTTCAGTGGCTCTGTGTGCCTTTTATCCTGACAAGCCCCTACTCTGCTAACATCACTGTTGCTGCAGTTACCAAGCTGCACCAGGAGCCATGGCTCGGCAAGCTGGAGCTGGAGGATACAGGTTGCTGGATAGACGACATACTGACACTGGTAACGGACACCTGTAACGGGCCCCAGTTAAATAACTTAGAAAGGCAATTTCACTAAAATCTCTTAATGCAAGATCAAGACGGACTAAATCTGAAGGATAACATCTTCTCACCTGCCTTACCTTTCCTTGTTACCTCAATTAAGCCCCCTAAGCATATTCTATAACACCTATACTTGAGTTAAAAAGGTGTTATATGGGAACATAAATTAAATATTACATTGCATTATTCATGTTGTATATAATCCTGTCTTTTTTCCTCTCCAAGGTCATTGGAGGGCTCTGCTACCAGGTTTTCTACCAGAGAGTGTTGTCCACAGCCACTGATGCCCAAGCAAAGATCACCTGTTTTGCTGGAGCAGTATTATGTCCAATCCTTGGCATCCCGTCACTCATCATTGGGGCAGCAGCGGCATCTACCAGTACCATCTTCTCGTTGTCTTCATTGTCTTTCTAACTATTCGACAAAATCAAACATCTCTAACCAAATTCCACTCATATATAACCCTATGACGCATATCTTTGTTTTAACTGCATGTGCTTAATGTCTGTCAGATTGGAACCAGACCACCTTCGGTTCACCCAGCCCGTTAGAACAGGGCAAAGCTGGTATGATCTTGCCTATTGCCCTTCAGCATCTCTGCCCTTTCTATGTATCACTGCTTGGTATGGGAGCACTTGCTGCTTCAGTTATGTCATCAGTGGACTCTGCACTTCTATCTGCTGCTTCCCAACTGGGCCGAAACGTCTTCAAGAACATCATCTACAAACAGGTAACACCTCACATCACCACTACCTATACAGGGGTATGTTTCCTTTCCTTTTTTGACATTTAGCCACAAGGACCTTATGATAGGACTAAATATTTCCATAATTTAACCTGAGAGCAATGTGAAAAGATATTTGTTTCCATCTGTGTATGTTTTGGGCCCTGCACATGAATACTGTGATGGTGAAGCAAGTTTCAAGACTCTGCAAAGTTGATTTTCCTACTGTAGTTCAGAGCTTAAACAATTAGAATGACTGAACAGAACATGAATGGGCAACTAGTAACCAATTATTGGTTTAAGTAATTTATTATGCAATAAGACAAAGAGTTTGCAGCCACGCTAGCGGCTCTTTGAGGCAAATGACAGAATATCAGAATATGTTTTTTGGTCTATTGGTCAGACAACACAAGCCATTTTAAGATGTCAACTAGGGCTCCAACAAATTGTCCTGGCATTTTTCACCTTTTCTGACCTTCTATTGACTAAAGTGCTAATCACTTGATAAAAAATAGTCAGTACATCAATTGATAATAAAATTAATAGTTGCAGTAATTAACTAAATAGTAACAAATAGCTGCTTGGAAGGAAGGAAAACACATACAATTTTAAACACTATAGGCTACTTAAAACTTGCACCAAAGATAGTATTCAGAATTTGAAATTGCTTATAACACACAAAACAGAGTTCTTTGAAGGTTTTTTTTATAGTATCACTCATCACAAATCTACAATGTGATCCATATTTTGATTTAATAAAAATTAAATAATTTCCTCTTATTGCAGGCATCAGAAAAAATGATTATCGTGGTGGTTAAAGTATCAGTCCTCCTGTGTGGACTGATAGGAGCAGGCCTGGCCTTGACATCATCGTCCATTTTCCTGTTCTGGATGATCAGCGCAGATGTCATGTATTCAATGCTGAGTCCCCAGGTGATATGCACCTTCTACTTATCTCAGTTGGTGAACAGCTATGGGGCCTGTTCTGGCTTTGTGGTGGCAATACTGCTGAGAGCTCTGGTTGGGGAACCCTCAGTAGGCCTGCCTGACGTGCTGCCCCTGCCCTGGGACAGGATACAGGAGGACGGTCACCGATACCGCTTGTTTCCTTTTCGCACCGCCATCATGCTTATCACCACTGGAACAATTTTATTAGCATCACGCCTTGCCATGTGGCTGTCAGGGAGAGGGCTGCTGAGAAGAATAAGTGATGCTGAAACGGATGCAAACGTATATCACATGGCACCAGTCCAAACAGATGTGGAGGAAAAGGGCAGACTTAATGAAGAACAGTCTTACTTATCCTCCCAGGGAAGTAATGAAGAAGGAAATACATGTTAGGATTTTTTCTCAGCATGCATCTTCATACAGCATGTGGGTGGTGTTTAAACCAGGATTTATTTATTAGGGTCAAATGGACACCTATAATAATTATCATGGGGTCATTACTCTGTCTCAGAGTGAGTTGTATTAAACATCCATTTCAAGACAAATGTACTGCTGGTTGTGTTATATAAGCTGAAAATACATGTGATATTTGGTTGTGTGCAGTTCATTTCTTTGTATGTCTTACTTTCTTTCAGGGCAGGGGACAGCATTGTGCATATGTCAGAACAGTGTATTTTAGGAAGACACAAACAGCAACCTTCAAACGGGACACCCCATTGATTTAGCATTGCACTTTAACTTAGGAACAGATGATGAAGGAGTCTGAAACTAACTTTCAATTTTTTGCTGGTTTAATGGGTTGCCTGTGCAGGACAAGAACTGCCCAAATGGTATTGTTAAAGTCTGCTCCAAGATAATTGGAGCCCAGCAGAGAGACTGGTCCATGTTCTGTCCAGTGAATTCACTGTAATGTACAATGCCAGCATTGTAATGTGCCCTTGAGGAGACCAAACTGCTACCCTAAGCTTTTTTATTCATTCCGCTACCAAGGTTACTAGTCGTTTTAAATGACTGTCACATCCCTTTAAACTCTTATTTATATGACCTGTAAGAATGATTTATTTTGTTTCATTTTACTTACGGCTGTTTGTTGTCTCCTTGTGTTGACCTATTTATGTTGATCTTATCTCACCTTTGACATATAACTACCTTGCATGTGAATTTGAGTTGTGTGTATGAATTGGGTAAGCAGCAAATCAACTGCACTTTAAAAAAAAAAAAAAAAAAGTGGTCTGAATCTTTTATGTGGCCCTCCTTGCCTGGTAAATACCCACATGTTTCAAACTCCACATCTCAAGAGTATACTGCAGGATTTCTGTTACAAATTTGAAGTCCAATCCAAGAAAACTCTGACTGCATCATCAGGCGTCTTTATTTAGAATATTCCATTTAGCAGAAAAAGGTAAATCTATATGTTAGCCTCAAATGAGGAATGAAAATTTGGGTCAAGCTCAAAGATATTTCCACCAGGCACAGTCCTGCATACACAAAGAATAATAATTCACTTGTTGACACAGGGAGTATTTCTTTGGTAGGAAGTTCAGGTGAAAAATGTTACCAGTGTTAACAAGAGTGGCTAATCCAGTCCCATTTAACTTTTCAATGCTGTGAGCACCATGCACCAAATGGCTTCTCTCCACTATATTGGGGTGGAAGCACAAATCTCAGATATCTCAAAACACTGCAACTATACGCATAGCCAGATATCATTATCAGCAGGAGAATTTTGAGTATCACTGTCTGGAGCTGTTGTGCTGGTTGAGGCACCGTCTCATCCTCTCTGCATGTTAGCAGCAGCTACTTTAGAAACTGCTTGCTAACAGCTGTGTCATTGTTCGCTCTATATTATGTTGTCATGGAATTGGATTTCTCCAGAATTGCTTACCTCACCCTTTAATTGTGTGTCTGACTGTGCATTATAAAAGTCTCTTCTTGCCTGAATATTTTACCGCACTTCAAACACTGGAAAGACTTTTTGTTCGAGTGGATCTTCATGTGCCTTTTCTGCGCTCTCAAAGTGTGAAAGGATTTGGGACACACTGAACACCTATAAGGACTCTCTCCCGTATGTTGGCGCATGTGAACCACCAACTGACACTTTGCTATAAAACCTCTCCCGCAGTGTTTGCACGTGTATGGACGCTCTCCTGTGTGATACCTCATGTGCAGCCTCAGCTCCCCAGAGGAGAGGAAAGCCTTCCCACATTCTGTGCACAGGTAGTTCTTTTCCCCTCTGTGCATCCGCATGTGTCTCGCCAGGTGCTGGATCGAAGTCTTTCCACAAATGTCACATTTATAGCGTCGGTCTCCTGTGTGAATCCGAACGTGCAAATCAAGGCTATTCAAAGACCTGAAACCCCGGCCACAGCGAGAACACAGATACGGCGTCTCGCCCGTGTGAACCCGGCGATGAACATTCAGGGCGTCCTTAGATGAGTACGTCTTCTCACACTTGTCACAGTAAAATCTCACTGTGTGTGCTTTTGTGTGTCTCTTCAGTGTTGACACATTCTTGAAGACCTTTGTACAAACATTACAAGCGCTTTTTGTGCTTTTCATCTCAGAAGTGCACGTTTCAGTATTTACCATCTGAAGGACATGGTCTGTCTCAGGTTCTTTAGACTGAGATTGGCTGGGTTCCTGGATCAGGTGTGCCTCTGTTATGTGCTGTAGAAGACCTGACACTTGGCTGTCGGAGTAGGGACACAAAGAGCAGGTCTGCGGTCCTAAAGGCATATGACTGTTTAAATCTGAAAGAGACAAGATGATGAGCAGATTCAGTTTAGGTGCTACAAAAATGGCAAGTTTTAGTATTACCTGAGTGTTTTGTGTCAAGATCATAGATTTCAATTCCTTCACTTTCTTTTGATCTTTGAAATCAATCCTTGTAATATTACTAGTTATCCCAACAAATGAGCAAAGCCCTATAAATATGGAAATTCAGTTGGAAAGCAATTGTTTTCAGTGGTGTCTAAAACCGGATGCCATACTTGAGCAGCTTGCAGCGGTCAGGTCATTGCTTTGTTCATCTTTTAACTCCAGGTCCTCATCTTTGCTACAGTTCTCCAGATTAATATCAATTTGGTTTTCCTCAACAGACTCCTCATCCTCACTATAATTAAACTGCCCTTCATCTTCACTGCCTGTGGACAGTTCCTGATGCTCTGTAGGAAGTTGCTTCGAGTTTGGTTTGTGAGGAATTGATAGCCTCGGCAAAAACATACTCTGAGTTTGAGAGTAACCTGTGAGGAGAGAAAGAAAACCCATTCAGTTCTCTGCATATTAGCTAGCATAAATTGCTACATGAATACAGCTACAGCAATAGCAGCCAAATCAACAGCATACAATACTGGACTTAGCATTTTTTGGCTGCCAGAATAACACCACTGTAGTTTAGATTTTTATTGTAAAATCCAGCTACTTTTCAGCCCATTTTCCTGAGTATTTTTCAACAACCGGGGCCTGAGAGTTTTGTCATATTTACTGACCTAATAGAAGTTTTCATATCAATATTAAATGTGACAAACTTCTAAGTGGATGTGTGCTTTCAAATTTGCAACACTTACTGATGTTTTAGTTTTTTTTAATTGAAAGAACCCATGGGTAACAGTCACATTTTTTAGTATGTCATTAAAATGCAAGTTCAAAAGGTGGCAAAAAAGTAGAGGTCGGGGAGCACGAGGGACAGCAGCAATGATTAGGCCAGCCCTATTTCTTCGTCCTCTCGTGTTGGAATGAGAGCAGACGGGACGCCACAGCGACTCGCTATCTAATTGTTTTACTGTTTTAAACTACAGTGCTGGCCAAATCATACACAGTGTACTTTTAAACATGACACATGTTCTGAACTTAAATGCAAACTCTTCACTTTTTAAGTCAGTAAATGTTGCAAGAAATGTTCACATTGTGTCTCTTAAGAACGCCTGGTGGTTTATTCTTTAGCACTCTAGAAGAAGACTTACATTTGTTTGTGCTTCCTGACTGTTGCTGGTGAAAGTGCAGTAGCGCCTTCAGCTGATCTGGTTCCAAAACCAGTTGTCCACACTCTTCCATGACAGAAGGGGTGGTTTTGAGCCACTCTGCAGTCTGTGAAGTGTGTGCAAAACACATAACAAAGAACAAAGACCACACTTATCCAACATCTTCATTCCAGGCTCTTTATTCAGTATCTTGCTCGGTGACAGTTACTAGTCTATAGTGCCAGTGTGAATCCAAACTTGCATTTATTTATTCAGCTTCTCACATAAGAAATGTGTAATCTCATTTATGCTTAGAAATGATGGCATACATGAATCCACATTTTTAGGCACTTAGTTATTATTTCAAAATGTACAGTACCTGTTTAATATCCGGTATAGGCAAAAGATTATCCAGTTTAGAGATGAATTTCCATACTAATGTGTGCATAGTTTTTTCATACTGCTGGCCATAGTGGATGGGAAAGACTTCCTGGGAAAAAGGAAGGTAGGAACACACATACACACAATTTTCATCTTCCTTTGTCAACAATTTCAGAAATGTCCACTCTTTAGGTAAGATTTGAGCTATTTGACTTATTGGCTCCATCATACTATTTTTTTATTTTTTTTTACAAAAGTCTTAATAGACTGATGAATCCCAAGCTGCTATTGATAAATAAGCCTGTTATCAGACACAACTTTTATTATGGCAATCATGTTAAGAATGTCTGACCTTGAAAAACATCCTTCTCTCCTCTGTGTCCTCGAGCAGGAGATGAACAACTTCCACAAAGTTTGACTTTGAATTTTCCAACTCCTCTAATTCCTGTTAAGTGGTGTCAAAAGCAAACAAATTATAAATGTGTTGTTTCCCAAAGAGTGAGTTCAGGGTCGCTTTTGACCAATCAACAAGATGCATTATCAATTCAAAGTCTCATCAAAATCAGCACATCACTTCACTCCAAAGCCCTGAGTGTTGGCTCAGGGCTCACCTGAGCCAACACTCATTTCTCTGTGGATCAATAATAAGTAGCTCATGGACTAGCAAACTAAATAAACAAACTATGGTGAGGTTAAGAGAAGCAGAGGAGCTGGTCTGTGTCTGTAATAGCAGGACACTGGTTGTATATGGCTCCTATAAAAGCTTAAAGCATGGAGCCACTTATAGCAGCTAAACTAAAATTAAAAATGTAAGAGACCAGAAATTGAACATTAAATAACAACAAGTCCTCAGAAATCGTTAGAGGGGAGAAGATCACTGCCTCGGGCAAAGTGAGGTGGAGATCCATGGAGGATTTCCTTAATGATCTCTGTAATGCTACTTAATTTGGAATTTGACTGTCTGATTTTGACCCCAGCCTTTTCCTATTGTCAGCAACAGAGGAGCTTATCCTATGTGTGACAACAACAGAGCATCAGTTCAGTGTCTACCACGCACAGCTAAAACCTTGTTAAGGTGATCAATGTGACAAGTGGAGTGTAATAAAATCTAGGCCAATCTAATATAACCTATTGAACACTTTCATATTGTGTGCATCCCTTTTTGTAATAAAGGCTTTACAAAATGAATGAAAAGTTGACCCAGCCGCCTGACTTAAGACCCATTTAGTGCTCAATTACAAAATATTTTTTATTTAAATTTATTTAACAGCGGATTGACTGACAATTTGTAAAGCACTGCAGATCCTACTGAGAATCAACACACTCTGCAGCTCTATGCTGCTTTTAGTTCAGTATTCAGGCACACCTGCAGACTTACTTCCAGGTCACAGCTGGAGCCCATTGTGAGGTTTTGAATGACCCCCAGGTGAGGTTGTATATTCAGCAGGTTGGCTGTGCTCTCGCTGCGACACAATTCCAACACCATCTGAAACAGACACCATAACAGACACTTCATTGTACTGTTGTTTCTCTAATATGTGTAGGTGTAACCTCAAGTAAGGCTACAAAAAGTTACATTTTAATGTTCTAAATAGCCTGCTTAACAACAGCAAATATCAAGATGTAAGGTTAGTTCCTCTCCTCTGAAAAACAAATTTTACTGTAGAAATTACGACGCTTACCCTTGCTCTTAGTCTGAGCAGGAGTTGCACTTTATCTCTGGGCGTCAGCAGCTCTGGGATAAGCTCTGTCACCAACCTCACCAGCTCCTCCACCTTTCCATAGTGTAGCACATTACAAGCCTGGACTACTTGCCAGGCAAAAGCACACATCAGACGCAGCGTTGGAACAAGGAGACACAATGAGGTGACAGACAAGCAGCGACCTGCAAATGGGGAAAGAAAAATTACAGAGCAAACATATCTTGCATACAGATTTATTGACAAAGTTCCAAACCCAGCATAGGTGGTCCCCCCCATAAATTTGCACTTGCAATAATTTAAATAGTCCCTGTGTTTGCAAATTTTCAGATCTGAGGAACAACTACTAATCATCACTCTCTTCTGCATGAAGTAACCTAATTCAGAACACCATTTCTAATGTTACTTGACACATCCTCTAGTTTTAAGCCACAGTAAAGTACAAAGACAACTACCTAAGTCTTCCACAGTTTCAGAAGGGTCTAGCTGTGATGTTTGCAGAGAAGCACAGGTTGAATCCATGGCTTCAGCTGCTTGTTCAGTCTCAGCCTCTGGCTTATGATGAGCAAGGACTTTATCCATAATGGTGAACCATCGGCTCTTTTGTTTCTTAGAGTCCGTCTGTTCCTTCACCTTTCTGTACTTTCGTTTCAGCAGTTTTATCTTTGATCTGCATTGGCTGGTGGTCTTATCAAAGCCCTGAGTGGCGAGCGCGGAGCTCAGCTGAGCAAACACTATTTCATTTCTAGTTGATCTAAGCTGCTCCTCGACGCTGTCCTCTGCCCATCGGGTGAGCAGTGCTTTGACTTCATCTGGTGTCCAAACAATCCGTGTCGTATCTGTTGAAAGCAATGAAAACAAGGTGAGAGCTCTCAAAGACGCAGATACTGACCTTTTGTCGTGAGATTTAAAACAACAGACCTCTCACAGGCTCATCCTCTGGTGACTTAGAATCCACCTCTGTAGAAATCTCTCCACCAGAGCCAAGGACTCCATCCAATATAGCAAACCAGTTGCTTTGAATGTCCCTGTACTGTTCCTCTTCCTTGGTTTTCCTGTACTCCTCTTTAAGGTTGTTCACTTTAAGAAGGCACTGATGTGGTGACTTGTTAAACCCCACAGACTTAAGTTCACTGCTGAGGTACTTAAAGACTTGATTGTTTGTTGCTGTGGTGAGAAGCTGCCTTTGAATGTTTGGTTGTGCCCAGAGGGTCATCAGCACTTGGACTTCATCGGGCAACCACTGGGTTTTATCTGTGAAAGTACAAAAAAGCAAAAAAATCAAACAAAGGCATTTAGATAAAAAAGTATACATAAACGATATGAAATGACAATGACATTTAATGCAAACTGGGATTTAGTAAATGGCTCTTTATCCATTCATTTAATGTCTGGCCCTTTGTTCAACCAGGTCATTACTAAATTTGATAAAAAGACCTGGCCGAAGAAGCTGCATATCTACATCGCTGCATGCATTAATTACACAAAGAGGCAACATAAAACAAAAGCACAATGTTGGTCAGTATAATATAAAACATTAACAAAAACTAAATTTAAACAGCGCCACTCTAAATCCTTTGAATCAATAAAACATAACATATTGTACATTGCATAACAACATGCAATATACAACAATCTATATTTTCAGATAATGACACTGACTCTGATGGAGTCTCTGTTTTTTTTACGGCCTGATAATTTGAGATGGGAGCTGAGACTGGTCAAAAGTTCCTCTCGTTTGTACACAGAAAGAAGAAGCTGTTCCTGTACTGTATTATCTGCCCAAGGCGTTAATGTCCAATGGGAAGCAGCTGATTGTGTTCCCCAGCAACACCTGCTTGTAGCTCATTTGAAATTGCATAAATGAAAAAGAAATGCTGGCAAAACAGAAAAGTCTTCAGATGGTTACAGCATTTGGCTGATTTCTAGTTTTAATTTCTTCTTACCATCAGTGTCCACATCCAGGACAGATTGTGACCGACTGAGCAGTAAGGGCTCTGTTATTTCTGAACGTCTTGCTGTTGCAGCATTGGAACTGAGGACATCGTCCATAATGGCAAACCATACACTGCTTTTGCTTCCAGCCCTGTGCTGACCAAGTTTGATTCTCTTGTAGTCCTGCTTCAGTTTTTTGATTTTCTCCCTGCACTTCTTCGGCGCTTTGTTGAATCCAAGTGATGCTAGTTGAGCACTTAGGTGAGCATAAACTTTATTATTCCTTACGTTGCGGAGAAGCTCTTCTTGAACAGTGGGATTTGCCCAAAGTGTCAACAATGTTTGGACTTCTCTATTTGACCAACAGCATAATGGTATTTCTGTGAAAGCAAGAAAATAGATAAACTAAATACATTTTTAAGAAGGCAATGCATTTAAACTTTTATGAAAAGAACTGACACTCTAAGACTGTATTCCACAAACAGTTTAGTACACTAATTCTGCATAGCATTTAGCCTCTGGCCAGTTTGCTGTTTCTAAAGACTTTATCTAGGTGCTTTTGAGAGACTATTTCTTAAATATGGAGGACTGATCCTGACAAATTCAGAAATAAATAAATGCTCAATAAATAAATAAGCATCCAAATAAATGCACAAAATAATAAAGCAAATGAATAAATGTAGGCAGTAATTAAATTATACAAGCAGACATACTTTTTCATCTTTGTGATAATTACCTTATTTATTTATTGTCTGTTATAATCTTCAACTTTATTAATTACTTCTTTTTTAAATGTATTTATTTATGTGTGTGTTTTAATATTTTTGTTTGTTATTTCTGTTTTATTCTTCCGCTGCATTTTCTGCCCTATTAATTTCCCCAGTGATATCTATTTCTGTCAGTCCTTTTTACATTTCTCTATGTGTTTCATTATGCAAATAAGGAGGGGCTGTGTCTTAAGGGGTGAACTTCTCCCCTATTGATGGTCCAGTCAGATGGGAGAGCGCTAGGTCTACTCTACCTGCACACATCAACAAGCTTGCTCCTCATGCAGTCAGATGGCTTCCTTCAGTGCGCTGAGGTGTTTAGCAACTCTGTTTGAAGACAATACTACCAGCCATGTCGTCCTTTTTCATGTCAAATACAAAATACAGATCATTTTTATAACTTATGGTTCATTTTACGTCCAAATTTAAATTATTAGCATTTAAACGTTCATTTTAAAACCACAGCGGTCTTTTGGCTGTGTCTTTTCTAGTGCACTGTGCTGATTACGATACAGCGTCACCACATCAGCGGTATGCCCCAAATGCAGTTACAAATGACAGAAATCCACAAAGCACAATGCTTGCTAGAAAAACAGTGTTTATCCTGAAGACACCTGTCAGATTTTTGTCAAGAGATGGAGGCGGCTGCCTCATAATTCTGATTGAGAAGATTAGGTTCTCGCTGAGAGGTTCTCTAAAGATCTTCCATAAAACCTAGTAACCATTTTTAGAATATACAGACACCCTGGCTAATAATGACCCCTTTGTTTATTTTATTCAGTCGGAATTTTATGTGCATTCCCTTAGCTTGGTGACAACTTACCTTTTCCTGATGTTTGCACTTCAGTGGACGTCAATGTGGTACTTGTAGATGGACTGTTAACATCTTCTAGTTGAATGGAGTAGAAACTTGGGTATTCTGGTTTCTCAGTGGGGTAAGGTGTTGCGCCTGGTGTAGAGAAGGGGATGAAGTTGCTGTTGCAGCTTCCAGGAATATCTGTCATAGGGGATGAATCTGCAAGAAAAAAAAAACTTAATGAACAAGTTTTAATTCATTGGAACAGACAAAGAAACAATTTGTGCACAGATTTCTCTTTTATCAACAGTTAGAAACCAGGCTGTGTTCCTCAACACATACACTATCTCTAAAACCACATAACCTACAAAAGTTTTAAGAAAAAGGCCCTGTCTGCATTCATTTGACATAAATTAAACAAGCTGAATGTGACTTTTTTCTTTTGGAACAATGACCACTTACCTGTTTCCATGTCTGAAATCAGACATTCAGGTATCATGGTGGCTGACTGTTCTGTGTCCTCTTTTGTAACTGGACTTTGACTCATAATAGTGTCCATGGCATCATACCACCTGAAGGTCTTTCTTTTGTCCCCACTTTCGTCACTGTGTTTCTTTATTTTCCTGTATTCTAGTTTAAGTTTCTTTATCTTCTCCCTGCACTGTTTAGCAGAACGACTCACTCCCATTTCAGCCAGTCTACCCGACAATTCTCTGTATACTTTCTCATTTCTCAACGATTCCCCAAGGTCGTGCTGTATTTTTTCTTCTGACCACACTGCTATAAGCACCTTAGTCTCTTCTTGAGACCAGTTGACCGGAGCCTCCATGTTGTTTCCTTTCTTTTCTTCTTAAAGGAAGAACAAGTGACTACAGAGATTTGCTGCACGTGAATGTTTTTTCAAAATGGCGCTCCATCCGCTGGACGTCAGACTGTTTGAGCCAATCAGATGGTCCTTGTCCATACAGGCCGGCTGGGGGAGGAGACGGGGGCTGTGCCCAGATCAGATCCGTAAAGAAGAACCAGAATGCTTGATAACGGTTTGGCTCACACAGCGGGGCAAAGGCGTTCCGTGGCGGGCCAGTGGAAATGGCCTTTTATATGTTGAATGGGTCTTGCAAAGTTGTCAGGTTTAGACACCTAAAATATCAAACAAGGAAGAAAGACGAGAGTTAATAGCTTTTTACTCGCGAGGAGAACGGACAGAGATGTACTCAGTGACATACTCCAACCGCTCTGAGGCATCTCTGCCGTTTCCTATCTTTTTATTATTATCAGGGAGGTCCCTATAGTTACATACACATTGCTGCTATATGGGGAGAGGGGATAAGCAGCAGCATGAACTGTGACATAGTTAGATTAGCATATGTTGCTGTACAGAATGTTCCAGGAATATGTATGTTTGCACAGCCGCATATCAGTAGCTGTTTTGGTTCTCGCTTCCTCGGGTGTCTGCTCTGTGACTCCTGTCTGACACCCATCCACTGCAGGCTTCCTGTGAACACTTATCTGTAGTAAACTCAAAGATTCATATTAAAACACAATGCTTATATTTCCATATATGTATGTATTTCCATGTACCGAGTAAATATGAGATAACTTATATACATAAAGATTCCAACAAAAGTGCACCCCATTCATAGACGAAACGGACGCCGCCAACACGAAATATGTCAACAAAATGTTACGCAACATCACAAGAAAAGTGCATGAATATCAGCTATTGTTTTGAGCACCAACTTCGAATGTAAAGATCTCTTTATTTTATTAGGGAAGTTTCATGTAAACACAAAGCCAAATGCTCTAAGTCAACCTCATGTTTAAAATTATTCTTTATTCAAATTGACATGTACTTTGAGTCTCTTAACTTTGTAACCAAAGAAAAAAGCATTTCACTTACTATATATTTGGACTATACTAATAAGTGATACCTTCTGTCACCACTTGTTAAACAAGTCCGACACTTGTTCATCTCTACTTTTAATTTTTAATCATTATATCAATTCTAATTCTAAATAGTAAATCTGAATTCTAAATAGTTATAATTTAAAAGTTATTTTTACAATACAAAACAATACTTGTCTGCATTAAATTATGGTATTGTACTAATTTTTGTATCATTTTTATATCTCCTTACTTTTTAAATATAAATTCCAATGCAAATTCCTACTATGTGAAAATGTACCTGACAATAAAACTGATTCTGATTTGAGCACTGATAGCTTGACTTGCTAAACATAAACCCCTATTTATGTGCCATTTCATAGCTCGTTTGGTCAAGATCATAGTGGAAAAAAATGACTTTTACAAGATAATAAACATACCAGTAAGACAACAGTTGTTTACCATGTATATTTATTTTTCTGCAAAACATCAAAAACAAACAAAAATATTGAGAACAGGTATTACTTAATGGCCTATATACATGCCTACTCACAATAGGATAAGTAATCGGAATGCTAAGATTCACAGCACAACCTCATCACACATTTGCATAATGTTTACTGTCTGGTAGCTACATTAAAATTCTCAATGTTTTCTTGTGTAAAATAATTAACAAAACTGCATCTACTGCTGATTAAAAGTAAAATCATAATAAAAACAAACCAGCCTATTTTCACTATAAAACAAAAGCAAAGTAATTGTATGTTTATAGTTCAGGGTTACATAAAAAAAACATTTGAACCATTACCATTTCCACAACAATACAGTAACAAGATGACATGTTTCCTACTGACACTACAACATTTTATTACATAGCAGACAAATTATCTACAGTCACATGCATTGAAATACTTATACTTATTGTTTATATGATGCCTTTCTCTTAAATGCTGGCTATATTCGAGAAGCATCTCGTAAAGTGTTTGGAAGATTATATTTCTTTTAACTCATCATAGGGTTTTTGGTACCCTACTACAAAACAGATCAGAAAATGATTTTTTTTTTTTAAAAATTGCTCTATTGCTACCTTATATTTCTCAAAATGACACAGCTTAGGGTAACTTCATTACCTAAACTCAGTTTGTCACATCACCTAGTTATATGAAAAACAGCACTTATGCAGTGAAACAATGGACTTTATTGGCTGAAACGATTAGAATCATCTAAATACCTATTTTAACTCAAAATGGGAGTCTTTAAATTCAATGATCAGAAAAAAACATTCAAAATGTGTTTTTCACTACCCAAACAAACAACAACTGTTGTCAGTGATCCACATCAGCTCAGGAAGCCCCAAATCAGAGCTTATGTATTACAAAATGTTTCTTTGATTAATAATCATCGCTAGCCTCGTCTTCCTCATCATACTTCCTCTTGGAGTGCTGCTTGTGCTTTCCTCTGTGTCTCCGTTTGCCAGAGAAGTCAGGATTAGCATCCCTCGTATGCAACTGCTCATGCTTCTTAAGAAGGCCGGGGACGGAGAATCCCTTGCCGCAGGTGTCGCACGTCCAGGGCTTCTTGCACGTGTGAGTCCTTTTGTGGACGTTCAGATGAGAAGCCAACTTGTAGGTCTTCCCGCACACGTCACAGCTGAATGGGCGCTCGTTGGTGTGTAACCTGATGTGGACCTTCAGATTCCCGACCTGAGTGAAGGTCTTTTCGCATATGGAGCACCGGTAGGGTCTCTCTCTTGTGTGGATCCTCAGGTGAACCCTCAGGCAGTACTTGCTAGAGAACTTCTTTTGGCAAACAGGGCATGGAATCTTGGCTTTGGGCACGTGGTCTTGCTGGTGCCTCTTCAGGTCGGACAAATAAACAAAGGTCTTTCCGCACTGGGAGCAGAGATACTGGCGGTCGCCAATATGGTAGCCCATGTGTCTCTTCAGCAAGCTAGGGACGAGGAACCTCTTCCCGCAACGCTCGCACATGTGGGGGCGATCTCGGGTGTGCCAGCGCTCGTGGTTCGACAGCTTGAAAGCAGTCGGGAAGCTTTTGTTGCAGTGCTTGCAGGGGAACGTCATCTGGCTCGTGTGGCACTCCATGTGCCTTTTGAAGTAGGTGGACTGTGTGAAACCCTTGTTGCAGATGTTGCAGTAGAAAGGCTTTTGGCCGCTGTGGGCCAGCATGTGCTTCGTCAAGCTCTGCAGTTTGGTGAAACACTTACCACACTGGCCACAAGCGTAAGGACGTGCTGTGCTGTGGGTCTTCAGGTGGTTGTTGAGGAAGGCCTGCGTTCTAAAGCTTTTGTTACATGCTGTGCACACGAAAGGCTTCTCTCCTGTATGAATGCGCTCGTGGTCCATTAGCTTGGACTGATAAGGGAAGCTCTTGTCGCACACACTGCAGGTGTACCTGTCAGCCGGAGGCCTAATTTGCTTTTTCCTTCTTATGCTGGGCTTCATGTCATCTCCTGCACTGAACCTGGCTGGAGGAAGTGGTGGTAGGGCTGGGAGTGAGAGCGAGTTGGTAGCAATTTGTGACACCCACTGATGCAATGTGACTCGCTGAGTCTGGGGCTTCTGGACATCTTTTGTTCCTCCACTGCCTGCATTCTGTACAGCAGAAGTGGGTTTGATTGGCACTTGAACTACCTTGAAAGGGATTGACTTCAATGGCAGCGGCCCCCGCAGTACTTCTGGCTTGTGTGGTGTTGCTGGTGCCTTCTCTTCCCGTCTGCTTTGTAGAGTTGTGGCAGGCTGTTCCTGTGTCTCTTGCACCAAATTCTCCCTCTGAGTTGTTGTGACACTCTTTTCCTTAGGTTTTCCATCAGCTGCCTTTTGACTGTATCGCACTCTCCCCCGTGGTCCAGTATCGGGGGCTGCTGGGCTATCAGAGTGATCTGACATCACTCCCAAGTCTTCTGTGTCACTGAGGGAGGCTGGGCTTGTTTCGTTGAGAGTGACCTCTAATCGTCTTGGTGATTCTGGTGGCGGCGGCGGTGGTGGTTCTACTGGTTTGGGCCGGAAGGCGAGTGAAGAGAGCACACAGTCGCCAACCGAGGACGAGATGGTTGCTGCACAAACGGAGAAGGCTTTGTCAAATTAATTTATGATTTTATTGTAATTAATGGTTTTCTTTTTCTTTCATACAAACAACCTTAAGTATACCTTTAACACCCAGGAGTCCCTTGGCCTGCTGGTGCAGGAGGAGAGTCTTCAGGTCCCCGGGGTCAGGGATGAAGCCTCCACACGCCTCCAGGAAACTGGGCTCCGTGGAGATCATGGCACCAAGCTGTGGTAGAGACGCCGGAAATGGAAATAATGAATGAGTCTGCAGTATAGATTTAATCTATCACATATCTCTGTAGGTATTACCACTTCAGGAAGCTTTCCTCTGCTATTTTATTTATTTATTCTTGAGGTGTCCTGTAATAACTCACTATATATATGTAATATAACTGAAACAAAATCCTTAATTCAATCCTGAACATGACAATTTCTTTAACTAAATTATTTAAAATGTCTTAAAGTCTGCATTCAAATTTTAGAAATTGGTCCAGTGAAACAGACATTAAATTCTTAATTTAAAAAAAAAGGTTTTCACCTACATAGTAAAACTTCATTCCAACATGACTTAAAGCGTCAAGAGGTGTGGAACTTAACTGACATACTTTTGCAAACATTCTGAATATGTGTCTGTATACTATAATTATTGATCTTATTCAAGATCAACTACAAAACACCTGTGGCTAGCCTGGAGGAACTCTGAATCGGGGTCAACAAAATAAATCAGTCTCCAATGAGTATCCCACCCTGCTGTGACTTCACCAGGCTAAATGTCAAAATGCGATGACGGTACATGTGCACACCTGTGAGAGATTGGGAACAGGAAGAAGTTGCTCCAGTTTGCACACCAGACCTGCAGTCAGTGCCTGCAGCGCTGTGTCGAACTTTGTGCCGTACTGAACAGGAAATACTTCCTGCAGAAACAGAAGTACATATGAGTTTAATAGCATTAAGGACTTGTGAGGGCCAAACACTTTTTTCAAATGGAGTGATGCATGAATTTAAGGTGTTATATCTCCATATGCAGGCGTTAAATGCATCTGAATTTATGGTGTAGCATTACATCCATTTATTAATACTATGTTGTGCTGACAATGTTAGAAGCAATAAACGGGTTGTCATTTTCACATAGAGCCACAAAGCATCTGTTACCACATCTAAATGTCTTTGTGTGATTACAACCAACCACTGTTTAATACCACATTAAAACAAATGTGGATACCTGGAAGAAAAGCTTCCTCTCAGCAGGGCTTTTGAGCAGATTCTGGACCAGCACCATGAAGTTCGTTTGAGATTTCTCCACTTCTGTGTCCTTCTATAACACAGGAAATACTTTCATTTCCATGGTTTAACTTTAATTCACACATTGGGATTCTAAACACACAGCGTGTTTAAAGAGTGTATAACTGTATACTGTATGCTTTTCAGAAAGAAAAAAAAAGTTGCCATTCTTACCCCTGTAGAGACCTTCAACTTATTTATGAGAGTTTGAATAGCCTTGGAATCAGGTGGACCCGCTTTGTGAATCAAATCCAAAATGATCTACAGTACAAGACACACATTATAATAAATACAGATTTTGATATCCGCCGCTTACACAAATTACATTCTGCTATTTGATGCACACACACACACACACACACACACACACACACACACACACACACACACAAATAATAGAGATGAAACTCTCACCCTTGCTCTCAACCCCAGGAGGAGCTGGGCAGTCTGCTTGAAACTCATGACCTCAGGAACAGTCTGTGTCACCATGGACACAAACTCCTCCACTTTCCCATACTGCTTCACATCTCTCTGCCGTATGACCTGCCATATATACGAGTATGTCAGCTGCAGAGGGGAAGCCATCAAGCGAAGGGAAGCCAGGGGAAGGGGACCTCCAACACCTGTGCAAAATATTACATATAGTTAGGACGTTTTGTTCTTAGCATGCGTGAAAACAGCAGTATAGTTTTTTCTTGTTTAAAGCTGGCTAGGTTTCATGTTGAGGGGTCTTTGATGTCTCCATTTTACAGCTCATTGTCTTTGATCTATTGCTATTCTGGCTGTCAAATAGAAATATGTTCTAAATAGTGTGTAAAAGGCTCGCAACAAAATCACTGATATTCAACAAAAAATCCCCTACATCTGAACTAGCAAATAATGATGAATGGTGTGAGGAAGAGGTTGCATTACAAACATACACTCATTTTATCATTGTTTTAATTTGTGTACACTGTTGAATTTATATGATGTGTTTATATGCTTCACACTGTGTTTCTGTTTCACTGCTGGGTAACTTGCTAAATTGTCCTTCGTGATCAATCTTCCCCTCAGTGATTACTCAGTTTGCTAAATGTGTGTTTAAACTACTGACAGCAGAAGTGGTTGATCCAGAAGCTGCTGTAGGGGGCGCTGCAGTGTTAACTACACGCTTTGATCACTGCAGATAAGCTGCAGAGGAGTTGAAAGTGTGCACGTTTGCGTGTGCACGTGCAGTCGTGTAGAGAATGAGCGCCAAACTAACAGCAGAGTTAGATTCAAACTTTAAGTTGAAGGTCTGGGCGGTGTATTCGTACTTAAGGGAATCCGTATAGATGATATTACACAATGCCGCTGCCAAGCAGGGTATCCGGGGGTGGTTTCATTTAAAATTAAGCAGGCTGGACAGCCCCCGGTAAAGCTCGTTAGCTAGCTTACCACCAAACAACGCCAAAATAACTGAAAAAACTTCGCAACACGCATGTTTACCTGCGTTTAAAAGCAAACCGTCGGTTTACCGCAACAGATGGCCTAACGCCGCTTCTCATATTCTGACCACCGTTCTCGGCGGCAGCTAGCCACCGTTAGCTTGCTAACGTTAGCTTAGCAACTTACCTGTAGTATCAGAGCGTTTCTCCATTATGTGTTCAGGATCTGTCGCTGATTCATGAGTTAATCAACCAAGTGCACGCATATACGTACAATGTTGCATTTAACCCAGAAATATAATGTTAAAAAGTATTTAACCGTCTTTCTCTCGACCGTCAAGCCAGGAAGAATAATGGCGACCGCTGTGTAGCGGCTTTCCAAAACAAAAGTCTGACTTTTTCCGGCGGATCTTCCTGTAAAAAATAAAAGCACAGTCTTTGGAAGTTGCTATGAAGGAGCAAACGTCACAGAAAAGCAACAATCGACCGTATGCATTGTGATGGTCGTGACGTACATTATTATTTTAATTAATCAAAATTATTTTGACCTTGGTTAATGCACTCATTGTTGTCTTAATACAAACAGGAGTAACAGTAAAACAAATGTTCAATGAAAACGAAGGAGTTACACGGTATAACACCATCCAGCTCAATGCTACATTACAGCCACAAATGCAGTTTTATTATTATAAATGTAATTGAAATTTTGCAATAAATAACCAACCTATGGCAATTAATTTGCACCTCTTTGAGATAACATCAAAGGTCAGAGGCCTGGGTAGATGACCTGACAAAGTTCTACATGAATGTATGATCTGTTCTGAGATCCTTATGAATAAGTCCAAATATTTCACTTCAAAAACCAAGAATGGAGGCCTTTTATCAAGTCTCATGTTGTCGATGTTAAGTGAACTCCGTGTCTCTTTGATGTTGAATTGTTTTTCTATATTTTTTTCATTTTGATTAGAGAGATATCAAGGAAACATTCAGACTTGTTGTTGCACTGTTTTACAGACAACAATAATAGGATGTACCAATATATATTGTTTACATTAATGACAAATAATCTCAGAGTATACATATATTTTGCTCATGGGTCATATGCAGGGGATGGGAAAAACAATGTCAACATTTCATAAAAAAGGACATTGACCAAATCACTGTTATAAACTGCTACATACATGGGTCATGTGGTATTTATTTGAATGCCAGTTAGCCAGACATTTGATAATCAATACTTTTATATGTAAATTATCAAAAGAATTTGAGACAGACAACATTCAAAAAAGCCAAACTGCAAGAGTTTCAGTGAAAGTGTAGAGGCAAAAGGGAATCATGATTAAAAAGAGAAAACAGATCAGTTGAACTAAGAAACAAGATATATAACACAGTAGCATTTAGGGGGATGACAAATACAGCTATTGTCATCTAACTACAAGACCCAAAGCTGTGTCCTTTGCAATGATTTGCTTCAAAGTTATATTGTGTTTTCCCAGAATACTCAGTATTTTGTCCACCCCCCATACATTCATGACAAGAATTCGTCTACTTTTTATTATAACAACAATAATGAACAAACGTTCATTACATTTTGGAAGTGGTGTGACAAAATAACTTAAACATCTCATTAACAATACAAATACACATTTTCACAAAATAAAAAAAGAAAATTACCAATTTGTATAATTGGTCATTAGATAGACAATAAAACACACAAGTTGTAGACCTTCTCTACAACATGAAAACCTCTTAATGAAGGTATATCCTTCCATAGATCATTGATGTGATTTGCAAGTAAATCAGAATACAGAAAACTGTTATTGATATACTAATAATCATCTGTAGATGAAGCCACATAGCCTGTGGTCTGGAAAGATTCTTAGCCTGTTGATTCATAGTGATCTGCCGACATCAGTCGCGTTTGTAACTGGCATTTCCTCCAGCCTACGGCCAGTTCTTTTGTGGCGAGAACAAGCCCTCCTTATGCTTTTCACTGAGCTCATCCGTCCATCCATCTATCTATCCCTATCTCCCTCACTCTCCCTTGTCCTGTCTGTACTGTCTCTCAATCCCTGTCTCTGACACATACAGTACAGCGCTCACACTTGGGGGAGTCATGTTCTCATGACTGAACATGATTGACTCAGTGAATAAGCCATGAAAAACTCTAACAAACTCACTGTTGGCCGAGCAGCAGCTATAAATCACTGGGCAACAGCTTTGAAACACAATGGTGGGATTCAAAGGGCCTCCGGCGATGGCTCTCTGCCATCTGGTCAGATCTTTGATACACAAAGTAGAGCGTTTGTTGAACTGCTTGGTGTGTTGTTTGTAACTAGCTGGTTGGTAATTTGTGACGGATCACAGATCAGAATAATGTCAACAACAAGTACAAGACAAGCTTCAGTAGATAATACACAGCTTCTTCAGTCGGACCTTTTTTATCTCCAAATACATTTAAGTTGTTTTACAAAAGGCAGTATTGGTAGGAATGCACTGCTCTGCATATACCCTTAAATGCATTTCAGGATATGTTAGAAAAAAAGAGTAGTTTGTTGATTCCACAGCAGTGAAAGGACCATCTCTGTAACAAACAGGACACAGCCAACAAATTGATGACAGGGGTCCCATCTCAGAATGAAATTACGTCCTCCAAACAGTGTGATATCATTTTGATTTGAGGCTCCAGCGATACATTCAATTGCAGCTCAAAACTGGAGCACAGCAACACCCTGAATGGCAACAGTTCGGAGTGGCAGGAATGAAAAAAAGCCCAACTTGGTCAGCACAAAGCCAAATGCTGTTAAACACTAGCCAAGACTAGACAATTAAAGTACTTTTGGCAGATAACCAGCTATTGTGCAGAGAGTTCATCTTCTGGTCCCAAAAACTCTTTGGGAGGTGAGGTGCTAGAAGAGCCTGGGGAATTTTGTGATACGCCTGCCTTCGCAGCAGGTGCGTTTTCTCTAGTAGCTCGGGTCCATGCACTCAGATGATGTGAAAGAACAGGCAGAGTGTCAGCCCGCACTCGTTCATCCAGCAGGCTCTTGCCTATCACAGAACATCCTGGAGAGTGAGTTGTTAAACTGTTGTCCAGATTTCCCTTTTCTATTAGTCATGCTTCATCCACTCTCATGTTCAGGGATCGCCTCCCCCGCTGGCTGAGTGTCGGCAGCGTGGGTGAGTGTTTGAAGTGGGATGGAGACAGACACAGTTGGGATCATGTCAGAAGGTGCCATTTGGCTATTTTCAGCATTGCACACTGGTAAACGCCTTCCAGACCTGACCTAAAAATAAAAAATAAAGATAGAAAATCACACCTACAGCCAGTGTTCTTCTATCCTGTTTGCTATGACAAACAAATAACAATACATTTCCAAAGCGGAAATCATTACATATTAATAACAGAGCCTCAAAGTACTACTGAATATTTGATGAGTAGTTGTTAACTTTACATGAATTGCCTTCCTGGAAGTGCACATGAAGGCGAAGCCACATTATCATGTGGACTTCATTAGACCGAAACCACAGAGACCCAAAGGAACAAGGTTCTGTGTAGTTGATGGGAAATACAAAAAGCAAGATATAATTTGGGGTATATATACATTCGATAATATATACCCAAGATATCATCCTCTCTGAATAACTAATTGTGAAATGGCTCCCAGCAGAATTCTTTGTTCTCATTGACATGGTGGAGGCCCATGGTGAGTCTGAGGAATTGCATTAAGTGCTCATTGTGGTATAGAAACTATTTATGCCTTTTGGGTTTGACATTTCTAAACCTTTTACACATACATTCAATTATCTGCCTAAATAGTGTGATAAGTGTGAGCTAATAAACGCAGCAAAGGAGAAAAAAACTTTTATAAGACAGGAAAATTGCCAAAATATCCTTTTAACAAGAATAAGACTCCATGATAGACAGCCATGATAGCACAAGCTCACACTTGACAATGCTAACATTCTGATGTTTAGTAAGTATGTCCACCATCTTAGTTTTGTGTGTTAGGGTGCTAACATTTTCTAATTAGCACAAAAAAATTGTACAGTCGAGGCTGATGGGAATGTCATACGGTTTGGAGGTAGTTGTTCATATGCCAAAGTATTGGACAAATTAAAATATCTGAAGATGTTGCTGGTTGAAAAGGGGACGATACACCAATGTTATAAACATTCATCCTGTTCAATGTTACAAAAATGCCTCTCTGTGAGGCTCTGCATTCCCTGTATTTGTATGAATTATTTGAAAATGAATTTTCGTGTCTCATCAGAAGTAGTTAATCCTTGTTGAGTTGGTTCACCCACTTACCAGCCATGCTAGGATAACAACACAGGCTATGAAGGGGATGAGAACCAGAAGCAAGGGTGTTCTCTTTGACCAGCTGAATTCACGACCCTCCTCCTGACTCCCTGGAAGAAGAAAATATTGGAGCTATTACTGACTACATTTGCAACAAAGACATTTGATAGTGGGAAGGTCAATGTTCTGGATGTTTATTAAGTGAGGAAGCGGAGGATGATGGTTTGTTTCACATAGAAAAATACTCACTTTGGTTTGCTTTTAAAAGTCAAGTGGCATAAAAACATACTTAGCAGGCACGAGACTTGCTTTAAAGAGCTTTTGATCACTGGATTCCCATAATTACCTGTATTGGGTGTGTGTGTGTGTTCAAGGTTACGAATTTGATTCCTTTCCTCAGCTGTGTGTGTCCCCAAATCAATATCTGCCCACTAATGGCCCACTAAGCCGCTTTATTTTTTTCGGTATTCCATTAAAAATATGAATCCAAATGAATTATGTACCTGGTGTTTGTTGGGGATTAAGGCATGGTGGCGGCTTGCATGAGAAGCTGGTTGTTCCTTGAGAGGCAGTATGCAAGACATCTTTGATGTAGTCAAAGTAAAGACCGGACATTAAGCTCCCTTCCCGATAGTGACACTGGAAGACTTGCATCGCTGCTTCCTGTGGGGTCAGATGACAGCAAGCAATCCTGAAATAACTCAGTTACGCAATTAAATGTGCAAAACAGCTCCTAATTATCAAAAATATTATGTAGTCGTCCCTAAAAGTGAGCTACAGAGCGTAATATGCACAATCCATGTTTGAGACTTGTGTGTTTAGCTACTAATTGCTTACCAGTTCCTCATGGTCAAAGGTGAAGCGTAAACTCTTCAGCATGGCAATGAAGACAAGTATGTTTTCTTTGTTGGAGGAGATGGCACCAAACATGTTGGACAGCTTCCGAAGACTTTGCTCCAAAGGATAGATATTTAAAACCACCCAGCACGTGCCAGCCTGGAGATGTAGGTGTAAAAGAAATCAACATCCTTTGTTCAGTATTAATGTGAATTTAACTGTTCCAAATTATTTCTGCTTTCACTTCTTCATACATACCACTTCTTTGGGAATGTAACTTAGGGGAATCTCATAATCAGAGGGGATATTCTGCTTCTACAATGGAAATAATGACAGAGGACGATTTGCACAACATAATATCAGTGATACGAGATCCATTTCTTTGCATATACACATACCAGAAGATCATGTGACAAATAACTTGAAAGTGATATATGAATGTGATCTATATCGAACCTGTAGTCTCAGTAATCTCACCAATATTGACAGCTTGTTCACATCATCAGTTATCGGTGTCCCAAATTTTCCGGAGCAGAGATTCAAACTTGTGAACAGACTCAAGAGGAGACAAGGTGCTTTCAAGATCTGAAAGGCAACAAGAACAACCCATGTTATCAACATATAGTGTATTTATATTAAATCAGGTATAATATACCGTATATATTGTAGTTTACTTCTTTCTTTCTTTCTTACTTTCTTTCAAAAAAACTGTCTTCACATTTGCTCGCAGTTAGTCTTCACATTAGATTAGTTTTTTTCCTAAAATGCTGGACATCATGTTTTGTAATGAAACATTTCTGCTGCTGCAATTTTCTTTGTTATATATGTCAGTACATAGATTTGGGCTGTTAGTAAGACAAAGAAAGCAAAGTGAATGCATCACTTTGGACCCTCAGAAATTGTGAATGGCATTTTTTCATTTCTACATTCATTACATTTCATCATGAACAATTAATCAAGAAAATAATCAGGAAATTAACTGACAAGACAAAAAAATCATTGTGAGTTCCAGGCCAAATAAAAAAAAATTCAAAACCACTTTAGCATGTGCAATGTAACAAAGTCACATTTATGGAACTTTACTTAACTTTATGTGACTCTTTGCTACTTTGAGGAGTTTTTGATTTGAAATGCACGAGAGGAAACATGAGGAATCATCAGACTTCAAAGTTGCCAGTGTGACATGCACGAATGTGTTTTGCTTCCATGGAATTGTCATTCTCATATAAAAAAATATTTTCTAGCAGCAGAATGAAGTGAATGTGGAGCTTGACTTCTGAGAGAGCATGCACGTGCTAATCCTCCTTGTCTAATATATTGAGTGAAAGCAAACCGTCTCCTTTTACTCTTCCTTTTAAAAGGATGCAACACCAGCAGTGCATGGAGCACTTACTGTAGACCTCTTAACACAGTAAAATACTGCACTAATGTAACTGTTAAAGGAAGTGTTGTTCATCATAAGTACTTTTATTTTTCATGCTCAACTCAAATTCTAAATACAGGATGATTACTTAATTGTAGTATTTATACTTTTAGTTAAAGATCTGAATACATTTTCACTATTTTCACTAAAATTCATCAGATCAGTGAGATCCTGTGTCATCTGACAATTGTATATCTTTGCAAGAATAAAGCTGACAAGGCAAATTTTCTTACTCTAAATACAAATATTTTGCTATTTAGCAAGCACAACACAAGTGAAAATTAAGCTATAGTATATAGCTGCATCCACTTACAACACACAATTAGACCAACCATTTGTGTAACTTAACAGGATAAAAAGAAATTCTACTACTTACTTTCTTCCTCATATGGAGCAAGAATCCGTGGTTGCTCAAATTCAGTGCATGAAATGGAGTGTTTTCAGTTCAAAGACAGAGCTCATTGTGTGTGTGATGTCCAAGCGCGTAGTAAAACTTGAGGATGGGCTGGCAGTCTGCTTTCACTCCAGACAGACTGGTGAAGTCTTTTGACGTGGTAGAGAGACCGCCTACAGGCTGAGTCACTGTCACACACTGACGCCGCCTGAGACTTTTCCATTAACTCCCACGTATCAATTTTGTACGTCAAGAGAAAGTGGGCGCTTATTCTCTTGAGGGGATTATTTTGCTTAGAATATGTCATGTTTATTGGCCAAGCTGCTGTTTAGAAAGTGACACAAAGATGATGAGAGGTCTTTGTTAATGTTGGAAGGTTTGCTGGATTGCTAGAGTGAGTGTGCAGATGTGCAGAAAGGACTGCTGCATAATATACATATGAATTGATTATTGATTTCCATTGTCAAATCAATACCAGTCACAAAGGAGACTATGAACAACATTATGAACAACATTTGAGATAACTGCTGTGTGGAATGTGGGGATGTATATCAACAACAGGAAGAAGATGTTGTACATTTAATACTCTGCACTTAAAGTATGATATGGTAAATGGACTGTACTTGTTTCTAGTAATTTCTGGTTTTGGGGGTATCTTGCCCAAGGATACTTTGATATGCAGACTCAGGGAGCCGGGATTCAAACCACCGTCCTCCTGGTAAGTAGATGAACCATCTACTCCCTGAGTCACAGCCAGTAGGTATGCACTAAAATTTAACATGTATTTACATCTGATGAAAAGACCTCATTTGGGTCTTAGCCTAGCAATCCGGGAAGCAGTACTTAGCTCACTGGAGTTGGAAGTGAAAGTATGACATGCACACTCTGGGTTATATTTAGACCTGCTTCAGACCACCTGACCTCAGACAGCTTAGGACCCCGCAAAATAAAAACAAACAGGCTGCAAGATTCAGATCCCTGAGGTGAGACAGATTTGTGTGACTAATATAAAATGTAACTTAATTTTGTGGTGTCATCTCAGGTTTGACAGATTTATACTACTCACATATATGACACCACTTCCAGCGTGAACAGGGTCAATATGTAGTAGCGTACTTTACTGATAAACAACTTGCATGCCTGCCATGGACAGAGTACAGACAGATGTGACTTTAACATGTTTTATGTTAAAAGCACATGCAACTTAATTTTGTGCTTTTTTTATATTCAGGAGAAAGAGCCTCTAGGAAAACTAGAAATAGAAATAGAAATGGGTGACATTGAACAGGAAGGCATAGATGAGGAACTTATGGAGTTTGCCATTCGAGAGAGCTTTCGGGATGCCTACAAGCTGCCATGTTCAATACAAACAAACAGGTATGCGAGAGACCAACTTATCTACATGAGAAAATAAAATATGGGAAGGTAATGGTAAATTATTTCATTAAGAATTGAAAGAAATAATTTGAGGGTAATGAACTCATGTTGTGAAGAGTGTTCCTAGAGTAAAATCTTTGACCCACTATTTGGTTCATTAGGAAGCAGCCAAACAGTGATGACTTTATGAAGATAATGGCAGCGATTCACAAAGGTAAGGTTCCCGTTTAACTCTGTCTGTGGTGTTAGAGTAATTCCATTCATACAAAGTTACCTACAAATAAATACAAATGTTTTTTCTGGTCGGTGTTGAGGAATATTAGAAATGGATCCCTGCGTGTCCTTCATGGGTCTTGGTTGTGTCTTCACAGGTGATGTGTATGCGCTGCAGGAGCGGTCAGGTTGTGTGTCTGCCTACAGACAGAGGGACAGCAGGGGGTTGGCTGCCTCTGCACGCAGCAGCTGTGCAGCCACAGCGAGACATCCTTCGTGCAGTGCTGAAAGGTGAGAGCTCCATGCTACAGGCTGGGTGTAAAGTCTAAAAGAAAAGGGCATGTAGCATCTGCAATTCCTTGAGACCATTTTAGATGTAAGTGAGAACACATGACGAGTGTGTTTATTTCCAGCTTTAACACACTCCTATTGGTGTCTTTGTAGCAATGTTGACATCTACAGACCTGACTCTGGAGGAGCAGACAGAGGATGGGGACACATCCCTGACTCTGGCAGCAGAGGCTGGCCTGGTGGAAAACGTCACGATGCTGCTGCAGCATGGAGCTTCACCACACAACACCAACAGCAGGAATGAGTCTCCTCTGCTGATCGGTAACACACACAAACTCAACACAAGTCAGACAACTCACGCAGCCAGTCACTTACTCAGTCCCTCATTAACAGCACACTCTGAAAAAGGGTTACCATACATTACTTCCATTTCACATAAATGTATTGTTACAAATGACAATTAATGTAAATTCAGTGAGTCCTTTACAAATTGGCTATTATCATTCATAAATCAAGCTTTTGAGTTTGTCAGGTTGTACACCCACATTTAATATGAATCTCTTCTGGTGTTTATCCTCTAATGTTATTGTTGTAGGTTGCTTGTCTGCTTGAGCTACTAATTAAATTGTGAGTGTCCACTTTACAATGAGCTTGAAGCTTGCAGTGACGAATGTTAGCAGCCAGAAGTCATAAAATTTAACATTTAATAATGTGCGAATTATTAAATGTTAGTATGCTAACATGTTACACATGTAAAGATTATACCAGCATGTTAGCACTGTCATTGTGAGTAGGGTTTGCATGTTGACACCCTAAACTAAGACAGTCAACATGATAAACATAATACCTGCATACATGTTAACATTGTCTTTGTGAGTGTGTTAGCATGCTAATGTTAGCATTTAGGTCAAAGCCCAGCTGCTCCTGCATGCAGCCACACATAGCGTTAGCATGGCTGTAGTTAAGTTACAACATCGTGCTGTAATCATTATCCTAATAATATTTTTTAGTAATAAGCCCTTTCTGTATATTAAATCCATCATTAGTATGGCTTTTTAATGTATCACCTTGTATTTTCTACAATTTATAGCAGTGAGACGGGGATCATACAACATGGTTTTAGCCCTCATCATGGGTGGGGCCTTTGTGGAGCAGGTGTGCCTCACTAAGTGGACGGCCACACATGAAGCTGCGAAGGTGAACACAGAGGCGCTGAAAGAGACTACAGCATGAGCGAATAAGAACTCAACATCCAAGCTAAATTTCACATTTTCTCCTTCCTTCTTCTCTGCCATCTTTCCTTCCTTCTTTATGTACTTACCTCCTATCTCCTGCAACAGGTGGGTTGTCCAGCTATTCTGATGCTGCTGCTTCGACATGGAGCCAAAGTAACTGCCAGAGACGGTCATGGGGTGACTCCTCTGGGGATCGCAGCTGCATATGGCAACACTGAAGCTTTGGAAATACTCATACAGCATGGTAAAACACTAAAATACTGTTTATTTTACTCAAATTTGTCAAGTAATAACGATTGTTTGCAAACAGTTGTTCTCACTTATCAGACTTTGTTGTACTCTCCCTATGCTCCACTAGGTGGTGACGTGAACGCCAAAGCCAGCAATGGCGACACAGTCCTGTATGATGCAGCTGGATCTGGAAACCTGGACAGTATCGAGCTACTCCTGCAGCACGGAGCCAACCCGAATGTAGCCAGCTATGCCTGCCAGCTGCCCATCCACAGAGCTGCATATGAGGGACACATACTGTGAGCTGACCTCCATGTTCTGAAGCCGTATGACCGTGCACTGACCTGGATGCAAAAGAGCACCCGATCAGCCTGACGCACCAGATATGGCAACATTCTCAGGCCAAAACCTTGAGTTTTAAAAGACACTCCAGTTCTAGAAAGACATTACTGGAGACAAATTAACATTCTTTTGCTCCTACTTTTCAGCCAAATTGATGAAACTATAGACTGTCTCTCTCTGCACCTCACAGCTCGGCAGTGTTTTCACTGCAATCATTTCCACAAAGAGCCTTCTGTTTATCGCTGTTTTTCAGTTCCGTCACTGAACAACACTGTAGCTCAAACCACAATCTAATGAACATTTTTCTCTGTCCTATGTCCTGTTTTCTTCTTTTAGCATTTGTTTTTCACTGCTTCTGTCCCTCACTCTCTTCCTGTTTGCCCCCCATCTCTCTCTCTGTAGAGCCCTGAGGACTCTCATCCCCATCACCACAAAGAGAGCTATCCGTCTCTCAGGCCAGAACCCCATCCACTCAGCAGCTGACGGGGGACAGGTTGAGTGCCTGCAGCTGCTTATCGAGAAAGGATATGATGTCAATGCCTTGCTAGACACGCACATCTCTGGTATTCTAAACTCTTTCACACTGAGAAATACTCAAAAACATTTGAGTTTTTAAATAAAGATGAATTTTAGAAAATTTACAGCATCCCTAAATGCACCACATCTGACAAGTTTTGAAAGGTCACTGCCTGCAACCAACTGTGTATTACCAACTGTGACCAAATAAGAAAGATGACTAATTGTTCACTGTGATAGTTTAATTTCTGTTAGTTGATTTTACTGCTGCTGTCTAATGAATGGAAACCAGTAGATTTCTAAAAAGTTGTGTTTTATGAATGTTTCTAGATGATAAGTTGAACTACATTCAAAGTCCATCTTATAAAGTGGCAGCAGGCAGTACATCCTCTGCTTGATTGTAAATATTGTTGCAGAGAACTATGGCGACCTCAGGAAGACTCCTCTGTACTTTGCTGTTTCCAATGGTGACGTGACCTGCGCTGAGATGTTGCTTGCAGCTGGGGCAAGAACTGACCTAGACCCACTACGGTGCATCCTGGTCGCTATACGCGCTGAGAGGTGTGGGGCACACATATGTGTGTATTCATTATCACTTACGTCGTGGTGGCAAGGTTGTGTTACCTTTAATGTCTCTCTGTTTGTCCATTTAAGATATGAGCTGGTGCAGCTGCTGCTCTCCTATGGAGCAGAGGTGAATTGTTACTTCAGAGTGATCAGCAACACACTGTTCCCCACAACCCTGCAGTACAGCCTTAGGGACCACGTCATGCTGCGACTGCTGCTAAACAATGGATTTCAAGCTTACAAGTATGTCTAGAAACTGTCGAATGAAATAAGTTCTAACATATCTGATTTCAGCATAGCACATGTGCAATCCAATGTGTAGGAATTTGAGTAAAACAGTCAAGCACTGAAATTTGAATAAAAATAATTAGGGGTTAATCTATAACTTTTTAACATTTCATCTGTCTCTGGCAGGTGTTTCCAGTGTTGTCATGGTAAAGATGAAGACATGGATGATATCTGGACTGAAGTCCATAACGAAGCCTACCAGATTTACAGTCAACCTAACGTTATCTCGGTATGAGCCAATTTGCTGTAGACCATAGTAATAAAGAATAATATAGAGTTGATCTCCAGCGGGGTTGACTACACAGACACACAATGATAGCAATCAGTTTATTGTGCCGATCAATCAACCAATCATGGTGCAGCATGGTGGCCTAGTGGATAGCATTGTGGCTTCACAGAAGGTCTTGTTCAAACCTGTCCCGCTGTGGGTGGGTTTCCTCTGGGTGCTCCGGTTTCCCTTACCATCAAAAACATGTTAGGTTCGCCAGTCAGTGCCTTTTGACCTGGCACTGCATTTCAGTCTGGAGTTGGTCCCAGGGCACGTACAGCCGCTGCCCACTGCTCCCTTCAGGGATGCGTTAAATGCAAGATGAATCTCGCAATATGTATGTGTATGTGACAAAATAAAGTACCTTCAGCTTTCAATCAAGAGCCAACATGTACAATAAATCACATCTCTGATTTTTTCCCGTTCAGTTCTGTGACTTTGTGTCGGTGTCATGGGTGACACATCTGGTTGGCAGTGTTGTAAGGATGCTCCTGGACTACGTCAGCCATGTCAGCATTTGCCCCAACCTCAGTCGCATCTTGGAGAGGACCCCCGAGTGGGAGGAGATTTCTGAAATACTGAGTAAACCTTTATATCCATTACATGGTATTTTAAAAAAAGAGATCCACAATGTTAAGAATGTTTTAAGTAACTAGAGGCTATATGTCCCCAGGCAAACCACGGCCCCCTGCAGCACTTGTGTCGACTGGTAATCAGAGCTCACATGAGCCTCAGGACGCTGAATGACCCTAAAGCCATGGCTGCTGTCCCTTTTCCTCCAAGACTGAAGAAATACCTGACCTACGGAGAGAACGACCTATTTGGTGACCTCTCTTCTACGTGAAACACATTTTATTTATACCTGTGTAATTGAAACTAATGGATCTAAAAGCACTAGTCACTCGTTAAAAAATTACCAGTGGGTATTTTTACTCAAAGTCCTTTTGTATTCCATTTGTTTTTTAAAAGCTGAAGTGGCTTAGTGGAATATTCTTGATATACTGCTTAAATTCTAGACAACAATACTGTTAATAGAGCTGAAAAGTGAATGTATAGCATATGAACAGTGTTGGGGAGTAGCAAAATTTACGTGCATTACATAATTTAATTACAAAATAAACTGTAATCACTGTAATAACTGTAATCCATTACATTTACTGGAAAAAATGTGCAACATAATTACAGTTATCTATAAAACTTTCATGATTACATTGGGGGTTACATCTGAATATTTTCTGTAAAAAAAGCTTGGCCATATGCTGAATAATGTGCACAGTGTCTTCCTTTGCTATTTCCAACCTTTAGTAAAGTTTGATGCTCTTCTGATGCTTTTGATGAAAACACGTTCCAGTTCTGGTAATTTAAAAAAAACCATTTCATACAGAAATCAGAAAAGCGTTCTAACATAACAGTGCAATCCAAAATATGTTTTAAATGCTACTGACATTGAAAATATCCATGTGCAAAGACATGCAGGTATGTAGCTTACAGTAACTACAAGCAGCCATGTTACATAAAGTAGGGACATGCAAAAGACATGCCTACCTCTCGCGTGCCAGACCAGGCTTCTAATATGTATTAAAGATGTATTTTTCTCTATATTTTGCTTGGTGCCAGCAGTTTGAAGTGGCTGTTCATCAAAAGTTAATTATTATAATTTTAATTCGTGTGATGCAGGATTTCAAAAGGAGTTTGACAGTAGTCAGTGTTGGGTACTGCTGTAAGGTTAACACTGCCAGGTTTAAACACAATAGAAATTTAGAAAGTAATCATGTGCCATTTTTTTAGGCAAAACATTAGCTCTGCTTTTCTCTCTCTTCTTTTTTTGTTCTGTTGTGTTGGGTCCAGTTGGTCTTTTTTTAGCCATGAACAAAGCCACTCAGACCGTGGTGACAGGCTGCTACGTTGACAGGCCACAGTCTCTGAGCTCACATGCTTTTTGTGGCTCTGTATATCAGAGAGGTGCCTCCCAAAAAAAGACGCTGCATCATGGAGCCCACACTTTGGTACGTTCCCCTCTGATCCCTCTCTTAAGGCCTAAACAGCAGCTGGGGAGATTAGAGAAGAGAGGACACGGACACACATAGACCTTTCCTCACAGCAACGAGGCGGGCCAGAATAAATCCGGTTCAGACTGGAGTGGGCGCTCATCAGAAGCAACTTTGACTGGATCCAGTATGTACAAACACCTTCACCCGGTAAAGGATCACTTTGACTGGACTCTGAATTTTTAATCACCCCTCATGTAGGTGAATCTGCAGCAACCGATTATTGGAACTTGTCTTTTGTTAGGACGTCTATTCCCACACGGCTTCATTTTGAGGTCCAGACTGAATGAAGTGCAACTCAAGAACTGGTCTTTCTGTTAGTAGTTTAGACTCACTTTAGACACTGGCTGTTCTGTACTAATCTTTGGCCATGAGCTGTTTTGGGTACCGTAGAGAGCTGAGCAAGTACGAAGATGTTGACGAGGATGAGCTTTTGGCTTCCCTCAGCCCTGAAGAGCTGGCTGAGTTGGAAAAGGAGCTGGCGGACATTGATCCTGATGCCAACGTGCCCATAGGACTCAGACAGAGAGACCAGACGGACAAGACCCCGACGGGTACTTTCAGCAGAGAGGCTCTCATGAAGTATTGGGAAAATGAGACACGTAGACTGTTGGAGGACGAGATAGGTGGAGGGAGCCCCAAACTGGTCAGTGATGACATTTGATTATATTTGCTTGGCATTAATACACTGTGCCAGAGACAAAGCCAGCTTGTTTGAAGTTGTTTAGATAGAACTCACTGACATATAACCAAATAAAGCTAAAAGTTCTTTAGAAGAAGTTATTTAAAGTACTAAAAGGAAAACCACTCATTCTTTCACAGTTGCCTTAAAACCAGCTGCATTAATTTAGTTTAAAATGACAACTGTCAAAAAAGTAAGCTTTGCATTTTATCCAAATACAGGATGAAGAACAAGAGGAGTGTGTGACAGAAGAAAACAGTGGAGCAGAGGATGAAAAAGATGTTGAAAATGAAAAAGAACCGAAGTATGAAGAACAAAAGGAGAATGAAGAAGAAGAGGAGGATGATGATGAAGAGGAGGAGGAGAGTGAGGAAGAGGGGGAAGCTGAAACAGAGGAGGAGGAGGAAGATGAGGAGGAACAAGATAATCACTTAAAACCTGAACCCTCAACAAATTCTGGGACGCTGATGTCAACAGCAGACACCCCAATGCTTCTGAAGCCGCAGAGGGTGGACCCTATGAGACTAACTCCTCCTCCTCCTCCACCTGCCGACCCAAATGTGACCGGAAACCCAACCGTTGTAGATGAAGCTCTCCAACGAGCTCTTCACAACGACCCTGAACTCACAGAAGTTAATCTCAACAACATTGATGATATCTCACAGGTACAAATACAGATACATGCTGTTAAAGGTTTATTTACATCAGTAATATGTGTAAAGAAAGCCCTGCCTTTATATTTAAAGGTACAATGTGTAAGATCTGACCAGAATTTTAGTTTAAAACATAAAAAAGACCTAAAATCATCAAGAAGAAGTTTTGGCAAAGACGCCTATGTATTATGTTGCAGGGATATCTACTGAAGTTAGCATGCTAACCAGGTAGCCCTGGCCTGTACTGTCTCGTAATGCCACTTTGTACCTCAAGAGGCGATGGTCCGATAGTACAGCTGAGACCTCTCCCTTGTAGTCGCAGGTGGGAGATGTGTGCATGTGGCACGTTTGCTACATGACAGATGCTCTCTTAGCATAAAAACAAACAAACAGAAAAATCCTCTCCAAATTTAAACAAATGGACTCCGTCTGTTTCGGAGGCTGTGTTTGGTCCTGGCCCGGACTCAGTCAACTAATGCGACTACTGAGTCAGCTGCACTGCTAACTGAGGTAACTAACTAATGGCACAGCAGCAGTTATGACCTGATATGTGATATGCTGGTCCCTTTTGTTTTTGTAGCATGAATTCAGCAGGTGGAGAGTGGTGTCAGTTCTTACAAATTGTACCTTTAACTATGTCAAACACAAGCACACATACTATCAAAATATAAACACCCCAGTATACTTCTTAGGAAACCCTCATCCGATTTTCTGAAGCACTGAGGTCCAACACACACGTGCGGGTCTTCAGCCTTGCAAACACCCGAGCCGATGACCCGGTGGCTCTGGCCATTGCTAAGATGCTGAGGGAGAACTCGTCCATCACCAGTGTGAATATTGAGTCCAACTATGTGACTGGAAAAGGTGTGATGGCGCTGGTTCAAGCACTTCCAGGAAACAACACCCTGACTGAGCTTCGGTTCCACAACCAGAGACACATGTGTGGAGGACAGGTTAGCTCCCCGCTCTCCCTTCCCATTTTGTCTCAATCAAGCTAATCTTCACAAAGCAACCACGTGTCTCCCTTAATCAAACTTCCCCTGCAGGTAGAGATGGAGATGGTGAAGATTCTGAGGGAAAACTACACCTTGATCAAGCTGGGCTACCAGTTCAACCTGCCTGGTCCCAGGATGAGCATGACGGGGATCCTCACCAGAAACCAGGACCGCCAGAGACAGAAACGGCTGCAGGAGCAGAGGCAGCTGGGCCAACAGGGGGCCCCAGAGGGAGCTGTTAACCCCAGAACCAGTGCACTGGTATGTATGTTTTATAGAGCAAGACACGGCACTCAATCGCATCCTCATTATAACTCTATGGGGAAAGCCCATAACGGCAAAGATGGCGGTTATCCCACTAGAAAGCTAATCGTCTGCTTTTTACAGCTAAAGCGGGAAACATATTTCAGCCAATTGTGTGGTTCCACAGACATAAGGTTCTGTTCTACTTCTACTGCGCATGCGTGGAAGTGGTGAAGTATAACCGGTCAGGAAAAACATTTTTTTAAACCTTATTTTGGGGCAAAGTCATCAAAACTTTTTCAGGGATTTTTATTAGATTTTACTGGTGATTCTATTAATGTAGTTTTTATGTCCAGGTGACCAGTAAAAGTGCAGTTCTGACTCTCTCCCCATTCATTCTGGTCTTGTTAGTCTGAAATAGCTGCTCAGAGCCGTTGCCAAGATGGCGGCCGAGTGGCATGACTTGCCTATAAGAACTTGACGGTGTCCTACTGGCCGACTATTGCGTTCTGCTTCTCTTTTGTTCTCAATTACTGTTTTCAAAGTCCCCATCTCTGTGATAAATAGTGGGAAGCCCATTGGCTAACAAGCTTCATGCTAAAGATTTTTAGTCACAGAATACTAATAATCATCCACATATTTCTAACGATTTTATTTATCTGCTCTAAACAAGAACACATTTTTAAAATCACCATACATCTCATCCAGTCTCTATATCCTACATCAATTGACATTTCAACACATTTTTACTCTTTAACCAACCGTTCAGCTACTTAAACTGCTTTCACTGCTTTCTTGTCAAACAAAATTTCAACTTTTTTATTTCTTACTTGTCAAATGATATTTCAACTGCTTTCACTGACTGGCATTTCAGCTGCTTTCACATCTTTACTCTTCAGCTGGCTGTTCACCTGCTTTCAGTGCTTACTTGCCACAGGACATTTCGACTCCTTTTGTTGTTGATGTCTAAACAGTGGACATTCCAGCTGCTTTCACCTCTTCAACAGCTGGTTCAACTACTTTCAGTGTTTACACTGACAACTCAACACCTTAAACTTGAAAAGAGAATTCAACAGCTTTTAGTTAATATACTTGATTTTGTC
Source organism: Lepomis macrochirus (assembly GCA_024633595.2). NCBI lineage: Eukaryota > Metazoa > Chordata > Actinopteri > Centrarchiformes > Centrarchidae > Lepomis > Lepomis macrochirus. The sequence goes on along the minus strand of JALXJV020000024.1, from coordinate 12,362,445 downwards.
TCTCACACTTCAAATGACACCTCAGTGCTTTTAAATTCTTATGCTTCAAATGACTCTGCCCTCCCTTTTCAGTGCTTCACCTTCAACTGATACTTCAATTGCTTTGAATGTTGACATTTTAACTGCATCTCCCTTATATCTCACATGTCAATGATCAACATTGTTAGATATTTTACCCTGCTTTGAACTACTACTTTCAGTGTAAGTAGCGTTTACTATACAAATGTATCATAATAATCAATTCCTCTCTCTATGGCTAGAAAGGAACTCCTCGTTCATCGCCTTACAGCTCACCCAGAGGCTCGCCTTGGTCCTCACCTAAACTCCCCCGGAGTGACCTGGCTAAAAAACAGACTCCTCCTGCTCCACCTCCTCCACCGCCTCCTCCTCCCCCACCGCCTCCCCCACCTCCTCTTCCGCAGCGGGACAAGAAGCCCACCAGGATGATTGCGGAGGTCATCAAGGCACACGAGGCAGGCAGCAAGACTGTGAGAAAGACAAAAGGTAAGAAGGGCAAGAAGGGGAAGGAGTCGGGGAAGGATGAGACAAGTAGCATCCTGAAGGAGCTCAAAAATGCGCTGAGGCCCGCGTTGGTGGATAGGAGAGGGGAGGAGGGCAGCAGGCCGTCCACGCCATTGAGGTCAGCGCATGACCAGTTGATGGAGTCCATCCGCAACAGTAGCATCCGCTGCTTGAAACGGGTGAGTGGAAGGATATGTACAACAAAATATGCTCTTCATTTTTTTAACTTCTTATCTTGTTATTTTGTTTTATCAGTGGTATTGTCCTTTAAATACTGTGTTACATTGAAGCTGGGTTATTTAGAAATATATTGAGTGAAAAGTGGCAAAAAAGCATTCCTCCTCCACAAGCATTCCAGCAATGTACTTAATGTGAAACTGCAGAGTCCCTCCACAGACACACTGAACAAATAGGAAGTTTTATTTAGATGAGGGTGGCACAGAGTCAGTGGTGTCTGAGTCATCTCTGTTGCAATGGTATGTTCTGTCTCTACACTGGGGAAGGCAGGCAAAAGGCTACGTACCATCAGCCATCACTTGGTATGATCGCATTGCTTTTACAGCCAGAGAGAGAGAACCATTAAGGTCAAAATAAAGCCAATAATATCATCAGTCAAGTATTCTCACCCTGAAGAGGAAGATAAGCTGAGGATGAAAAAAACAACAAACACATAAGAGAGCATTCAGGATTATCTCATTAAATTTTTGACATTATATTACTGTCAGAGTAAAGGAAATGTGTTTTTCTGTTATTATGAGTGCTTGCTATTCTTTATCATCCATAAGACAGACAAGTATTTACTTGGCAGAAGCTTTAGTACAGCTTGAAACATTGTTAGAGTGGAAAATCAGCTCTGCCCTCAAATGGTGGGGTCTCCTAGCTGTGAAATTCTTGCCACTTAGCGCAGGTATTTATAGAAACTGTTCAGTGGAGCTTTCATGAGAACAGATATGACACGTTACCACAGCATGAACCAACAACACACATTCAACAACACAGCCCACTAACAGTTCATCTGTTGACGCCACCAAGGACATCACACACAGATCTGATATCCAGTTTTGCAAGCATATTAAGAAAACTTATGAGTACCCCATGCACATGATTATATTGAATAACACATTGCAGTGAGAATATTACAGAGTAGAAAGTAAATCTCATCTAACTCTTGTCAAGAAAGCATATTTCCTAAAGTATGAAACAATTTCTTTAACTTGCCCGAACATTTGTTGTTGTGTTGCAACAGGAAAATTTCACAGTAAATTAAAGTTTTAGTCTGGCTAGTGTACAATGCCAACAACCAGAACAACGACCCACTTTAAATTTGCTGTACTCCTTTAATGAAAAGAAGTGGTTTGACAGGAAGTGTGGTTTGAAAACTACATTCTTGTACCCATAGCTCAGAAGTCATAATTGCTAACTTTCTGATGTTTCTCAGCCATGACCACTGACTCATGTCCATTCCTATCTTTGCCATCACCATCGTATTTCAAAACATTTTTATGGCCTGCACCTATAACTGAAATAGCACTCTCATTTTCCAGGTGGAAGTCCCACATCATCTACGATAATACAAACAGAAATAAAACAGGTCTATCCGTTACCATTGAAATCGGGGAGTCAGCACAATGAGACGATGGAGTGACCAACAATGATGGGTGATTTCTAAGGAGGCAAAAACTGAATTCTTACTCATGAAAAGAAAATATACTGGAAATTTGCACTGCAATAATAGCTTTACATTTATTAATTTTTAAGCTTTTTTTATTTATGCATAATTGAAAATGTTATTTGTATTTTATTTTGGAAATTAGTTGAATGAACTGTTTACTGATAAGTTTTCTAATTCACTGTTTTCTTGTAAAATTGTAAATATGATCTGTTGTTGGTTGAATGTTGATTTCTAAATATAGCCATTTGGTGTTTACGATACTTGTCAAAGTATGTCGTGACTGATGACTGTTTTCTTATTCTTCGGTTACTGGATGAGTTCCATTTTAAAGAAAAGGACTAAGCTGTTATGCATCAGTATAAGAAGAAAACAGCCTCTGTTTTACCAGTGAGTCAGCTTACTGGTCAAGCACTGCTGATGCATAGTCCCACTCCAGCACACTCACAATACACCCACACCCCATGTAGCACGTATTTTAGCTGGGCTTTTGCGTACAATTCACACTGCATGACAAGCGACGGAAAAGAATAGACACTCGCTACTAGTTCATCGCAGAAGTCATCATAGAAGAGACGTCAACTTTAAACAAGAGTCACAAGATCAAATACAAAGCTGTGGGCTACATAAAAGCTGCACTGCACAATGCCTTCAAAGTGAGCCTATGTAACTTTTGAAAGAGAAAATAACAAACTTTTCCTCTTAAAAATGGAAAGTTGAATTTCTAAGCAGTTAAACACACCTTTGCTCAGTTCAATACACTGAGGGGATTTTCAGTTAGCTTAGGGTGACTAATGTCAGCAAACATATTACTTTGTAACTGACATAACAGAGCCAATTTGCTAACTTAATGACTCCTTTATCCCATAATTGTCACTTAGGCTTTCTTTAGGTGAGGTAAAGTAATAGACCTCTTTCATAATTTTTTTTAAAGCGAGCCAATGTAACTTTTGCAGAACAGCCTCCACTATGGGATAATGCTAATGCTAACACGGCAACAGAAGATAAACTATATAAAACTAAGCAAAATGTTCATTATAGTAATAATATCTACCAAAAGCTTGATAACAGTGGTAAATGTTGGCCACCATAAGCTACTGGTTTTGTTGGTGAATTCAACTTTTCATTTTTAAGAGTCTTGCTTTAAATACAAAATTAAAATGTGACCATCACCGACAACCAGGTTGAAATATCAAGTAAAAAGTTATATGTACGGTAGGTACTATTCAAAACTATTCTGAACTCATTCTGGCAAGAGACTGAGAGATGTGAGCTATTAGCGTCCTAATCCTGGCCCTTCATTTATTTGTTTCCTGGAAGACTTCCCTGACTCCTAAATCCAGAGCAGCTGTTCAAAGCCGACACGGTCAGGGGCTCAGGTGTGGCAACAACAAGAAAACTACAAATTATTATCATTATTGCAAACCATTTCACAGGGCACACCAGTTTTAAGTGATTTACACTTTAAAGGCATTCCATGAATTTATGTTTTACAAAAAAATCGACCTTATTAAAAGCTGAAAATTATACTCGGCTGATATTGAAAAATTAATTATTATTATTAAATTATAATGAGTGGTAAAGCAACTGAAAGCATAGATTGTTTTCCTGGCTTGCATGTTGATGGGTTTAAGTGTTTGTGAGACGTTCTGACATTCAAGACCTGAGATTTGGCCAGGTCTGATCTAATCCACTCTTTCAACTACAGTAACATGCAATGATATCATAACCTTTCCATAACAAAGAAAGGAAAAAACTGATATAAATATATACACACAAACAAACACACAAACACACACAGTTGCAGGAAAAAGTATTTGAACCTTTTGGAGTTACCTGAATTACCCACAACTAGTCAGAATTGAGTTATCCTCCTCTGCAGGCTCCTATGCCAAAAAACAGTCTCCTCAATTGCCTTTCCAAGTACAGGAGTTCAGTGTGCACACTGCATTCTATAGGCTAAGTGTCCTAAGAATAAAACTTCTTTTACTCAAGCACAACACTTTGTCATATGTCAAAGTGTCAGTAGGAGGATGCTTCCATAAAATGTTGGGATTTCCTGTCTCTGCACTCAGGGTGGTCACTGCATTATTCTCATTTAGAATTCTTTACAGGATGGACAGATGTCTCCATGCACCATACAGAAATGTAATGGTCAGTCTGATACTCAACAAAATTGTCGTATGCAAGTTTGCATATATTTCTGTAACACTGAGCCACAGAATATCCTTTAAGCTTTTCAGTCACAACACTCAGGCCCTTTGACCTTTGCATTCCTTTGCAATGTATGCACGCAGTGTTGCTGACTTACAAATTAAAACTATTCTACTGTGCTAAATTCCTCAAATGCAAATCTAGCTTCAAGTGCATTAAAGGACCAAATATTCTAAGACAGGGAATTGGACATCTGGCTGCATTGTACTAGCAACAAAACCATCTGATCATGCTTATTTTTTTGTAAAATGTATATTATTTTCTATGCTATCTATAAGAAATGAATAACACTGTTTTATTAACTTTCAAAATCTCCTTGTACAGAAAAAGAAAGTTAGCATAATGTAATATTGTATAAACTAAATTTTTTACAAGGTCGATGCTGACATCAGCCCCCAAAAATAGTCAAAAGACAAGACTTTTATAAATGCTTTTGTTTGTGTGTGCACGTGTTGGTTGGGGTCTCTATGGAAGCACTGTATCCTAGTAGTGCTGCCACCCTTGTGGAAAGTGCCATACCTGCTCTAATCCCTTGCATTAGCTCGGCAGCAAAGAGAACTGATACAGGGTCTGCTGATGCAGACATCAACTAAAAATAAATGGCAGAGACATAGAATTGTTGGTAATCATTGTGTTGGTCACACTTTATCACAGGGCCAATTCTTGACTTCTAAAACCTGAGACGACTCATGAGTACAGTCTGTCCCATATACTAATAAGGTAAACAGGAATAACAGATGGACTCATAAAATAAACTTTTCCGGTCTCTCATACACAAAGATTCACTTTTATAGTTGCTTACTAATTGCTATTAGTAGATACACAGGAAGGGTTCTACATTTATTCAATCAAAGAAGCATGAATCTCACCTTTTCCTCTTCTTTTGAAAATTTCAATTTACAATCAGGATTGTTGTTACACACACAGATGCCTTGTCCCTTCACTCACCCAGTTCTCACTTCTACCTGGCTCATGGGGTAAAATAGTAGCAGTAAAGGCTGTGATAATCCTCTGCTCAGCTGTTACCAGATCTGTCCAACTCCCTGTCTGGCTGTCTACTGCAGGTATTGAGGCCTGTATTCACTACAGATGCACATCTCAAATTACATACTTGACAGATATGATTGTCGTCTCTTCCACACAAGTGCAACAAAATCTGTATGCATAAAGTACAGTATGTAACTTGAATCAAAGTTAATCCTTATTTGAAATAAGCCAGTAGATTTTCAAAAGTGTGAATCCTAAAAACAAAGATTAGAGAAGAAACATCCACCAGAACAGACTATAAAGGTAAAAGAAGGCCAAATACCAACATATGTAAATATCAACCTTTTATTGGAGTGTACAATGTAAGAGTTAATTTTTTGTCAAGCCTCACTCATAAGGCTTGGCGTCCATACTGTCTTATTTACTGAGTTACCTACAGAAATCTAACATCAGCGAAAACATGGCAAGGTTTTTCCCAAAAAATATCTTGAAATTCAACAAAAGATGTCAGTTCAAAAATAAAACAAGGGGCAGAATTTAAAGGACACAAACATCCCTCTTTTGCGGTCTGGCCAACTGTGAAAAAAAAGATTCTGATTCTGGACATTTGTTACTATGGTAAAGACGTTTCTGTTTCACCTCCCCTATCACCCACACCATGTTAGCAATATTAGCATTCTACTTGTTAGCATGTGCAAAACTGGCATCCTTTATTGTGGAATGCTAAATTCTTAAGTCTAACTGAGTGCTATGCAGCTAATTAGCTTGCCAATGATGGTAATGTTGTTGCAAGATGTTCTTTATTTGAAGGAGAACATTTTTATATGAATGTCACATTTAACATCTTAAATTACCAGAGTGTTAATTTAATGCTAATACGCTTTGGGGAAATAAGTTTAAATCTATGCATAGTATCAGTACAGATTCTCCCCAATAGGCCATGTTGGTGTAGCTATATTAGGAAATGTTGAAATAACAGCTTACAAATAGGTTATTTGTGTAACTTTTTGTAATTGATGTAACAATTTGGAAATTGAAGTATTGTCCTTTGTAACATTTGAATAATCACAGAGCAAGAATTATTCGGAAATATTTTTTAGTTTGTCGACATCTGACTATTAGGTCTTTAAAGGGAAAAATTGAGTGTCTGAGTTCTTTTTAATAAGCAATTCATATATTACATGTCATGAATTACTAGTTAGTAAAAAATGTTGATACTTGTTTGAATAATGCCATGAATCTAGGTTTTCTCCCTATACTGTGTCAGCACTTCAGTTTAGGAGAACACCTTTAGCCTCGCTGTTTCTCTACAGTAACTTAGCATATGGACCCATTATGAGCATCGGGTGTGTAAAACTAAAATGTCTTTTTTTCCAATGCTTTACATGATGAATGACCTGATTGTGACAAACAGGCATTTATTAATACTCTGCTTTCTACGGTTAAAAGAAAAAAAGAAAAGAAAAAAGTTTCTTTTAAAAGCATAATTTCAACTGAATCTGTAGTGTGACAGTGACAAAAAAAGAAAACTAAAATTCACAACAGATAGCGAGCCGTAACGCTGTGGAGTACCTCCATGCGTGTACTGTATGTAGTGTGATGGTTAAGTGTATTTTGCCTGAAAGCAGATGTATGTTCCATAATGATACAGACCTGCAAATGGCCTATATGCATGCAGCGAGTCTCCTCTTTAAATCTGTGCAAAAATATAACAAGACTCAAACTCTGGAGCAAATTTACAGTCGACAGCAAAATGAAGCTAAATATTCCAAAAAGAGCATTTTCCTTTTTTTATTCTTTGTCTTAAGAAAATATGAGTGCTAAACTAGGATCATTTGAATAAGTAAAAATAAACTAGAGAGCAATAGGGTATGAAAATAGTTCATTTTTTTTCCTCCTGACAAACAATGATGACACGATTGATGAAGGATTTGTGGCAACTTATTTTGCAAGCCCTCCCCCCTTCAATCACTGACCAAAACTAAACAAAACAACAAAAAAACAAACATTCAACTCTAAAGTTAAAGAGACAACTTGATATAAAATTGCACGTGTTAATGTGGGGACCGGGGAAACGGGAGAGAGGCAGGGAGGGAACGTGTGTGATGGGATGATGGGAGGCAGCCGGTATTAAGGATGGTGTGACAGACGGAGGCGACAAACATCGAAGAGTTGGGGGCGTGAGAGGAGAAGAAGGAGACGCACAGGGATGGAAAAGGCCAGTATATAGTTAAAACGAGAGGTGTGACATATTGCTATCAAGAGACAGATATGGAGCCAACAGAGATAAAGAAACCTAAGATATGAGAATGACAAACAATACAGATGAAATGAGGTATTGCACAGATTAATTAAAAAAAAGCGTAAAGGCAACAAAAATATACAGCAAATTGATATAACATTTACATTTAGAGTTTCGAAATTAAAGATCTCTTTTTAGAAAGACAAGAACTATTTTAGTGTCAGAATCATCCAGGGGTCGGGGGAGTGGAAAAAAAAAATCACTAGTCCTCCCATTCGTCATCATCCTCAAAGTCCTCATCTTCTTCATCGTCATCATCCTCATCTGTAGGAGAGAAGAAGACAAATGAAGTCTACTGAAACAGCTGATGTTCTTACAGGCAACAAACTAATAAAAAACGGGGAAGGATGAGTCAAACAACGGCATTTTCCAAATGACTGTCTGTTGATTTGTAAACTTTGTACATTCTTTGAACCAATTTTAACTTTGTTGTAGGAAGATTTTACTCAACTGAGAGGCTTAAAATGGAAAAAAAAGAGGAATCACAAAGCCGTTTCAGACTGATGAGGAAGCAGTGAAAGTCTAATTTATATTTTGGCTAAAGTGTGTCATGTGCTTCCTGGGTGACTGAGTCAAACTGCTCCATTTTGTAAGGATAAAGAGTGTGCACTTCTCAAAGCACCTGTGCAGCATAACTCAAGTCCTCATGATCCACTGAGATTAATTATTAAAATAAACCCTCTTTTCACAAAAGGGACAACTGTGGCTCAGAAGTAGGGCTGGACAATATGAGCTAAAATCAAAGTTACAATTAATTGAACATTTTACCTTGTTTACGATTGATCAAAGATATTTTCTTTATTCATTCATTATTCATTTGCCGTCATAGTTCACTGACCAGGTTTGTACTGTAAATATGCTGAACTATTAAAGGTGGGATATTTTACTTCGATTAAGAAATGTCAAAAAACGATCATCTAAATGTTAACTGATAACGTAATGTTGACGGAAAGCAAAAGGCTGACTTGGAAGTGCAACACCGACAATCTGTGTCTGTGTTCCCCCTAGTTTGCTGCATCGATGCTACTGAATTATCAGCGCTGTTACTAAAGTTTCACACCGACAACAATATCAATTCTCAACTAATGATTTCACACACACGCTATGCAAGCATGGAAACACGCAACGCTTAGCTAGCTTCTTTTCCTCAATCTTCAAACTGCATTTACATGACAGGTGTTATAACAGAAGCAAAGTTGGGCCTTTTAAGAGCAGTGCAGTGGTGAGCGAATATGAGAGACAGAGTGGAAGAACGCAGTGAAAGCGAGTGAGTACGTTGTCCATCTGGCAGTAAATGTACAGTGCAGGTCACCGTGTGTCTGTTAAATAAAAGTCTGTCTGTTGTTTCCACAACTACTGGAAAGTGAAGGCGGTTAGTGCTAGCCAACATCTCCATGTTCTTTAGTCTGAAGCTGAGCATGACTGGACAGGGCGCAGTCACATGACTACACATCCGGTAGTATATTTTTAAGGGGAAAGCACATGAACACAAACAGTTGGGAAAATATTGATAAGATTAGTAGTTCACATTTCACAGGGTTGGCGGTTTGACCTCGGGTAAGACACAGAAAATCCCAAATTGCTCCCAATGGTTAGCCAGTCCATGCGTGGTAGTTCGCTGCCATCTGTGTGTGTGTGTTTATGTGTGAGTGTGTATGTGTGTGTGTTTGTGAGAGAATGGGTGAATGTGTTGCAAAAACCTTGTAAAGCCTTTTGATAAAAACTACATAAATGTAGCTATTTACCATTGACTGAACCCTCTAGCTCAGTCATTGAGCCTATCTCACACTCGCGTATTAATATTTCTGCTTTTACAATAAATCGTCTTCTAATTCTTATGTTGCAGCTCAGAAAAATAAAGTGGATCAATTTACTTTGTTACAGTTTGGTTATGAAATCACATGAAGCTGAATTAGTGTAAATACCATCAACAGGTTTAAAGACACTCTTACCAGATGTTCAGCCTTCAAATAATGTTGAGTGATGTGTTGGTGGGGAAATGTTGTTTCATGCAAAAGTGATGTGAGTAATAGATGCATGAGGTTACATGTTTGTCAGATACTAAATAACTGCACAGCAGTTTGTAATACAATGAAGCAGAAATTTAATCTGCAATCTATGCTTACATGTACTGTATTTGATTGGCCAATGCAGCACCTTGCTGGATGATTCTGCATTACATAGTGGCTGAGCCAGGTTTAACTTTTTTTTGATGGGGAAACCCTGTGTTTTTGTTGTTTGTGCTGCAACCTTTTAAATGAATGCAATATAATGATAAGTAAAGTAGGTAAGTAAACACCACATGGCAAAAGAACAAGGGCAACTTCAAAGAAACCCCTAACATGGCCTTCTTTCCTGTGTTCTTCTACTTCTATCTTCCTACGATTCTCTTGGATTGACGGCACTATTTTGTTACGTCTTACTTCTTTCCCAAGGCATTTCTCCTATTAATGCCAAAAGTGCTATTAGCTCTTACTAGTATCTTTTGTCACTTAAATATTTTACTGTATTGATGCTTGCATGTTGTTCCTCAACTGTAAGTCGCTTTGGATAAAATGCCAAATGAGTAAATGTAAGTTCCCATACACTAATGTGCAAGTGTTGCACTAATAACCGCATGTAAAAATCCCGGTGGATTTCTACTGCACATGACAGGAAAGAGGAAGCGAATATAATATTGTGAGCTAGTTGAGTGATGATGAATGTTTGTTTTTGTATGTACCTGAAGAGTGAATAGCCTTGCTCCTTTTCTGCATCACCTCCATCAGGGCCCCAACGATGCCTGCCGAGGAGGCCGGGGTGGAAGGGACTGAATCGGTAGTTTCCTCCCTCTGTGAAAAAGACAGCATGAGTAGCCACAGTTAAAGCACAGGATACAGACTAATACAGAGCTAAATGAGAAGGTGTTTAGTGTGTGATGAATGGATACTGACCGGTTTAAGTTGGATTCCTTGTCGGATTTGGTCCAGAAGTGCATCTCTGCCGGTACTGTTAGATACCGGCCTCTCTTTCTGCTCTACCTTCTTCAGTTGGGCTCCTTCCCTGATCTGACTCAGCAGTGCCGACTTGCCGTCCCCTCCATTAGCCTCCGTGGGCGGTGGAGGAGCAGGGGGGTGGAGGACCAGGAGGCGGGGGAGGAGGAGGGGGAGGAGGTGGCGCTCCGGTACTGGATGGAGTTGAGGATGAGGGGGGAGGAGGCGGCGGTGGGGGAGGCGCCACAGGAAGTGAGGCATGGGCTGGTGGAGGGGGAGGCGGAAGGGGACCTCGGCTGGGAGGGGGCGGCGGAGCGGACATGCCCGGTCGGAATGGAGGAGGAGGGGGTGCAGATACGGGAGCTCGCGCGGGTGGAGGAGGTGGCGGGGCACCGCGTCCACGAGGAGGGGGAGGAGGGGTTGAACTGTGGTGTTGTGGTGGGGGTGGGGGAGGAGGGCCGCCTCTGGATGGAGGGGGTGGAGGAGCTGGAAAGAAAAAAAAGTTAAAGTTGTAATCACTACGCCTCAGTCAGAGTTCGCACACAGCCCAGAAGAACATCCAGATGTCAGTTCATGACAGCCGGAAGATCTGGATGGTCTCAAAGGATTTCACAGCATCTCTGTCAAAAATACTCATCATTTTTCCAATTCTTGCCTATATCAATGTATCATGCAATCATATAATCAAGCTACCGGGCAACCGGTAGCTAGTGTTGGAATTTAATTCTGAAAATAAAATTTAAAAATAATAAATTAATTGAAACCCATTTCAAATTGATATTCTTTTAGAAACATCCTTTTTTTTTTATTGATACCGCTTATTGATTAATGAAAACTCGTGCTGTGGTTCGGTCAAACAGCTTTTTATAAGAAGCGTAAATGTACATGCATAGTTTTTAAAATATGGTGGACCAAGTTTGGCTAAGACAGAACTTGAACAGCAAAACAATCATTCATTAGTAATTATTTTAAAAAAGAAATCATGTAATAGTAATTCTTGCTTGTTCTTATGTAGTTTGTATGATGCTTTGGCAATATTGTTGTTATACATTCATGCCAATAAAGCAAATTTGAATTTGAAATTGAATTTAGTAATATGCATCATGCAGTTATATAATCAAGGCACTGGGGGCAGCCTTGTCCCGTGTTACTATTGTTAATCTTCGGACTGAAAATTGTAACAGAATATATGCCAAAGTTCACGATACGGAGGACAAGAGCTGGATTTTGGCAAAGACAGAAGTTAAACATGAGAAAATTATGATGATACAATTATTATAATGTTATGTTACAGAGGAAGGAAGTGTGCTATGATGAAGCGTACAGGAATGCTGTGTTTTTAAAGTTACAAACAACACAGCAAAAACCGCAGAACTAAACTTCACTAACTGCAAAAACTGCACACACTAAAATTGAATTCTCATTCTCATCAGGTCATATTACATATTACAACATGCACATACATGAGCTGTCACAGCACGTCATGCATAGAAACCTACCACACCACCTGGGTGGACCTGGGGATAAAACCACCACACTAGTTAGATTGTCTTAAATTGACATTCGCCCATTAATGCATATTTGACATGGACATTGTCTTGTAGAAACATGGGCGGAGATCATTTTCTACATCATAGTACCAAAACTCTCCACTGAAGGCAGTACAGTAATGTTTACTGTGGAAATGCACCTTTTCTAAGCTAAAATGTAGGATCTTTCCCTTTTTCCACTTTCATCTAAAAAAAAACAAACTAGGTAAATCCTCCATTCAATTTTGCTCCTATATCTGTAAACATGTTTTTTGTTTATCCCCCTTAAGGCCAGAAAAACAATCTGTATATCCAGCAGCGTAGTGGTCTTACCTTGTCTTCGTAGCTCATTTTTTACAGCTTCTACGCCGCCTTTCTTCTCAATGAAGTCATAGATGACCTTCGAGGTCTCCTTGTCCTTCAGCTGAGCCTCAGAGATGCCGCACATATCAAACAGGTTCTTCAGCTCTGGGTCCAAGTTATTCAACTGAAGGAAGAAAACAGAGGCAGATAAGATGCATCCATTTAAAAAGTCGAGGAGGAAGGTTACCAAAGAAGTAATTGTAATTCCTAACCCTGGAAATTGACCTGCCATGATTTACTAATGACTGATGCACAAATACAAAGAAACAGTAGACTGTAATGGTATAACGCTGAATATGTTATACCTCCTGTTGTAACGGTGACTAATGAGGATCTAAACAAACAAATATGAATAGTCTACCAACTGATCATGTGAATTAACAGCCATTAATTTATCCTTATTGACTAATTGAGAGATACTGACTTAAATTGTATTAATTACTGAATGTGTTCCATTACTGTAAATACTGATGCATTTCCTCAACAGGCTGAATTTCACTGTTGGGTTGACTGTATGGACTTATTGCAGAGAGGTCCGTGATACAACTGATAATTCTCCATGAGCACATAGCCTCAAAGTTGTAATTACATAAAAGTTTAATTGCCAATGATGTCGACCTCAAGAAAACAACTCAAATCTGATTCTGTATCATTTTGGGTTCCTTATTTTAAAACTGTATCGCCAAGCCACAGTAACTAAAACACACTGGCTATAACAGAGGGGCTTTGCTGCTGCTGCTCTCATATCTGCTCCCATACGAGCAGTTAAGAGTTAAGATCTGTGATGTAATTTCACTAGTTTTAATCTGTATTTATGAGCTTTGCAGTTCAGTAACACATTACGTGACAGACATGTTAAGAGTAGAGTTGGGGTTAAAAGGGACATCTGCAAAAGCAGGATTACTCAGTTTGACACTGGCTGTTGGAAATCTATTCAAACATATCTAATGATTCATTCAGGAAAAAGTCAGTATGTGAGAACTAACTTTTTTGAAATGATCATTTATGATGTTACACACTTGTGAAGACACTTTCAAACTTCCCTCAGACAGCTCAAAATGAGACAACAATGTCAGCCACTATGCTGCCACCTGGTGTCGTGGGGTAACACTGCCAGGTTGGCACTCAGGAAGAAAATAGTGTCAGTTAACCCAGATCTGAATACAAGTTAGGCCATCAAGAGTCCACCCCTTCAGCTACTTCTTCACACAACAAACACATTTTGTTCTTTTAAAATCCGGCATCAAAATGTTCAAACCAGAGAAATGCTGCAGTCTCCCATTTAAGTCTCCTCTGTATTTATGTCAATTGTTCATGCGGTTGTTGCATATGCCTTGTAATATCTTTAATGTTAATGCACATTTGTTTTCATATGTTTACATATGTTATTTACTGTTATTATTTTAATGTTTATGCAAACAAAAAGTAATTCATTTTTGGTTTTCAATATAAAACTTGGTGAAATTGTTTCAGTACTTTCTGAACATTTTCAGCACATTTTAATACCACGACGACACTGATAACTGTGATCCTTCTGGATATTAAATTTTCATATGGTTTCATCTCTTATCTATGATGCAAAGATAGAACAGAAAAGTGACATAGCTGGTAAGACTGTAATGTATATCCCTTACTCATTTGTGAATCCACTCATTCGCGCTTCAGCTTTAAGCTGGAGGATTTGAGAGGTGAGCAAGCTTTGTTCAACTGACGTCACCTATTCAAATCAATTTAAGTCCTTGAAAGCATTAACTTATGAAACCAAATCAAATTCATCTTTTTTTCAGACAGAGTAAGTCCTCTGACCTGCATGATCTCATACTCATCATCCAGCATAATTACTGATGACGCTTTTTTGGGAACAAGTCCATGGATTATGCAGACGCAGGTTGACTCTCTTCCCTCCAAAAATCTCCTTGTGTAACCCTCCTGATGACTTGGCCATGAAGCTCCACTAAACTTTCTGGAGCCGATATTAAATTTGAAAAATCTGTCTGGAAGAGAGACGTCTGGCTGACAGACAGACACATTTGGGGCGAAAGTTTTAAGAATAACTAGAGGTGACGTACTTCCAACGTAACATTATCGACATAACATTCTTGTATTGCGCTTACATCAAAGCCTGTATTTGGATCCCATCCGACATGCCCGATGTGCCTGTAAGAGAAACAGAAGAGAGAGAGCACGTGTGAGACCAAAAAGACAGAGAGGAGAAGCCAGAAGATATGTTCAGTACATCCCCCCACCCCAAAAAAAAAAAGAAGACACACAGGCTAGGTCGACTAGACTACTGCAAAATCTTTAATGAGCCCTGTTATTTTTATTTATTTCCTCAGATTGCTCATTTGTAACCTGCAGTATCTCAATAAAGACTATATGAGCTGCCGCTAACTGTTCCTAAAAGCACAGGACACAATTTACTACATTACCAATCATATTACACACTGTACAGGATTAGATTCTGAATAAAAGAAAGCCTGGATTAATACCTCACCCAGATGCACCAGTACTTATACATACAAGAGGGATATAGGACTCAGGGCCAATATGTCATATGGGAAACATGTGTACCATGAACTCAAAGACCTGCAATCATGTAGCTGTTGTGCTGTAAGCTTACATATGTTTAATCTGCATTTGTCTTTCGATCTGCAGGAAATCACATTATGTTAGACAATCATCCTGTCTGGCAGTTTAAAGGCTTTGTTAAAGGATGAATGGTTCAAATGAGTATCATGACCGCTGAATTCTGGCCTGTGTAATTCTATTATGTAGCACCACCTATTGGCAGAATGCCACCAAAGTCTGCAGATTACTCAAATTAATATATTTGTTTTAGAGTTATGACAAATTATGCAACCCAGCAAGATCAAATGTGACGGACATATGGTGAGAGTTAAAAGATCCCCATGACACAGCCTGACGGTGTTTTATCCATCGCCTGACCTGGACCCCACCCTACTAGAGCCTGTGGTGGACTCACTGGAAGTTGCTCGGTGTGCCAATGTCCGCCTTGGTCAGCCTCTTCTTCTTCCCCTTGGCCTTTTTCTCCCTCTTGGGGAAGGAGGAGTGCACAATGTTGTTCACCTGAGAGTTGTTATGGTAACGCTGAACAGTGCTGATCTCTGGGTTTTTGATGTCGACAGTAGCCATGGGCAACGCCAACGTCGGGCCTTAAAAATGTCAGAGACAAAAGTTACACTTTATGTAATACAGCACGTGGAATGCAGAGAACAGCAAGGCAGTGCTGAGTTGTGGGGTTTCCCACTACATCTAAAAAGGATAGCTTCTTTATATAAAAAGGTCTACAAATGATACGTCTGGCATAGTTGAAATCCAGGCACTGGGTTTATCAGGGCCAGCAGTGTCTATTTAATTATGTAATCCATTATTTAATGACTATTCCAGACTCTGTTTGGCAGTGAGAGGTCTGCCAATTTTATTTGGCTTTGTGTGTGTGAAAAGGGATTAGAATATGTGAGGTTATGGCATCATTTCATTACTGCCGCTCAGGTTATTCAGACGAAAAGACAGGCCTGATTATGTTTGACCACTGATACTAAACCAAATATAGCAACTAAAGCAAACAAAACAAAAAACCCAAAACAAACAAAAACAGTGGGAGACCTACAGTGGAGGAAATAAGTATTGAACGCGTGAATATTTTCTTTAGTAAACCTATTTCCAATAAGGCTATTCACACGAAAGTTTCAAGAGACTTTGGTATTAACACAAGAAATCCACGCATATAAAGAAATCCAAACATTGAATACCATAAATAAAGAGGAATGACACAGCAAAAACATTTAGAACACGCTAAGAAAAATCAGGTCTCCAAGGCAAGGTAAGGCAATGAACCAGCTGAAATCCATCAGTAGTTAGTGCAAAGTTATATCAGCTGGGTTAGTAAACTGATGGGCTACAAAAAGGCTTGTTGTTATCAACGTGTCACACAAGAAACATCTTATGATGGGTAAAAGCAGAGAGCTTTCCCAAGACCTTCACAACCTTATTGTTGCAAAACATAGTGATGGAATCGAACACAGATATATCTCAAAACGTCTGAATCTTCCAGTAAGCACCACTCTGGTCATCATCCACAAGTGGAAGCAACATCACTCACTTCTGTGTGTAAATGTGTTTACTGAACAAAATGTTGACGTGTTCAATACTTATTTCCCCCACTGTATACATTACATTTTAACTGCAATAATGAGGAACACTTCAGTTTATATATCAACATAAAGAATAGAGCTGAAAAATTGAACTGGACTGAGCACGGGTGACCCAAACACAATAACATGTCATAACTACACGTGTGCTCACTGTAATTGCTTGTTTGCAGTCCACATTACAGATGCTAACCAGTAAGTCCATCGCACATGTGCAGCCAAACAACAAACATATTCAGTCGTGTTTTATAACCGCAGCAAATTCTGCCAGTACTGCAGCACATACCTTTAACACTGTCACTACAGGGGCTTTTGGGAGTTTTGCTGGGCGTAGGCGAGGCTGACCGACTGCGTCTCCTTCTCACCCTGTCCCAAATACACCCACCATCTCTTGCTCCGCAGGTGGTTACACTGACATCGAGGAGCATTTTGCCGACCAATTTGTGAGCTCGCTCTTTGGAGCAAGTGGAGAGCCGAGCGGTCGGGACAGAGAAAGATGGGTACAGTTCGTCCTGTGGGAGAACCAGGCAGTGTAGTGACGAGAGGCAGCTCCCTGGGCCCAAACCTCCACCTCCTACTGCTGCTCCTCCTCCGCTGCCCTCACAATTAAGTTCCTCAGAGGGAGCAGACAGGAAGGTGGTGCAGAACATCATTGTAGCAGCAGGTTGGGCATGAGCAATACTGTAAGAACAAGCTCAGGTGGAGACACCAAGGAAGATCCTGGTTCAAACAAATGATTCTGAATGCAGATTTGTGGTTCAGAAACAGCTGAGGTTTGCCGCCAGACAGATCATGTCCAGGTAAAAAGCACAATTGTTGACTTCAAGTCTTCATAAGGAAAAGGTTTCTTCTTTGCTGGAACCTGAAAGCCAAGATGATCCCAAAGCTTTCCACAGCACGACCAAAACACCAGCACAGAAAATGAGCCAACTTGTGATACACTCGGTTACTGAATTAATATCCTCATCAGACATCTGGTGGAGTTTACACGCATACTGTCTGAGCTGTGAAGGCAGACATCCAGCACTGCCATCAGAAGGTGAAAAGAGCCAGCCAAGACACAAAGTTTACTCTTCCTCTTTCATTCCTTACATTACAGCTTTCTTCTATGCAAACTGTTTACCAACCATGCATTTCCTTGTTTTATCTCTGTCTGAACTTTGCATATTTTGTACCTATTTCATTTTCTATTCCCTGACTATCCATCTCAGTAGGGCGCACTGTAAGATTATCATGCTCAGATTGGCTCACTGTGATCCTTTCTCCACCCACCTCCCACTACCGTCTCCTCCCTCTCTGCAAAACACACAAATGGATCTAATCCCAGCAAATTATTCTGGATTTAGCGCTGGATTTTACGTAACCATTAAAACCCATCCATGCATAATCCCACGTATAATCTCAGTGGTTTCTGATGCATTATGAAACTGCGGGGTAAGAGAAAAGGCGAGAAAGGCAGCGTAATAAAGGAAAGCCAGATAAAGAGAGAGGAGAAAGGAGCGAAATTAAGACAGATTCAATGAAGAGCAGAGGGAAGATGGGGACAAATGAGAAGGGGAGAGCTTGAAAGGGGAGAGCTTGCATCAAGAAAAAAGGAGAACAGAAGGAAAGCAAGGACCAGACTGGAGATGACGGACAGTAACAGAATTATGGTAATGTGAAGGGAGAGTAAGACAGATGGAGACAGAGAGAAGATCTTCCTGTGGGAGGATGAGGACGACTTCCTTTTAGAAGTGCACCAATTCACACACAAGATGCACTTATTCAGAAACTGAAACCATGCATGACAAACGGAAGGTTGAAACCGGTACAAACATTTATGCATGACGGCATAATTGGGCGCAGGTAAATGGAACGCATTCCTTTTAGATAACACATTCCTTTTAGTTTTCCATTCCAGTGGGTGATTTTCAAAATGCTGTATGACAATACCAACGTAGAGTCAAAAAAGTAAACGTAAATAAAGTCAACCATTATCCCAAAATGGTTTATGGTGTAGCTCTGAGTAACATGGTTGTTTAGGTATGACCATATCTGACATAAAACATGTGACCCGATGCTGTTTAGCTGCTCTGAATATGAACAAATGAGTAAATGTGTCATTTGTGTGGTAAAGACCTCTGCACAGCGGCATGCACACACACAGATATATTAATAAGCCAGCTGGGTCAAATCATGAATTCTGTCTGTCTGTCCCACACTGGTTTCCTCCTGTGTAAAACTAGGCTGTCTTTTACCGTATGTCCTAAAACAAATGCGTGCATATCCACAAATATATTCCATCTGTTTAGTCATCAGACCATACTGAGGATTAGGCCATGTAGTTCAGAGTTCAAGACTCCACTACAGGGCATTATAATATTATGTTAGACTCTATGCAATCGCATTGTGATCATGTGCTCTTTTCCTCCAGATTCCTACACACTTCCATTCATTTTGACTGACTGTAGGCAAAAATAACACATCAAAACCAAGATTTCTTAGAAGTTCCCAACCCTGCATTAGTGGATTTGCAAGCAATATGTATATGAAGCTAGTCTGTGTCTACAACGGGACAACCTGTTTTTTTTTAGGTTGTTTTAATCTTACCCATCTGACCTTACAAACTGATTCACACAAATGTTGCCAATACCATCAGACACAGGTTTGACTCTTCCGTTTAATTCTGAACTTATCGACAGGAAACAGTGGGCAACATACCATTTGAAGGGTCGCGTCTCTTCTCTGTGAACACAGACAAATGAAATCATTACAATTCTGTGCTAAGTAGTGGGTCGTGTTAGTGAGAAGTGAATTTGTCTGAGTGCGTTGGAGCGCAGACTCACAAAGAGAAGAGAGATTATTGGTTTTTAAGAGCAGGGCGCAGCGGATTTGTGCGTGTGCTGCACAGAATGGAAAGAAATTTGTAAAGCCAAGACTTTTGTTAGTTTGATTAGGAGACATAAATCAGACACCAATGAACACACACACACACATATATACACGACAGCTAATATAAAGCAAAACAATATAAACTCTGCAGAAGACAATACACACGGCTCTCTTTCACTCTTGTGGTATTGCAAAGAATATAAACACTAACAGATTTAAGACATTGACAGACACACACACACTTTAAAATAATGGCTTGAATATTCAGAATGGCTGAAGGTCAAACAGAAGAAGCCTTGTAGATAAGATTAGGTACCCAGTACAGAGGGCTGAGGGGGGAAAGATGAACAAAACGATCCATTTGAAGGGTGAGGAAATGACCCGCAGAAGAGGCGGAAGGAAGACGCACCATCATAATCAACCAAGTGATGATAGAAGTTCAGGACTGAGTTCCAATAATACATCTGTATGGCTGTTTGTAAACAGCTCATGTCCATAGATAGATAGATATGATGAGTTAATACAAATTATAATGCACAATAGCATTTTGTAAAATTGCCTTCCAGTTGTGCAGTTCCAAAATCGACTTGAAAATCTGGTGCTTTTTATGTATTATTTTAATTAATGAAAAAAATTTAGTCAGTCCCTCCTGAAACTGTAGTGCCCCCCTTGGACCAGTCAGCATATTTGTTCAAATCCCAGATTGTGGTGAAATGCATCGTTTTGGTTTTGCTGAATCTGGTTGTGTCCTGAGTTATAAAAATGTGACAGAAAGCTGATCCAAAGACCTGAGTGCAAGCCGTTTCTGTGACAAAGGCCCAAACAGCCATCAACTGTGTGAAAGGTTTTCCTGCAGCACCAAAACTGAGTGGAGTTTGTAAAGATAACTTCAAATAATGAACAGGCAGATTTGATAATTATATGTGCTGCGATTGCAAGACAGCATTAAATCTTGTGTGATTTGATTCTGTTAATTTCATATGGTGCGTCTGGTTGCAGACTGTAAGTTTGTAAATGGTGTGTTCTCAAAGGTTCTTAGAACTGGGAAGAGATTGCAGTAGATCAAAAGGAGCAGACTGGATAGTATAACAAACAGAGCCGGGCAAAAAAAAAAATCCTCTAACATTTTCAATACATGACACAATGGTGTAGGACATTTGAATGAACTTAAAAGTCAGGCCTGAAGTGCATCTCACATGTCAGCTGGAATACATTGTTGCATGAAAGCATCATTCTAGAGCCGCTGAACTAATTGGGTTCATGTATTGAAATTTAGACCATTTTTGCCCAGTTCTGTGTGGTTGAAGACTGCAAAAAATGACAGGTTTAGAAATTTGGTCTTGTGCTCACAATAGTATGAATGAATGAAAGAAAGAATCAAAATCATATCATTTCAAGCCAAAGCCTCATTTTGCAGCCTTTAAAAAGAGACATAATCAAAAGGAAAGCCGGGATGACCGCTACTTTCATTCTTTTGAAAATGTCATTCCTGTAATAACAGGGTTGACTTGAAATAAGCTTTAAAAAAAGGATTAATTTGAACACAAGATAAACATTTCTTATACATGTCACTTTTTAGTGAGCTGTAGTAGTAGTAAGTAGCAGTAGGTAGGTTTGTAGGTAAGAGGGCAGCAGCATTAAGTTGGTACCAGATTTTTTCTGTCTTCTCCCAATTAGCTCAACCATTTGGCGATGGAAACGCTTGCACTCCTCCTCATTGGCAAAGTTCAGACCCACTTGGCATGTCTGTAAACACACACACAAAGTTTGTAAAAACTCAATACGAATACATTTGTAATATTAACTTATTTCTTGTTTAAGTGCCAGCTACCTAGCTAAGTTCCATGATTTCATTTCCAACCCTAATTCCATGATGTGTAGACAGTGAGCTGTCCCTGTCTTATCAGCAGTCCCACATACCTCATGGTCTGCTGGAGCCTTAGCCACTGTACCCACCGGCTAAGATGTTTGCTCCACAAATATGAGTGTCCTGTCATCACGAGCCTCAGATGTGACATAAAGCTAACAATAATGTTGTTTTTATGTGTTAGGAATAAATGACGGAATGTCTTTTGGTAGGCAAACCTTTGAGCTTGGCTCACATATCCTCCTCAGGGCAGTTTTCAAATAAAATGTCTGGTTTGAAGTGGAAAATAAGCTCTGTAGCAAACTAAGACCTATGTATACCTAATTTGCTGACTAACATCATCTCTACAGAGCAACACAGTTTCTACTGGGGTTGGGCATTGCAAACTGGTTCTGAATTCCAATCTGTTTCTAACTTATGAAGAACCACTCCCCTTACTGAATCCTGAAAGCATGCTTTAGACCTACTAGACCTATTATGAATGTGTCAGTGTTGGTAGTTTTTTTGTTACACCGGTAGAATAGAAAAGTCTTTCAGGAAGTGCCTTCAAAGCAGTTATCAATAGAAATGCTAGATTTCATTTTTTTTAAATATTAGGTTTCTCTGAGGTAATCAGTGCACTTTAAACTCAAATGTAATAATCAAACAGTGTCTGTGATGATCGCATCAAAGGCAGTTATTTCCCCCTCTGCAGCTGTATTTGATGAATAAAGAAAAAAAAAAAATAAAAAAAAAAATAAGGTACTGTGGGCGCTGACGTAGACTCAGGACAACAAATATGAAAAGCTGTCGAGAAGGAAACTCACATCTCCAGCAAATGTAATGAAGTAAGTTTTGGGGAGGTAGATGTTGAAGTTGTTGTACAGTTCCTGTTCAAACGTAATCTTACCATCCTGCGGAAGAAATAACAGAGACCAGGATGAATGATGGATATGAATTAGGTATCAGTAAATAGTACAACAGAGGTTAATACCCCCTTATGCAATGAATAATATAAATGAACACACATCCCACAGATTCCACTGTGTGGCTATAAAAATACAAGCTCATGAATATCCAGTGGTGGTTCACCACCACTGGATATTAACTGTGGTGAGCACCTTCATCTTCCAGCTACTACAGTGACAAACCACAGTGATCAATCATATTCCATCAATGTGCATGACTGCCTTCTGCTTACTTACCTTGATGTCTAAGACTCTGATGAAGTAGGATCGCTGGGGGTTGTCTTTGACCAGGCAGGCCACCCCGCAGCATCTCTTGTTCCAGCTGGAGTTCCTATCTGCTGTGAACACCTGGACCACTGCTGAAGACAATGTCTGCAGGAAGGGAGAGAGAGGGAGAGTCACATTTATCCTGGACAGCTTAATGGATAACACATAAGCAGTGGGATTTTTTCCTAGCCATGTAAGAAGTGTATCTCACAAGGGTTTATAGGAATGATTGTTTCTTATAAAGCTAATAAACTGAAGCTTAATGTCAGTTGGTTGGTTTTAATGCAGGCTTCATGGTTTCTGTGAACAAATCAACTATTTAAAATCGGTAATCTGTGTGTTTGCAAAACTGAGCTGCGCTGCCGGAGATACAGCCACAACACTGCATCAGTCTGTGTGTAGGCCAGTACAGAATGGCACTCTACGAATATTACTCTGCTAATGCTCAAAAAGTCCTTTGGATGATCCAAAAAGCTTCCAGAGATGCCCAGAGTGAACTGCATGCTATTCTGTATGACCTTATAAAGCTACCAAGATGTGGCCTAATGACATAACTGAAAACCCAATGTCTAGCAGAAACTGGACTCATTGTGCACCTAACAACTTTCCTACCATGACAAATGACAGTTGTAGCAACATGCTGTGTGCTTTCCAGCTGCAGGCACTATGAGATATGTGAGGACAAGAGGAAACTATGGGGGGAGAGAGATCAATAAAAAGTTATAGTTTTGTGGCACTGCTGAAACAGGATATTGACACAGAGGAATAAGAAATAGTTTCTGTACAAGAATGGTTACATCCTTGAGCTACCCTGACATGAGTAAGAATGGAAAAATGTGTGGAATGATGCAAATTTACCTGTTCACACATGTTCCCCAACTGCCTGAGCTTGAGTCCCTCTTTTTCATAATACAGGCCTAAATTCACAAACAAGAGTACATTTTAAAACTAAAGCCATGTAGGCTGACTTGTACCACACGTACACCCTAACCCCTTTCCGAAAATGTTGTTCAAAAACAGAAAACATGTTAAATGTTTGGTATAGATACTGTCTCTAAGGCCTCAACTAATATGCTGTTCATATTGCATTTTACAATACTTGGTTTTGCTAAGTAAAAGCTTACTTCACAAATGAAAAGATTATTTTCAAAATGTGTCCGTGCTATCCAATGCATTTAATGTAAGTGTTTGATGGTCGGCGTGTGAGTATGATGACATAACCACAGACCGAAAGACAGTGACTCTGTGGGAGTCAAGTCGCTATGCTCTGCAGTTGTCAGAAAAGTGTCCATCAATGCCAACTGCCTCACAAGCAGCACAGTCACATAATTATGAACAGAGACACATCCACTAATGCCTGGTTCAGACTGTGCTGTTCAGGCTACACGACTTGCTGTTTTGTAACGGCAGTCTTGGAGTTGGAGTTGTGGTGTTCAGACCATGTGACTGATCGGCGACAATGACTCTGCCACCCGACGACTCGTCTTCAAACCAGTCAAGAAAACAAAAGTCAAAGGCGAACAAACACAGGAAATGATGCTAAAACACGCACGGAACAGGAGCTGTTTCTTATTATAAAGATACTTTTACCTTGTACTGTCTCACTGTAGGCAGAATTGCAACAAATATATTTTAAGAGTTTCACACTGGTGCAGCAGGGATACATGTCACCCTAAACTATGGACCCAAGCTGGGTTTACTCCAGGTTATGTATCAAGGACACTCCAAGCATCAGAGCATCTCCTGGAGTACACTATATTTAGACTGAGCCCACACACAAACACCCCAAAATGGTTGACTTCATGACTACACTTGGTAAATTAAGTACACATTTCTCTCATATATTCAAGCACATAACAAGTCATAGTTAAGTTACAAAAATAAACCAAGTAACATCATAACTAATCGAGTGAACTAATAACAGTTTTAGATGTAGATTTAACCAGATCACTTCTGTTTTTGTCTATGTATCCACATTAAGTCATATTGCCTGTATTTTGTGTGTGTATGTGAATTTTTCACTGTCGGATCCCCATATCACCTTTAATTTTAAGACGTTTGAAGTTCATGACTCCTTTAAACATTCAAACACCTTTAGAAAAGTAGGCTGTAAAGTTTTGTTCTTGCTGGGGGAAGAGGCAGGGTTAAAGGAAAAGCAACACACGCACACACGCATGCACGCACGCACGCACGTACACACACACACACACAAACACTGTCACATCCATGATCACAAGACCAGATCACTCACTCCCACAGGTTTTAAAGGTTGCTGCAGGGATGTTCTCACACTGGAGTGGGGGGTTCACAGTCATTACCACATAGATGAAAGTGAGAGCGTCGACAAGGGAAATGCCTGGTGATCTTTCTGGGCCTTTTCAACTCAACAGTTCCAGGAAGATACCTTGTGTTCTTCTTTGTAATTTTGTGTTTAGTGACTCTGACTCTCGTCTCTTTTCATTTTGCTCTGGGCGAGTAAGTCAGCAACAATACAGCTGTAGTTCAAACATCAATAATTTTAGAGAAATGTAAGGTCCCTGTCCTAATATTGAGGCTACCAACAACTAGTGTTTGCCTACAGTATTAATGAATAAGACAAACAACTCGTAGCAGAGGCTTGTGTTTGACCAGCCAGAAAACTTCAGTACAGATAGTTCCTGGAACCAGCTGAACGGTACTTTCTGTGTAAGCTTGGGCAGCATTACGGTGCTTTTATTTTATTTTTTTACTGTAAAGCAGTTTGGGACGCCTCTTGTCTGTGAAAGGTGCTATATAAATAAAGTTTACTTACTTACCAGGGTATTCATAAAGTGGTGGGGATAATGCTACTGGACTAGCAAACAAGAAAAATGCCTCTGCTCGTGTATGGGTGTATTCAGGGTTTAGTCCTGATGATAAACAGCCAGCACAGACGACTGGCTTATTTTTTTAATACACAATACCATCATATGCTGTATCTACCACAGTGACTGAAAGTATGAAGGTAAATAAAAAGTAAATACCACCTTAACCTATTTTAGAGTAAAGGAACTACGATCCAGGAACCAAGACCAAAACCATAACGAAACTATGTTTCTGTGGTCAAAATGCAGGTAACATTACTGGAAAAGTATCAGTTGAAAGAAAAAACTAGTTTGTGTCTGATTCGTAAGAACTGACTCCTCAGGAGCAGCTCCAGACACTAATGCTAGGCTTTCTCTGTGTGGCCATTAAGACTAAATAGTGTTAGCTGTCTCGTTTCTAAGATGTACAGCCACTCCTACAGACTGAATGCAGGGGAGCCAGAAAATACTATGCAAAAATAGAGGCTGAAATGTAATGTTTGGTCTTAGGGTTAATTGCTAAGCTACTCTAAGCAGAAGCACAGATTTACAATTTACAGGGGGCTGACAGAGGAGGCTTTTAGAGAAAAGTTAGATCATTGGCCTTTCATCAGCACCACTATCCTAAGAATAGTTCTCACTAGTGGTTCATCTAAACACTAAGCAGGAGTTCGACAAAGATAGTCACACATCTCCCTGGCAGAATAAATAAGGGCTGATGTTTCACTGCCTCAAGGCAACACAACACATATAGGAAGGTTTTATGACCTGAGGAATGGCTCAAAGGCTAGCTGAGTGTCTAATGTAGCCACGTGACTAACTGAACACAAGAGAGGCAACATAAAATATCAAAACTACATGTGCGTACGCAGAGCAACAGTTACATCACAGTGACATTCTCTGAATAAATAATTACTATTTCATTGATTTGTGTAGTTCATGTGTTGCCTAACAATACATGAAAATCCAAGCAGGTTTCAAGGTGCTTCACAATCATGCATCTATTCTGTTGGTCTCCCACCTCTGTCCAACTCCAGACTTTAAAGCTTTGTTGTCAAAGGAAATTTGCTCCTCAGCACTGCACGTACAAAATATTTTTATTCTTACTTATACAAACATTCATTCTCTTTGCTGTGTTACAGCTCATGGTTGTTGGAATTTGGATCAGAAAAGACATGAGATCGAAAGAATAAGTTCTGCTTTGTGATGCAAGTGCTCTGTAACAGTGACTTTTAACTAGGTGTCCAGGCTCCGAGGCCGTGGGGTTTCATCTGCCCACGGAGCGCTGATTGTTCCTGACAGGGCCGCAGGCTGCAGGAAGTGGAGCTCTGTCTGTGGCGTCATCGACAACCCGACAAAAATACTCGCTCACTCTTTCATTCACACTCAGCTTCTACAACTGTTTTCTACATTGTTCTGCTACAGTGATGATGCTTATCACCTGTTCAGTATAAGGACTGCATAATCACAATGCTTTTTCATACACGGAACAAGGAACAGCAAGTCAGCAATGTACCTTAAATAATGTACCTTATAACCTATATTCTAAGGCCTCTATTCTCCTTAGGGGGCCATCTTCTTAAACGCAGTTTATGTGCACAGTAAGAAGGCAATGCCAATCTATGCAGGTGGCACCAAAATGAAATGAAAATGAAAAAATATCTGTGAGTGTTTCCATGTGTGCCAATTACACACCTCAGTGGGATAAATGTCATATTTTCAATTCCCCTGACAGTAATGATGCAGGGTGTAAAGCAGGTTCATATTGTTTGATCACAAGATTTGAAAGAACAAATAGCAGACATGTGACCAAAAACAAAAGGTTAAGGTAGAGACACAGATAGGTCGCATGGGAAAGAAATATCACATACGTCATTTTTATGGCTTTTTTTTTTTGAGAGAGGTGAACCAAGTGGAAAAGAATGAAAAACATCATGTGTTTGAATGAGAGTCAATCATTAACTCTTTACCCAAGGTGTGGTAGCTGTGTCCAAACTCATAATGTGTTTAAAAAGGACAACTTTATTAGTTATATGTGAGAAATACAGCACATGAAATGACGGTTGCAATTGTGTTTTAGAAATTGCCACAAAGAAGGCAGAGTTTGATTCTTATTGTTAGAGATGTGCCATATCATATGGCACATTAACTGGTATCATATTTAAAATAATATTGTGATAATGCCAATAATCTGACTTCTTGGCATAATGACGTCCTACCATTACTGCAAGCATGGCTGAATGCGAAAGTAACACTGCTATCAGCTCCATGGTGGAGGAGTTAATTTCAAAAAGAGAAGCGACTTCAGCAGTGGAGAAGTGGTTCAGACAACAAACCACGGTAATATGTAAGAAGTGCAAGAACACTGTAACAACAAAAGGGGGCAATACAACAAACTTATTTCAGCACCTCAAACAGAAGCACCCAGTTGAGTACGAGGGGCCAAAACCTTCACGAGGAGAGCTTAACAGCTATTCTAAACCAAAAATGGTCAAGAATATCATTATCACAGAAATACCCTTAAATATTCTGATATTATTTTATTTTAGGGTCATGTCACCCACCCCTACTGATTGTGTTAAAAAAAGCACTGAGGTTCTGTTTGTAAAAACAGCTCTCTTTAGTCCTTCTTGTTTTCTGCATAAGAAAACTACATTTGTCGTTCTCATTTGAATGGCATCCATCAGCCACATTTGGTCTTAGCGGTGAATCTATACTGGCACAGGCTAGGCACCATTATACCTCTTCACAAGATCCTCTTGAGAGGACGTGAGTGAAAGGTGGTGAAAAGCTGGGAATGAGTGGGATGAAACAGAACACAGGACATGTGGCTGACGCAGAAAGGCAGTGTTGTGCAGGAGAGGGAGAAAAAGGAGTGTAGATGTAAGAAAGGAGGGAAAGTTAGGTACCGCAAGAGAAAAAACAGGCTTGAAGAAGAAACATGAGAAATACAAATGACAGAAAAGGAGGGATAGGTGCAGATGAGATAAAAAGAAGTGAGGTGAGAGTAAAAAGAAGAAAGGGAGGAGAGAAAATTAGAAAAGGGGGTAAAGTGGAGGAAAAGAGAAGTCATGTTCCCCTTCTCCAGCACAAATCACCAGAGGAGGCCGACCACGAGACTTCCTGTAGGATAGGACTGCTGATCAGGCAGTCTGCGCACACACACACAGTGTGAATTGGACCCCTTCCACCTTTTGCCCAGTCACAGTGTTGCTGATGGTGAAAACAGCAGAAGGAATACTAATGAGTAAAACCAATGAGTAAGACCACTGTGTATGTACCTGTATGCGTCGCTCTCTCTCATGCATGAGTGGCTGCATTATTTTTGTTGCCAAATGACGCTACCTGCCACACAGGTTGGACTTTGAAATCTAAGATTAAAATTTTATCACAAATCTAGGGGTGTCATGAGAACGATACTTCAGTACCAATATTCTGAAAACACGTCCATACTGGTTTTTCTAAGTATCGAAAGTACCGTAGGTAACGGGGATCCAACACGCAGAAGATGGCGACAGTAAGAGTTGTGTATAGTTACCCTTTTTTGTTTGAGACAGCTGGCACTGCTGCGTTGCCTGGTTACCTATGTAACAACAGCTAAACACTAAAGGCTACCATGTATAGGCTAATATAAAGTAAACATAGCTTGTAGTAGTAGGCTGCCATCCTTACCATACACCCTGTGTCATCTGTGTTATTAAGAATAAATTCATTTCTTAACAGACAGGGTAAAAAAGATTTAATAATATACATGTTGTGCAGGTAATTTTACTTCTATGTCATATTGGCTTTGGACATAAAATTCCCTCTGTATTGCAAAGACTAAGACTACAAGCAGGGAAACTGGCAAGGAGTAGCATAGCTCTACGTTCAAAGTCTAATTCAGTTGCACAGAGCCAACTACAGGCTGTGCATCTTAGACAGAAGTCGTACAAAGAACTAAAGTAAAGGTGACTCCTACATTTTCTGCATAAGACGTACATTACTTAAGGCACAATCACTCAGTCTGCCAGTAAATCACTGGTGAGCATTCTAATTAAATTGGTTAGGGAGACACACAATGTCTCTTTCAATCTCCCTCTCGCATAGTCTCTCACAAACACACATACACACTCTTCTTTCTGCATGCAAAGACGTGTACAGAAAGACTGGAGCGAAGGACTGCGAGGAATGTTCCTGATTCCACGTCGCTGTCACATGCCGTCTGACACAATTGCCAGAATGTCGGAGAAATGTCGTCATTGGATTTCTGAAACAGGTTACATAGGTGTAGGGAGACATGCCTCAGAAACCTGTGTGTTTCATGTACAAGGAAGGGGCGGGACATCATGACATCATCACATGACCACATAAAGGCTTGACATACTGTGTCATGGGACAGGAAATGTAGCCTTTCCGACGCAAGCATGCCTCACACACAGGCACCTCACATACAAAGAGCGTGACTGATTCACCGCAATGAGATGAGCTCCAGTAAACCAAAGAGGAAAAGCCATTGCTCTGTCACTCAAGCACATCACCTTTACTATTCACAATTAAAGAAATGGTGATGATTATGGGGAAGTAGCCTAAGAACAGGCCACATGAAAATCTACTCTTTGCAAGAGCAATAAACACACTTGTGTCTCACCTTCATGCTAAACACACCTTCTCCCAGACTGAGCCACATCTATAGAGCAAACGTGATTATGCTACAGCAAAAACCTAACACAGTTTATCTTTAAGTTATTAATCCGATACCTTGACTTTTACAACACGTCTTATCTGTAAAGGCTATCAATAACAGGTGACAGTGCGAACATTCTTTCTGGCTGATATCACTGGCTGACATTTGCAATGTGGCAAAACTACTAAGCAACTAACTAATAATACAGTTTTCAAACTCAGACAGGAAAGCTGTCAAGTCAATTTTACAATTATGCCAATCTTTCCATACAACGTTGATTCGGATAAGAAAGATAAGATAAGAAAGAATTACTATAGCATACATACTGTCTACATCTCAGTCCAAAGCCCTGTTTCGATTAATTTGAGAGAGAACCATAAACTAACCACACTAACTAAATACTGGCAGTATTTGACTGTGGTGAGCCATGATGCTGGAAGGCAAACTGTTGTGACATTGTTTAAATGGCTAATGACTATTCAGATGCACCAGCCAGTGGGGATGGCTGACTAATGAGAAAAGCGGTCAGAACCTGTCCTGCAAGATGCTTTTGATGCAGCTGCAAATGTCTTCCATAAAATGTGTCTCCAATCTGGTGGGTATGTGGCTAACTACAAACACCTCGCACAAGGAGGACACATAAAAATGAGTCAGCTGTATGCTATAAGTGTTACGTAATATCAGACTATCTCACAATATTGAGTCGTGACATTGCACTACTGGGGCTTGACTGCAGTCGCACTGGTACAGCAGGATACTCCCACTGCTGTCTCCCTCAGTTTCTGTGACGGGCAAGTCTAGGAGGACTTTTAGCCAGTCAGCTCTGTCTTCATCCAAGTCTGGTCCGCACATTCTTCTCGGTGTACACACTTCCCGAAAACAACCCAAGGTTCAGCTTTGTTATGTAATGCCAGTGCAAAAATCATTGCTTTGCCCTGCTTTCCGCTCCTGATGGCTTTAACAGCTCCCAAACCATGACTACTACTAACTCCACTCTGCCAGTGCTAGTCTTCGTGCGTTTCGGCTAGGTGACAGCGGGATTTCAGGCCTTCCTGTGTACTTCCAGGTGTGTCAAGCTTTAATTTAAAAGGCGTATAACCAGCGGAGGCCTAAAAGGCTGGAATGAAACTTGCTGTTGCCCGAATGTCAGCGTCCCACACAGGACGATAATAAACACCCTAGCCCTCCCTGGTCGCCTCTGCTGTCAAAACAAACCAACCTCTTCGGTTAGAAGTTTCAAATGTTTCCCAGGGAAAACACACACACACGTTTACCTCCGAACAACGTAAAACTGTCACTAGGCCACAAACACATCTTTACACCTCATAGCTAGCCTTATCTACCGTCTCGGGACAGGAAACACGACGTAAGTTAGCTGTATTAGCTTTTTTTTTCCTTAGCCAGCTATCTTGCAACAATTTGATGGGAGAAAACTTACCATGCATTTCCTGCCAATGTGGTTGAAAATGAATTCATTTTCCTGCGGTGTCAGTAGCATCGAGCCGATATTTGCTGGCCGCCGTTGCGCCGGTTGTCCACTCATTATTAGTGATCAATTTATAAAGTATGCACCGACTGTAACTCGTTATGTGGGACCCAAAAAGATACATAAACAGTCCCCCGGTCATCCGTGGCCTCCTTTCGACCCCCCTCGCACCGGTTCTGTTTATCCCGGGGGTCTGAAAGACTGTGGTGCCAATAAATGTGTGGCGCGTAGGAGTGCAATGCGACGTCCCGCTCCTCTTTAAAATAAGGTCAAAACTGCAGTGACTAGGCTAAGACTGAAAACGGTGAAAACTTTCCTGGGAAGTCCGACTGCCAGAGAGCCAGGAGCCAGCTCCATCCAACATGGCAGTGTTAGGACGAGTCCACTATCTGGGAATGGGGTTCGCACTTTTCCCAGCCGTGTCCCACATACTCACCAAGGTAAAATATCGGCGCGACAAACGGTGAGAAGTTTATAATGCAGCAGAGTTTATATGCTAGTATATTCTGGTAAAAGCCCGCTAAAGAAATGATGCTTAATACAATTACAATTCACAGCACAGTCTCCTTGGAATTGGTTTGGTCCTGTCCGCCCGTGGCTTTTATGACAGGAATGTGAGCGAGTGCAGAATGGGAGGAGATAAGAAATTACGTGCAAGTTGCCAAGATAATGGCATACAATTCTCCTTGTGAGAGGACTTATTAAACTGAAAAGTAATGCAAAGATAAGCCTACTCTTTAAATGAACACTTTAAGAAGTTCATAAAAGAACCATGGAAATTATAATTTCCCTCTAATGATGATAATGTGCTATCTTTTTCTCAGAGAGGTCAGGTCATAGTTGAGCTCCAGAGGTATGATTTTCGAGATGATAAACATTCCCTGGGACATGAAATGATTTGCCCCTGTTCAATTGAAATGCTTCTGGGACAATACACAGGTCCATTCCTTTCATTGCAATAAACTATAAATAGCCTACAAATAAAGTGAAGTACAATTAAGACTGCTCCAGTTACTATACATAGCCTCAGGGGTAAGACTGCCAAGTGTGACATGCTTCAAAGTGTACATTTCAGTGTGTTTCTCCAGAATTCTTGTCCATTCACTTAAACCACAAAATTACTCACCCATATTGTTCTTGATAGAGTTGTTAATATATTACAAAGCCACAGAGGTCGGACATTTTAATTGATTTGACTCTGATTTGACTATTTGTGCTAAGACATTTCTAACTACAATTAGTAAGAGTAAGTGTAAATTATACATGCCTGTACCAGACTTCATGAAATCAAATTTCTTGTCATATTTTTTAAGTAGCTGATGAATATGAGAGTGAGGTATTCTGATTTGCATAGATTCATGTACAGCTTGACTGGAAATAAGCTCTTTCATAATCTTCATGAGCCCCGATATTGTCATAGTTAGCATAGCACGTGTGCAAACAAACTCAGGACACCTTCATAATCCATGTAGGCCTCATATTCAAATGTCACTCTTGTTCGTCCATGTCACATGCATCTGTATCACTGTAGTTGTCAACTGCAAAATAATGTAAACTCAGCAAGTCCATTAGACTGGTGTGAATTATTCATGCACAAATGTCATTACAATTGTAACCAAGCTGACAGTCAACTTGTAATAGAGATGTTTCTTTTGTACTTTCCTTGAAAAAACAACTGTTTCAGAAACCCAGGCCATTTGTTCTCTCTTGTTGGGAGATTATGGGGGGTCGAGAAAGTTTCCCCATGGAGCTTACAGAGATGACAGCCTCAAATGTCACTAGTAACACCTGCTGAGAATGACACTGCGCATTACCCAAATGCAGCTTTTCTAGTTGAAAGTCCTTACATGTTTCATGTCTTCCTTTCTGTGCAATTAG
Source organism: Lepomis macrochirus (assembly GCA_024633595.2). Taxonomy (NCBI): domain Eukaryota; kingdom Metazoa; phylum Chordata; class Actinopteri; order Centrarchiformes; family Centrarchidae; genus Lepomis; species Lepomis macrochirus. The sequence goes on along the minus strand of JALXJV020000024.1, from coordinate 12,328,911 downwards.
AACAAATATGGATACCAGACCGTATTTTGTTTCTGCATATTGCAATGTATTATCTGCCATGGAATTTTCACTATATTTGCTTTTAGATGCTTACACAAGTAAAAACTACAAGTCAGCCTTAGTTCATTAATATGTCCCAGTAGCTTTACATACAAACATACATTTTAAGTGATAGGCCTAGGCAATCATTTTCGTTAATCAATATCTTCATATCAAAAGCTTCGGCAATACATTTAAGAGTGAAAAAGATGCCTTCTATTCAATCACTTTTTAAACAAAGATGATAGTGAGGTTAAAGGTTTTCAGTTAATGTTGGGTTTCTGCACTCACATATTTAACTCAAAACCATGTGGATGTATAGGTAAACTATTACCTTCCTACTCTCACTGTTTCGAAAAATAAACCAAGCTTAATTACAGTTCTATACATGCTCTTGTACACTTATTTCCAAGTACTTCCACCATTTTCAACCTAATTCCCTGATCTTCACCAAAGTCTTGTCGAACTTGAAAAACCCGACCGACAGGGAGAGAAATACCTTTGAGAAACTCTGCACAGCTCCACCCAACCTTGGTTATTGAGCGGTACAAGTGTTAGAAATGACTCATCCTGAAGAAGTAGGCTAGTCCTAAGAACGCCTATGTCCGTCATGCAGAAACGTGAACAAATTGGCATTTTGGGGAGATAGATAAAAGAAGCAATGGAGGGGTGGGGCAGACAGACAGAGAGTGGGAAATAAGAGTGAGGGAAAGTGTGCAAGAGGCAGAATATCTGAAGGACTGCAAGATAAAGAGAGGCAGTAAAACTTATGTATGAGTATGCTTAATATTACTGAGAAACAGACATTTATTGTTCTTGTTTTGGGAAGTTGCATAATGTTGTTTGTTTGAACCTACCAACAAAATGCGTAATGCCAATAACACCCGCATAGTCTTCCTCACTTTACTGTGAATAAAGAGAGCTTCCTTTTGGCTAATGAAAATGGCTTGTAAACTTATTTTTTCTACTTTACTACTTTACTTTTCGAACTGTTGTGGACAACTTCAGCCCCATGCATAAAAAACACATTTCCCAAAGGCTGTCATAACATAAGGAGCGATTACGTAAGTAAGGAAGTACATTTTTGATCCATTGACATATTGAGAATGACACAAATGCTCTATTCTGCTAGTGCTGATTGCGATGCACTTACTCATGCAATAACTGACTAAGATAACTGAACTGAGAACAGATAGCTGACTGACATTTCTGAACAATGCTAACAAGAATGCATGAGGCGTGAGCAGTCTTTTCACTGCATGTGAATTTATGTTTAATAATATTTGGTTTTGTGGGTTCATGTGAATGTGCATTTAAGGTACGTAAAACTGCATTATGTAGGTGTTAATGCTGTACGGGTTTCAGGGTTGCTCATACCAGTGCGCACACACCTTCTGGGGCCCTTGTGAAACATTTGACCCACTTTCCACAACAAAAGAAAATTGAGGTTATGAGAGAAGGAGGGAAGAGGACAACATGAATATTAGATTTGGAATTTCTGGAGGAAGACATCCCCTACAGGCTGCTGGATGAATATTTAATGAAGTTGGCCTTTCCACATCTCCTCAGAATGTTTTATAATGTGGATTTTTTGGAAATGTCATGACGGGGTCACCTTAACAGAAACATTAAAACAGGCAAGTATTGGTGTGCCAAGGGTGGCATTTTGTTTCTTGATGAGATGCGTGTGGCACACACACACACACACACACACACACACACACACACACACACACACACACACACACACACACACACACACACACACACACACACACACACACACACACACACACACACACATTATATGTTGTAAATATACATTCTGATTGATAAAACACTGAATGTTTTTACCTCCTCAGACCGCTAAAATCTATTCAAATTAAACCAATCTGAGAAGGGAACATCCAGCTTCTGTTAAACCATTCACAATTTTTAGACATGCAGCCCGTGAGATCGCGTCATGAGCAAACCTTACTTCACTTTAAATGGTCACAACCCAAAAAGGGAACCACTGGATTACACCACCAGGTGTACTATGTTACGACATATGATGTGACATTTTGTGATATTCTTCAAAAGTGATGTAAACCTCATTTGGGTGAATATGTGCATTGATAGAATTGCTATGATAATAGTATTTTTAGAGCTGTACAGCTGTACAACTTAACCACAAGATGGCAGCATTACAGTGAATATTATATGACTGATGCTGGACTGTGTAGTCAGTGCATTTTTTACTTTATCAAATGACATTTGTCCTAGATGTGTGCCAAAACACAATACCCATCCCATGTTACTGTGCAAAATAATGCCAGCATACATCATCATGTAACTAGGAGAATGACTGGTGAAGAGCTACTGTTATTACAATTATTAAAGTGTTCTCCCAGCTCAACAATGGAGGATGCAGCGCTGTTGTTTCGGGAGAAAACAATGCAGCTCATGCAGCTGAACAAATCAGTACTAGACATGTACCTAGGGCTTCGTTTAAAACTGTGTGGCATGGTAAATTCTTGACAATGACCAGCTATGCCTGCCCAGGAATAAGGAAATCTCATGTTGTGTGTCTGCTTTGTTAGTGTGTTCAAAAGCAAAAACCTGATCAACTTGAGATTTGATCTATCAGCTAACTGCAGGGTGCCCACCTGTAAAGGATGAGATAAAAGGATAGAAGTGTTAAGAATATTCTTATATTATGTTGCATCAGTACATGAAACTTTAAACATTACAAACAAGTCTTAGGTACCAAACCTTCAGGATTTAGTGCAAAGTACTGCACTGAAGCTAACCTAATCTAATCTAGCTAAAATCTAATCTAATCTACTCTAATCGAATTTTATCTAATCTAATCTAATCTGGCCTAAAGAGGAATTCATTTTAGTGCAGTTATGCCTTATGTCCCTTGTGAAAAAAACATGGAAGGAGGAACTGTTTGTACTATTTGTAAAAACATCAGAACTGAACTCATCATCATAGTAGGTCTATCGCTCCATTGAGCCTTTCTGGAGAGGATTAAAGAAATAAAGAAATCAAAATAAACTTGTTTCTCTGAATATGAATTATCAAGGGAAAGGGAACACGGTAAGCCACTAACTCATGTCCCATACTGTAGCCATTATCATTTTACAACATAGGGTTGTAGAATGAGAATAAAGGGAAATACAACTTAATCTCATTATACAACTCTGTGCTGTAAAATGACAAATAATCAATCTTGTATGTTGCACCTTGTAAAACAGTAACACTGGTAGGTGCACACACATACCACCCTCATAAAAACAACTATTAGGGCCAAACGTCACTGTCCCACTGTTCACACTGTGCCACTAACTTGTGAAATAACCACCACCATTTGGTATTACATGTCCCAGACTAGACATGTAAACACATACAGGGTGAACCGTGCAATGTATACATCCCACTGTGTAAAATTACTTGTAAAATGGAGGTGAAAAGTGCTATTATTAGTTGTATTTAAGTTATTTTTGCTTGTAATCGTAACATATTTTTCTTCACATTCTCAATGAAAAAAGTGCTGTTATTAATTCCATTGGCTCCTTTTTTGCCACCTAGGTGTCAAACTTTACTGTCTCCTAACTGCGTGGGGCATATTATGCAATTTAATGCAAGTCTGTCTGAAGTCCAAAGAGGATGACAATAACTACAGTTTTGACATATTGAGGGATGAATTGAGGTTAGTGAGACATTTAATATTCAATTTACTTTCATGGCCTTCATTGTAATTGTTTGTTTAGCCCATCCCAGCACCAGTGTCAACACCAGAACAATAGCAGTCTAAGCTGTACATTGATACCCTGCCCGGTGTGCTTCACTATAAGGACAGTGCACGCTTCATAACCTCACACCCAGGTGTGCCTTCCTCCTCTGCTCCAAGTCAAACTTGGCACTGGGTGATCAAAACAAGATGTTTTTTTCTGACACAGAGTGCATCCTTGTACACAGCTCTGCCCACCTGGCTTCTCCTCCCCACATATTTCTATATCAGATATCATTTTTGTAAGGAAACACTCATTCTCTGTGCTCCAGTCAACACATCTTATGGTGAGACGGTTCCACTGAAGGCATGCCCAGGTATTGTGTCCTTTTTTTCTCACACTGTCTTTAAGTTAGTTTAGAGTTGGTATGTTCTGGTTTATGATTCATCTTCTTTTAGCAATGCTTAAATTTGTGGTTTGTGTTTGGCAAGTCATGAAGAGTGAAATCATGCCAGGCTGGGCAGAGTGGATTAGAATCCTGTGGAGAAAATATATCAGAATAATCAAATTTCAATTATTAATATTATATTGTTCTAGACCTTCTTTGCATACACTAAACATATTCAACAGTGTGCTCTGAAAATCTTAACAGGGAATATTTTCTTGCTTGTTTCATTACAGCAACATTGGCAACCAATCTGTACATATGATTAGCATACTAGACTGTAATATGGAGTTTAATTGGTTCTGTTTGATTTTATTTTTCTTCAGCCAGGAGAAAGGATGGTTTCACTCACACAGAAGAGGAGACGCTGTGTTCTGCTGCTTCTCTCAATCGCCCCATCAATCTTCCCTTCTCTGCCCACCTCTCATTTGTCCAAAATGACTTTGAATCCTCTTCACACTGCCAAACTATTTCCTCCCTCCAACTTGACTTTTCTTCCAAAAACGTTGCCACCTTCCTCTCCACCTGAAACTACTTTACACAAGCTTCCCTCTCCTGCTCCGACATTGTCCCTTTCTGCAGCGTTCTCACCTTTAACCACTCAAACATCACAGCCTCCTCTAGCAAAAGCTTCCCCCATCCCTCCCCTCAAAACCTCGACATCCCTTCCAGAAGTGGCAGCCTCTCCTAAGCCTGGACCATTTCTGCCTCCCTCCCTCCCCCACACCACTGGTCCACTGTTTGAGCACCAGCCCTTTTTCGTTAGCTGGAACATCCCTGATCTGGTTTGCAACAGGTACAACATTTCACTGGATACCTCACCCTTTAAAGGAGTGGCCACACCTGCTAAGGTGAGGGCACAAACATTTGAATGTTTTCTGCTGGAAATTGAGTTAAACATTTAAATCTATAGCTGCAAAACACATGCTGTGATCAAACTGCAAGCTTATTTACTTTAAATAAAGCTATTATACAAGTACATTTACAAGAAAGTTATTCATTTTCACAATGATTTTGCCATACATTTTCTCCCTAAGATTTTATTAGCTTTTGGACAAATTGCAAATTGATTCTAGGTCTTGTTTCTGTATGCCAGCACGGTAGAAATTTAAATTCAGAAAATGTTATAAAGCTGTTCTTCTTCAAAATCTTATTTAAGGTTACTTCATAAGTTGATTCACTTTTGTCATGTTTCTGCTGCAGGTCCCAGGCCAGTTCCTGTCTCTGTTCTACACAGACCGATTGGGTCTTTACCCACATGTAGATCTTAGAAGCGGGAAACAGTTCAACGGTGGCATCCCTCAGAGAGGTAACCTGAAGGCCAGTATGGACAAGGCCAGAGCAGACATTAACTACTACATCCCATCTAAGTGAGCCAACCCTAAAATTACAAAATTCACCCTTAGTGGTTTGACCCATTTGATGCTGACCTTTAACCTCTCCCTCATCGTCCTGTCTTTGCTGCAGAACAAGCCGAGGCTTGGCTGTGATAGACTGGGAGGAATGGCGCCCCTTATGGGACAGAAACTGGGGCACTAAGAGAATCTATCAGACATTATCTGTTGCTCATGTTATGCAGACAAACCACTCCCTCACAGTGCAGCAGGCCACAGAGATAGCCAAACAACAGTTCCAGGTAAAAGCTAACTGTGGGAAGATTCCTGAAACAAATGGTATTGCTCCGAACAGCTATTAAATATTGATGTATAACTCTTTTTTTCTTCTGTCTTTCCTTCCCTTTCAGGAAGCAGCGAGGAGTTTCATGTCGGGGATGTTGGCAATGGGCAGAGCTAAGAGACCCAACTATCTCTGGGGCTTCTACCTGTTTCCAAACTGCTACAATTATGGCTGGGAGGAGCCAGATTACAAAGGCCGTTGTTCCAGGGAAGTGAAGAGGCAGAATGATGAGCTGCTTTGGCTGTGGGAGTCCAGCACTGCCCTCTACCCCTCTGTTTACCTGCAGGTCGGTTAGATTGTAGGGCATTATAGACTTTTTATGCATAAGTTATCCCTAATATTTTTCCCAGAGTTTTAATTCCTCAGACGACCCTTGTATCCTTGCACTGTTTCAGGTCTCTCTGGCAGACAATCCCAGAGCCGCCCTGATGGTGAGAAACCGTGTCAAGGAAACTTTAAGAGTATCTGCCCTACCCAGACAGAGTGGCACTGCGCCCGTGTTTGTTTACACGCGCCCTGTCTTTGTCGACCATAACAGACGCTTCCTCAGCAAGGTAAATCAGAGTCATTTAAATGTTGATTTGTTTGAGTCATTGGGAGACCTTTATTAATGACGACCACTCACTAATTTTACTTAATAAATCAATAATTAAATCCACCATTCAAACACATTCCAATTTTGAAATGACTCATCATTGAGCGACCACACACTTGACTAGATTAGATACATCTTAGGTTACTTCTTCATCCCAGCAATGAGGTGTTTCCAACTTGAGGTTCGGTTTTAAGAGGAGTTTGGTTTCTTGGTGTAACAACACCCAACTCAGGTGGTAACTCTCACCCGAGTGTGTAATCCTTATCCTCTCTTCTCACCTTTTGTGGAAATGAGAATAGTAGAAATGTCTGTGCTCCATGCATGCATACATGCTTTTTGTGTGTCTCATTTGTGAATGCCGGTGGTCAGTTCTGTGTATCTGTACAAAGGCTATTTTGAACATATTTAACCATCTGTGTCCAGGGAGACTTGGTCAGCACCATTGGTGAGAGTGCAGCACTGGGAGTGTCTGGCGCTGTGCTCTGGGGGGCCAGTGCTGACTATGACGACCAGGTAACATCACACCGCAGAGCCACCTGGACTGCTGAAAGACATGACAGTGTACTGATGGCAGGTTGTCAGACCAGAGACAGTGTGTTCAGTTAGATGATATAGGAGTCTGCTTGTCTTTGTGACTGACTGACAATACGTCAGTGGCACAGATGGATTGTGGTTGTTGGCTGTGCATCAGTATTAGTTAATCCAGTTTTCAGTCTTTATGCTAAGCTAAGCTAACCATCTCTTGGCTTTAGCGTATATATTGAATAGACAGATATGAGAGTGGTATTATTGATCTTCTCATCTAACTCTTGACAAGAAAGCCAGTAAGAGTATTAATCGTAAGTAGGGAAATCAACATACAGTATTTCAGGGCTGTTGACTTATTGTAATGTTCCATTTCAGACATACAGTATTACATACAGAGTATAATAAATAAATAAATATACAGAGAATATGTTTACATTTAACTTCCTGTTCCTTTTTCCACTCTCTTCCACCTTAGACTTCTTGTGAAGCCCTTTCATCCTACCTCTCCTCCACCCTCAACCCTTACATCACCAATGTCACCGTAGCTGCCCAGCTCTGCAGCGACTTCCTTTGTCAGGGGAATGGCCGCTGTGTCAGAAAAAACTACAATTCTAATCACTACCTCCACCTAAACGCTGTGAATTTCAGGGTCTTGCATGTTCAGAACCGCTACTTTGTCCTCGGGAGACCTACCTTCACAGACCTTAAGACTTTGAGCAGGAGGTTTACCTGTCAATGTTACAAAGGACTGAGCTGCTCTCCAAGGACACACAGTGAGCTAGCCAAGGCCCTGCTATTTAGTGTGAAGCAAGGGCTGCACCAAAAGGCTTACACACTAAATAAATCCATGTTGGATGACTCACAACAAGCCAGTATTACAAAGGACAATGTTAAAAAGAACTTGAAAGTTTAACATGTAATAATTCTGGGAACTACCCAGACCTCTCATAATCCGGTGCTGAATAATTTTTGTGTGTATTCTACAGCCTGGTTTGCATTTTTGCTTAAGTGAATGCACAAAAACAGATTGCCTCACCTGAACCTGGATCTACTTGCTTGGGGAGTACTAACTCTTTAGCACAGTTTTCTGGCAGAGTTCAGTGATACCATCAACCATTTCGTTATCAGCTCACCTTTTTTAATTGTTATGTTTATGCCTCTCATCACTGATACTTTTTGCAGCATTGAGTGACTAGTGTTAGTAGACAGCAGCTGATAATCGGCCCGATTAAAAGGACATAGGAAGCATCACTTCATTTATATAACTATGTATACTATGTTCACTGACAGAAGCTATTTCATAGTATTGCCAAAGAACAGGGCTACCATTCAGGGGACATAATCTCAAATGAAACGTACAAACAAATACTGTGCTATGGCCATGGCAGTGTGACAATATGATTTCCACAGTGTATTTGTATATAATTTGACTGTATATGTAAATAAATGACAAGAGACTGGGATCAGTATTGTTGTTGGTTCTGTGTTGAACTTCTCTGGCAAAATACATAGAAAAGAGGATGAATAAAGAGTTCTGTTAAAACTTCTGTCTCAAAACGTGATTAACGAAATTAATTGAACTGTGGGTTACATTTTTAATGTTGTGTGAAAACACATTAAACAAATGAAAAGGTGGGTCCCTCCTTGTTGTTTCACTTATGAAAAAAGAACAGGTCTTACTAATATCATTAACAATGGTGCGTTCAAAGTCAGTAAGCCAATCTAGTATGACAGCGAGTCAGCATGCACTATACCAGGACCCTGAAACCAAAGCAGCAAAATGGAATTCAGCCGTCGTTCATTTTATTATTTATACCTGTGCTGTGCCTCTTGCCTACTGTGAGACACCTTTACCAATTCTTTTAGTACATGGACTTTGTTGACCTAAGGTAGGCTACTGTAATTCCCAGCTTTGCAACACCCAACTTCAACATAAGCAGAGGTCTAATCAGATAAGTGTCAACACCTGTGAGAATGTACAAGGCTAGTAAGAGGGCAGAAGAACTAAACTAACAACTAAAATAAGTTTCTGTTTGCAAACGTGTTAGCAAGCAGTTACCTACTTACACGTTAAGCAGACGTGGCACAACATTAGCAATCATTTCGAGATGTTTATGGCCACCAGGCAATTGTTAAGTCCTATATTTAATCTTGTTTTTTTTCTCTGTTTTAATCTTTAAACCCTGAGAGAAACAACTGGGCCATTAGCTTGCTAGACTGTTGACCAGCTAATAGCTAACTTTGCTCTGTGTTTGGTATTGATCTGGCGGTTTACAGTGTGTTTATTGGAGCATTTTTTTAGCTGCAAACTGCTACAGCGAACAGGGTTTATAAAAGCTTGGATATACAGTAAGTGTGCTGTAAAACAAAAGGGCTTTATAATCTGGAAAGCAGCAGAGAGCTGCAGAGTTAGCTAAGTTTCTGTATTCATCACGTCGACCCCTTTCACATTAAACATATTACTAATTTGATACAATGTTAATATAAGAAATATTTATTAATGGAGCCTTGAATGTTAATGGATGGTCAACCTGCATTATAGGTACATTTTCAAGTGTTGCATTCAAGGATGCGTAATGGTGATGCTAATTAACAGTCACACAGTTGCATTGCTATTGGTACACAGCAGTCCTTTACCGCCAACCAACCAACCACACCAAACACACGTTGCCTTGAAAACTTTCCACATGTATAAACTGCAAAAGAAAGTTGCAACAGTGAGCATCAGAACACTAAAAACACTCGAAGTTCAGGACACAGACAGATATCAAGTAAAAGCTTAAAGTGTGAGCTTTTTGTTGAACTTTCCTGGTTCCTCCCTGTCTTGTTTCCTTATTTTATTCATCACAATATCTCAACAAGGAAGCAGTAATGAGAGATAAAACAAATAGTTTTTGTGTGTACCAGGAACTGGTGTGTGTGTGTGTGTGTGTGTTATAGTAGAGATAGTAACTTCCAGGCATAAAGCCAATGTAACCATGATCCACCACCATCATATAATCTGTTGTTTGTGTCTTTTGTTGAGTTTTTAGAGAAACTGGTTTTATGTATGAGATATGATATGTTTGAGCAGAACCAATGTAGAAAAAGGTACCTAATGTTTACAGTACCATGTGTGTGTCATGAAGCCTGAAAATTGGTTGCAGACCTTTTTTGTTTTATTTGTAGACTAATAGTGCATGTTTTAACACAGTCAAAACACAACGCACCAAATAAAAAGGAAAAGCTTCCTCTTTACTGCATAACATCTCAAGCAAGGCTTGATCATCACCTCCGCTTCATTTTCTTTCCACTTTTCCTTTTCAAGTGAAGTGGTGAAATAAACACCAGATTATAGATTTTACCGGGACTCTCCAGGGGTATTTTATGAGAGCAAGTCATATTTTATACACACACAGTGTGAAACATAATTGCTCAGAACTCTGTTGAAATATGTAAATAGTTTTTCCCAACATTAAAGTGAAGAAATGAAGGGTTACCAGTTGAGCCACAGGAAAAAATTGAGATTTAATTAAAATTGTAAGTTTTACAGTATGCCGTTGCAAATTTTATTCCAACCTCTCATATAATTTCTGAAAGCACTTTGGTCTTTTAAAAAAATGGTGGATATCACAGCAGAAGCATGATTTAAAATACAGTTACTCGGCCATGAAAAATCTTAAAAATGTACAAAGTACATATCAATTCTCATGTGGTTGTGGGTCAGTGAATACAAATGTTTAAGACCTTAATATAGCTGCCATGTTATAAATATTAAAAACAAAACCCACCAGCCCTAGGTAGGGCTCACTGCACTGTAAATGTTCAGTAGTTGTATCAGTTCTGATACAATTTAACATGATTTCAAAGTAAATGCTTCAGTATAATATTTGTGTTGTATATTATAAATATTACCCTATTAATATATAAATATATATAAATATTGTGCAGACACAGACTTGATAAATCCTCCAACAAAAACAAGAAGAAATTCTGGTTTCTTAAGAATCCAAAGTAAATGATTCCAAAATATTTAATGATGAATGAACAACAATTTTTAGTGCCGCTCCCACAGCATACAAGAGCATACAATTATTACGTTTACTGAACCCTTAAAACAGACTGAAATATAGCAGAACAGATTTCAGATTCATTCAAGATTGCATCCAGCAAATCACAAGCTTAACAAAACATTCAGAAATAAAATACTAATTTCTACAATAAGTAAATACAAATGATCAGAATTTAGAGTTGTGATTACAACAAAATATGCTCTAATTGTGAAGAAATTATTTAAGGGCAGCTTCATACATGATGGGATTGATTCCAGCACCAAGTTAAAATGCTACTGTGAGAGAGTTAAATGGCTTCAAATGGCTGTGAGAGAGTTAAATGGCCATAAACATCCCGAAATGCTGGAACTCCAAAAGATGCTCAGTTATCTAACGACTTGTATATAGTGCTAAGATTTATCACCATTTGTTTAGTCACAGTGCCAGGTACTTTAGTAGATTAGATTAGTTTGGTAATAATGCATAAGAACACTGTAACACAATTCTGTGTTTCAGAATACACTAAAGTATAAAGTGGAGTTTATTTAGGGAATATTTCAATAAAAAATATTCTTTCTGGATGCACAGTATGTCTATACTATATTCCCTTGTGAAGTTGATTAATGGATTTAAACAAAATGCTTTCTCTTTGACAGATTTTTGTGTCAGCTTTGTCACTGTGGCAGGGCTGCTCATCAGTCTGTCAAATGTTATTATAGTTAATATTTTACATGAAATGTCTGTTTGTTTGGGGTAAACATGCTCAGTTAAAGTACTTCAGAAATGGATTTGACTTGACTAGAATTGTTGCATGCATGGAGCTGTTAAAAAAACAACATACATGTCCTTAACAGGAGGTTCTGTAATTTTTTTTTACAACTCTTCTGCCTTAATTATTTCAATTTGCAACCAGATCATTTCTTACTGGAAATATTAGCATTCTACACAAAATGATGCATGTTCTACGTTGTTCAGTGATTAAAAAATGAAAGCAGCAAGGATAGTAAAACCTATGCTGTTTATTTGTTCATGTTGGATGTGTTTTCTGTCAATCTGATCAACTGTGGTTAAATGTTGTAAGGTAACATCATGTAGTGATGGAACCAGTGTTGGTATCGGAACAAATGTACTCGCCTCACTGACTTGAAACCGTTATTAGTGCTAAAGGTTAAGACATTTTTATAATTTGCAAAACACTGCTGTGAGATATAAAAAGAGGAACCCCATGGACACCAAGCCTTGTTTGATTGAGTCTGGTTGACTCTGTTTGTACTCAAAGGCACTCCAGCAAAGTAACATTTGGTTCACAAAAGAGTCACAGTAAAATCTCACTTTTCACTCGTATACATTCAGCTACAGGTTTCTTGCTACATATATTACTGGGTTTACTCTAATAGTTACCATGCATTACTTGGGTTATATTCATGTTAATTAACAATACTTTTTTTAAAGAGATGAACATTTAAAAACTTTAAAGAAGATGGAACAATGGGCACTGCCCTCTTAACAGCTGTGTGTGTCTTCTTAGTCTTTAATTATATATATATATATATATATATATATATATATATATATATATATATATATATATATATATATATATATATATATACACACTTTGGAATCTTAGGGGACCATATGTTTATTTTGGTGAACAAAACCTAAACCTTTTTTGAAACAACACCTTCCAGATGTGTTTGATTTGTACTTTGTAGCATGCACATATGAGCCACAGTTGAAGCATGCCAATGCATGTTATGACATAATTACACTATAGACCTGCCACAATGCTGATGTATGTATAAGAAGCCGAGTCTGCCACTGGAGTCATTAAAAAACAAACAGATTATTCACACTTTCAAAGTCATGAAGACTTAAAAAATATTAATATTACAACTATATTTTACATCAGGTAAAAATGGCAGTAGGTAAATTTAATCTAAACAGGTTAGGTAAACAATTCAGGGTCCTTTAGTTGTGTTTTATCTTTGTCACTGGACCCAGAAATATCAGCTGGAAAATGTCTCATCTGCATACTGATGACAAAAGTCCAGACTCCAAAGTAACCAACTCTAAACTTGCAAAAAAATATGAACTGCATTAAATATTGTGTCAACATATCATATCACTACTGACCAACTGCCCAAAGTCTCAAAGTAATTATCTCAGATCTGCTTTGAAATGTGAACAAATGCAGAGCCCTGCACCTGTTTATACCATGGTTTGAGCTATAAGGCCAGACTTGTCCCACAACACTTTACCTCCTGCACTACTACAACTTTTAGTCTCTTTTCATCAAATCAGTTGGATTTGACGAATTTGTTAATCAGAATAAAAGAATGCCTGCTTATGTCTTCATCCATGTGATCCAGACTTTCCCTAGAAGTTAAAACTTAAAAAAATTAAAGTTGTTTTCTCTTTGACTCTAGCTGACCATTGACCTCTCCATTCTCTCCACTCAAAACATTTACATCTTTGGTGCACTTGATTCTCAGCAGGACATTAGACAGCATGTCCTGATACAGACTGAGGCAGACCCAGCCTGGCAAGTACAGGAGGGTGATGAGCCCCATGAAGTTGTGAGGATAATGGGAGTAGTCCCAGGAGCATGCATCGAACTGCCTCAGGGCCAGACCCCAGGAGAGTTCCCAGGTGTAGATGAAGCAGACGTAGATGGGGAGCCGCCGCCACGTCCCCCATCCTCTGCTGAAGTGCAGGTGAAGGTAGAGCTTCTCCACCACGAAGCTACAGCTCCCGTACATCAGGAAAGACCACAGGGACGTGTGGCCGCTGAGAGTCCGGTCGGACTTCTCCACGAGGTTGAAAATGGAAGTGAAAATCACCTCGTCCAGAAAGCCGTGCATCCCGAAGAACAAGAAGCGCACGAGGCCGGGGAGACCGCGAGGAGGCCCCCGATCATGACCGCTCTCCTCCGGGCCGGGTTTGTTCGGGGGGGCGGTGGGGTGATACTGCAGCCGCAGCAGCCCTCTGTGGAACACCTGGGCAAAATAGAGAGCCAGGATGTAGTGCACTGCCAGCTGCGTGCCCGACACCACCCTCACCTGCTCGGTCAAAGTGTTCATGTTAATGTTACCGATCAGGATCTGCAGTCCGATGTACACAGACGGATAGAAAACAAGATGAAACACCACAGGCCGACCTCGGAAGCATCTCTTCTGTGAGTAGATCTTCTCCAGCGCAAAGTGGGTCAGTGAATGCATAACGCAAAGATACGGGGAGGAAAAGCCCACCAGTTTAGGGTCCCGATAATTTAAAACCCCCTGTAACGATGAGAGCAAGACATCCAGAGTCACGCCGTGCATCCCGTAGAAGTAAAGCCGCATCCATCGCGGCAGCTCCCGCAGCGAGTCCTCTGCGTCCTCGGTCTCTCCGGACGGTTCCTGTTGGCGGGGCATTCGCACCGATTTTAAGCCACCGGCGGGGTCCTCTGGACCGCTGCGAGGAGCGTCTCGCCGACGACTGGCCATGGTCAGGCACTCTGTCTGGAGGGATCCAGTTGCCCTCTTCCAACACTGTTTCGTGTTATGTTCCGCTGCGGCCGCACAGTGAAGCGAGCTGCTGCGGCTGCAAGCATCTCCTGCACTGTGGTACGGAGTGACTGCTGCTTTCACGCGCTCACTGGAAAATCCGCATTTTGTTGATCCATCTTGAGACGCCCTGTGGAGTGTTCTCGTAAATAAACAAACGTTCACCTAAACATTCAGTGACACATTGTTCTGTGTTGATCCTTCAGGTCTAACAAACAGGTTTACGTGCATTTCCTTCCTCCATAAAACATTTTTAAAAAGCCTATTTTGATTTCTGCATTTTTAGAAACACCTAGGCTACATGTTTATGAGCTAGCAGTCAAGACCCCTGGGCACATTTCGTACCTTGTTGGCACTTCATCAACTGTCAACCATTCGAAAGTCTATGGTGTGAACTGAACCGCCTGTCCATGCATGTCCTTTGCCACAATATAAAGGATAGGCTAATACATGAAGCTAATAGTGGCTACAGTACTTAGCCTCTAGTGGTAGCCTATAGCAGACTATGCTATTTATAATAGGAGGAAATAAACAGTAGGATAAAGATATTTGATAGCCTACCGATATGTTTCCAGTAGGCTAAATGAAGCAATAACCTAATTCAGGTGGGTAACGCAATTCAATCCCATCTCAAAGTGTGATGTCAGAGCCAATGCCACAGAAGTAAAACAGAATTGGTTGCACATTTAGTTGCTGCTTTTGGGCGTCATTTGCATTGTTATAACAATATTGCCACATTTCCAAAAGTACCTGAAGGCAGCTTATGAGAGAAGCTGATGGAGGAGGCGGCATGGTTGTGATTCTGTGGTGGAGACAGGACGTTCAGCCTCTGATGCGGTTATTAATTGAGCTCACGTCCCCCTGCGACGTCCTGACGCTGTTTAATTACGAGGCATTAATGATAATTACAGCAGATTATTTTGCGTTCATGATAGACCAATATCGGTCCTCACTAAACTCATTTGTAAAATGAAACTGTTGTAAACTAATCCATCATCTTTCATCAGAGGGAATGGATCACCCATAGGTACCTAGACCTGTGTGACTAAAGATTGACCAAAGATAGAGAAAGACAGCGAAGAAATTAAACTTCAGTCCATTGATGCATTCTGCATGAAGTAGATGCAGTCCAGTCGATATCTCAGACTACTTTCACTTGTGGTTTGCTGCTTACTAACATGCAACTGTTGTACTTTCATGAACTGTAAGTCAAAAATACAATGACTTTTTTTAATCATTCAATAATATTTGATATGCAGCCTGTCAATCTCAACATGTGACCATTGGTTCAATGAGAAGATTGCGGAAATTAATCAGCCACAATTCCAGTAAGACTGTTTCCATAATATGCTGAACAGATACTGAACAAGTCCAGTGAATTCTAAATTACAACCAAATTAAGTTTTCTGATGATTAAATACGTGTATAGGGGCACAAAATGAACTATGATTTTAGGTAATGTATTAGCTTTGTGGAAATAGGCAGAATGTACAATATACTGTACACCAGGACTGTAAATGAAACTTGTTTAGTGACTTTCATGAAGAGGCATAATTGCAATGTACAGAACTGATCAGTGGTGAAACACCAACTGCCATTATCTTTTTTGAAAGTGGGGGCCATGACAGAAAAATTTTGAGAACCGCTGATGAACACAGTCCATACACAAGGCTGAAAAATTGCTGTACATCTGGATGGCCACTGAGGGGCACTGCTGAGTGTGAGTGACCAAAATAGAGGAGAGACTGTAGATAAAGCTCACTTTCTCCAAAGACTGTTCAGTGTGTGTGTGTGTGTGTGTGGGGGTGGCATGGTGCAGTGCGGTGTAACTCACTCATCTCCTCTTGATATGGGTCTTGTTGGGTTTCTGGCTGGCGGTACTTTGTGAAGAGGATGTCTCGGTGTGTGATGAATGCATGCATAAGTGTTAGATTGTCTGTTTGCCCACCAAGAGAGTATGATTCTGAGTGTGTTTCTATTCTACCTCTTTGAGCATTTAACAGTATCAGTTTGCACTTTGGTAGTGCTATGTGAGTGTCAGCGTGTCTATGTAGGATGTGGTTTTGTGTGCCCAACTGGTTTCTGTGTGTCTATTCGTGTGTGCTTTTGTGAATGTATCCGCCTTGGTGCTCTCCATGTATGTATGTGTATGTGAATGCAGAAGCATATCATGTGTGTGTGTGTGTGTGTGTGTGTGTGTGTGCACACTCAGAAATAGAGATATCAGTGCTCTTTCTGGGCCAAAGAGATAACAGTGTCTCTTTATGGTTTAAAACTGAATTACTTCAGCACAGAATGAACTCCAGCCTGAACCCACTCAGTCGTGACACAGAACCGGCACTTTTTCAAACAGTTTGAGTCAAATTCAGCATTATACATGCCAACTGACAAGATATGACTGCCTCTCACAGACACACACACACACACACGCACACGCACGCACGCACGCACGCATGCACGCACGCACGCACACACACACACACACACACACACACACACACACACACACACATACATCTCCATCAAAGGTCTCAACCCCGCTAAGTGCACTGCTACAGCTAATGGCAGCCATTATTCTTCATGTGTAGCATGTCGACTGTAGCTGTTGAACATCAATAACTCATTACACCATTTATTGTAAGACAAAATGCAATAACTCTAAACAAATGTGATTATCACCGCTATAAACAGTACACTCAGAACATTTAAATCTCCTTGAATATCAAAAAAAGGGCAAGTCTCATATTAACACATTGAAAGTCTTCTCTTACTGGTGTATCCTGTCCATCTCGACTGTATGCTGTCAAGAACAGTACAGTGTAGAAAGGATGTAAATTGTTCCTGACTAAAAGCGCACTTATGCATTAATCTGTGTTGTGATTACTGCATTGAATCTTAGGCTACATGTATGGTACTAGGAAAGTGAAGCTCACTAATGTTGCCCTTTTGTGAAAACCAATGAAATAGACAGAAATGACCTCAGCATTTGTGTGTCAATGTAGTTAACTTAAGTGTAATCATTACAGTAAGTAGCTTTTGACATTCTGAACTGTCAGAAAGCTCAGAAGATGTTGATTTTACACTGCCACATAGGTAGATCCAACAGATTTACTGCAAGCTGTAGTTTCACATGTAAATGTTTATATAAAATAACCAGTTTTATTCTGAAACATATTTATCAATATTGCCTGCAAGTTAAAGGCAAGGTATTGTATGACACTCAGCATTAAGACAGACCTGACAATGATGAATCCGACTGGAAAAATAGTTTCCTCATAGATCATTTTGGGGGTTTTGAATAATATTCTGTGCAGCGAAGCCAGTCAGCTTCTTTCTGTACCTAATCTGAGCCAGCAGCAGAGATAGAAGAGGTCAGAGCTGCCTCATATATTGGATTCTTTTGTGTTACTCCACGCTATTTTAGTTTCATTTCATTTATCAGGGGACACAGAGAACCCTACAAATATTCATTATTTCATGAGAGGAAAGTTAGAGTAAAATGAGAGAAATCGATGTTTGAATACATTTGCAGTTCAGATTAAAAACATGTTTTTGCAGAGCTGTAAATGATCTCAGCACAGTTGTTTTGCGACCCTTTAGTGACACAAACTAACCACATCCTCATGTCCTATTATTGTCTTTTCTTCAGATGACTTCCAGACTTGATGTTGCACAATGGATGAAACACGCAAACCATGGAATATTCAGTCAAAAAATGAAACTTGCTCAGTTTCTCTGCGCGCCGGATGCCATTGTCTGTACTTTGTACTGATAAACTCTGTCCGAAAAAATTCTGTAGGTTTCAAAGACTTTGTTTGTGAAATGATCTTGAGATTTCATGCAATAACTGCTGGACATTCTTTCATCTTAACTCTGTCCTTTGGTGAAACATCTGCTTGTCAGTGAGTTTGAGTCTCCATGTCCCTCAGATAAAACACTGTAGACCTTGAGTTTATGTCCCACAGACAGCCGATCTGTTCTCTTTGTCTCCCTGGGTATGTTCATGTGCATTTTAATGTGTTCTGGTGGAGCCAAGTATTGTATATTAGGGAGTGACAATTGTGCAGGATTTGTAAGAGACACTATACTTCCTGGTTGTAGGCCAAAACAAACAAAATACATAAAAGCTTATCATCCAATGTACACTTCATAGAATCAATTTAAACCACCAGGATCTTTCCCCCAAAAAGTCTGTTTGTGTTGCTTCATTGTTTCCTCAGGCTTTAACACTAGATGGCAGCAGTGTGACACAGTATCCCATGGCTTGGGTGGGACCCTCTGACTCAGAGATGTTTTCATTGACAGAAAGAAAATAATACAGTTTTGCACAGAATGCATTTTAATGCATATGTGTGCGTCAGCGATGGCCGATGTGGCTGTGTGTGCCCTAATTAGCCATGATACATTATTGTGTATGCACTGTGGCATGTGCTGATTAAAGTGTTAACAATGGAGGTTTCTACTGCTGGTGTCATTATTAATATGAGGGGGCTATTTGAAGCGTAAACACATTCATTTAGTTTCTCAAGGGTTGTAGGCCCTATACCTCAGGCTCATGTACATTTTCAAAAGCTCTTGTAAATGATATCAGATTAGGTGCCTGACAGCCTCCACTCAATGGCATACAACAACATTTCTCATCAGATATGTCCCGTTAGGCTCATTATAGTCTGTAAGATGAAGCTATATGATGGTTGATTGATGTGACACTTGACCGAGTCCCGCAGGAGATGAATGTGAATCTGCAGTCATGCACTTAAAATGAGAAGCTCTGAAAATGTAATTTCAGAACCCATTTCCTTCAATTTGAGCCATTATTGAATGGGCCGCCTGCCCCCTGCTCTCACATTGTCTCATATGGTCCGTTTGGGTAATGCGTTTTGTGTGTGTGTAAGCTCATGCTGTGCTTGTGTCTCTTGACATTTACCCCTGTTTTCACATGTAACTTGTTTCTTATCATTTTGTACATTTTTGGTGGAGATTTTTCCACTGCGCCTGTTGCTCAAATAAGAGAGTGTCAGCCTTTCCAGTAGGAGATTTGCTCTATTCCCGGGAGTACTTCAGGCTCCTGTTTGCAGTTTCTCCCTCATTAGGAATTCTGTGAAACCCCAAGACCCCCCCCCCACCCGGTCACACAGCAACACAACACCCTGACTTACCCCTGCCTCGCCTCGCCTTACCCTCCTCTACTCTCCTTGTTCTTCCTCTCCTCCTGATATTGTAATTTTTGTCAGCATCAGCCTCACACTCTCCATCTTGTATTCGGTCAGTGCCCCTCCTCCACGACAATTTTATGAACCACATCTTCTCCAAGTCTGATGGTGATATGATATATTCATTATAAGCTACTAGTGCATTTGTTGGAGTCTTTCAACTGCCCTCACCCTTTACCTCTCTTTATTCTTTTTTTTCTCTCCCGTGTAAGTCCCATTGGATCTACTAGTATAATTAATCTGTTCCTTCACCACTCCTCTTCACCCATCTCACTCTCCTCCTTATCCTCTCCTCCTCTCCCGTTTCATCTCTGCACTCCTCTCTGCAGTAACCTTAGTGACCCTCCTTTTAACCTTGTCATCTTAAATAACCCTCTCACCACCTCTTCCTCCCTTTTACATCTCTTCAACCTCTGTCTAACCTTCACCCCCCCCCTTTTCTTCACCTCTTAACACACTTGCCACCCACCACATAGTTTGAATTGTCTTTAGTAAAAAATAAATAAATCTAGTACTCCTTTTCAGCAGGATCTATTCTTCACAAAGCTGCAGTGTTGTAACCGCACAAACTCTCCACCTAGTTGCATAACCTTTTACTTTCTTCTTGTACCCCTTCTCATGCTCTTTGATCTTTTCCTTCCGCTATTACTTCCTGTCCTTAAAGTTGCCGCAAGATCTTGGTTTTCATTGTAATATTTTTAGGTTTGGATGGTAGCACACACATCTTTTTGTGATAATACAGAAACCAGTTTGGCAGTTGGAAAGAAAATCAAGTTCTGTGCATTAAAGTTGTAATCCTATATGATTTGCATGATTTCATAACTTCTAAATAGCATCTATGTCAACATTCAATCTATTTAAATTCTGTAGTTACTACTTCTGTAGTCTCTATAGTAGTTATTATTGTTAGTGGCAGAGTCTGCCATTCCAGTGTATCCCCTCATGTGAACTTTGTGGACCTGTCCACCAATTTGATGTGTTCTGTGAAGGCTTGCACACCTGGGTTTTAATTCTGACCCATTTGTAGTCCACCTATCTGTACCAATGACTGGATGCTGTTCCTCTTCATAAATGTAGACACTGGTGAGCCTATGGCACTGCCATGCTTCTTTCTGTAGAATCTTCCATTGTACTGGATATAGGTGGTGTTCAGACAGAGGTACAGCATTTTACAAATCTGGTCTCGGGTGAGGTTAGTTCTGTTGGTTTCCACTGCATCTCTGATGGGGATATGTGAACAAAGAGATCAAATCATAGGACACCATGGTTTCATCTTCTCTTCCGAGGAGAGTGAACAAACATTATTGGCCTCACCTAACTCCAACGACCACAAAGACACTAACGAACCAAGCGGTGATAATGACCCCACAGAGATTAAACAGCTGGGACTCCCTGCCAGCAGTCAGAACTGAAGAAGGCCCTTGGATGAGAGACGAAACGTCTTAAAGTATCCTCAACCAAGTCCAGTTGCCTTTCATTTTAACCTTCCTTGGACCTTTCACATAACCTCTCGCTCAGTTCAAATGTTTCATCTCCTTTTCTTACCTTCCCCTTCTGTCCGATAGTTGGACATTCCTCCCATCTTTATCCTCCACACCTGTATAAGCTCCTCTCCCCGTTCTATCCCCTCTTCACTGTCTTGCCAACTTACTCTGACAATTACAGGTCTTTTGTTCCCCCTTTGACCTTTGCACATCCCAATTACTTCCCCTCAAACCCCCTCCCCTTATTTTCCCCTTTGCCTCTCCTCTGCATGTTTAATCAGCTCAGAGCAAACCCAGTTAGTTAACTCTGTCCAGCACTCCAGATGCCCTCTGTTACCTGTTGCCAGACAGTCTCTGTCCTCTGTCTGCCTCAGCCTTTGTATGTGGCCACCCCCCACTCCTTCAGTCTAGACAGTCAGGGCAGCAGCAGCAGAGGATAGCATGATTTAATTTTGCTTGCCTGGGGTTGGTTACTGTGCCTGTTTCACGGTGGGACTACTTCTGTGGTAATTAGCAGGAGTGGAAGAAATTAAGGTAGATAGATACACAGACAGACACTACTATGGGCTGTGTGCATCAAGCCCATTTTGTTTACCATCCTATATACATCTGGGAGACGGTAACCATGGGATACTGACACTCTGATTGGTTCAGCCTGCCACCTGCTGGGGCATCTATTAGACCTTTAGTGATATGGTTATGGATCACTGATGATGCTACTTGTGTCTCACTCTCTCTGACATTGGCTATCTTTTATCTGTATATTCCCCCACAGCTGTTTTTCTCTCTGCTGTGTTTTCGCACAGTTCAATCCCTGTCCGTCTTTTCCTTAGTCCACCCACAGACAGTTACAGAGAGAGAAAGTCAAGAGACTAGAGTGACGAGGACACAGAGAGAGACAATACTGTTGAAATGGAAATGGAGTGGAGTTTGAGAAGAGGAGGGATCAGGAGATTGAGTTATCAGTGGGATGGGTCAGCGCTGTGTGTGGATGTGTAAACAGTCAGTTAAAGCAGAGAGTAGGAGGCTGCCTATTAACTGTGGCGCCAGGAGCTAAACAGGAAAAAGCAGCAGGCGGCTTGTCTGTTAGACATGACCGCTGACCTGTCACCTTTTGAGTATTGTACTGTTTGTATGCGCCTTTCTTTGTGGTGTTTGTGTGTTCCTGCATGTTCTTCCATCATCTGTGCTCTAGATTCCAGGTGAATTAGAAACTTTAAATTGTGAGTTTGAATGCAGTTGTCTGCCAGAATGTGTTAGCTGTGTGACACTGGAAACATGTCCGCGGGTTCCCTGTCTCTTACCCACTGTATGCTGGGATAGACCGCAGTCCTCAAAACCCCTGAACAATATAAAAGGTTAGAGAAGAAAAATAAATGGTTGCCAGAATGTTTTATATGTATGACGTTATTTTCAATAACTGCTTATCCAATTTAACATTTTAAAGTATGTGATATGTAAGTTTTATTTTTATATTATAAGCCCATTTTGTCATTGAATATCACTTTCCAAGTGAATGGTACCTCTATTCTTGTTGTCTAAAGTCTATTCTTAGCACCACTTGGGTCTTTTGATGAACATAACAACTGCTTGGATATGGAAATAAGACACTGAGTTCAACTCTATGATGTCAAAATGCCTCTCAGCCCCAAAATAAAGTTGTTACAGTAAATGAAGACGGGTGTCAAGATCTCTTGATGGAAAAATTCAGTGAGAATAAACAAAACACAACCTTTCCCCTAATGAGGTCCCATGGCGACTTGCCTGCATGGGTTAACAAAAGAAACTCCCCCATGGATTCTCTTGAATGTTTCACCCTGAAACTTGATGTTTTACTGTGTATTTGTTTGGCAGGAAAAGCTATGAGGTGGATTAAGAAGAGGTCCTACTCTCACAGATGTGTATGACTATATTTGTTTATTATAATTAATAAATTGTATACATTTTAGGTTTAGTACCAAAGCAGGCAAATAGCATGAATGAAATGAATAAATCACTAAACTGGTAATTTATTAGTCATCAAAACACCTTCTTGTGATCTGAAAATGATAATCAATCATAGCCGTGTTTTTTTTCTTCTTTAGGCTTCCCATTTATCAAAATTGACTTCTTGTCTCATTTAAAGTGATGAGTGACCGTAGGCGAGCCTCCAACAGAGACGCATTGCATTAACATTATGCACAAATGACCAAATTACTTTTTCAATTTCTTTCACATGAATCACTGGGGCCGATCATTATTTCCGGTAAAACAGAATGACAGTCATTAAAATGATTGTTACACAATGAATGTAAACTGCACAAGCTGCACTCTTATGTGTTGCCTTACAGGTGATTTCCTGAAGGAGGCTGTTGCTCTATAAATAATCAGTGTGTCGACTCTTGAACGTTGCTACGCCCAAGGAACTAATGTTTATGCTTTGTATCTGCTTATGAGAGCAACAATTGCTTCCTCGTTTGTCTTTCTTTCCATTTGCCTCCAGTCATCTTTCGTTCTCATTTCAGTTTAGCTATATGCCTAACAACTCTCTCTTTCCTTCACTCTTTTCGTTCTTATCCACTGCCTCTCTCTCCAGCTCCTCTGAGAATGTGCCTCAGCTTTGTATTTCGGGGTCAGCTATGAAATTCAGCCCCTCCTCAGTTACGGCTCCCTGCAGTGCTGCGGAATGTTTAAGAGGATGTAAATGCTGCATGCTGTGGTTGTATTTGCATACAATTTGTATGGAGGTGGGCACTTTATACATTTTCTTTCAGCTAATCATTGAATATCGGTTTCTGTAGGTGAGTAGGGATGCTGTATGGCAATTTTAATTTAAGGTTAATTTAAGGTTAAGAGTCAGTTTTTCTTACTCCGAAGACACTTTTCTATACTGTATTTGACCTGTGACCTTTGACTTCCCAGAAAAAAAAACAGACACACCCAATGCAATCTCTTCTTTCAGTGGACTTTATGTGTTAAAAATCCAGCTTTATGTCCACATTTGATTCTGCATGGCCTTGTAACAGTCAAAGTAAGCAGTAGCCGAATAACTGCCGAGCAATGATTGACTCCATTACTCCTGACTACAGGGGACACAAATACGTTTCTAAAAGGGCAAAAGATGTTGCAGGAACAAATCAACACACAATTTCCTCATGAGCGTCATTCAAATTTCATCTAGCTAAAGTACAGTGGCTGTGACAGAACTGTCTGCAGGCTACGTTTGAGGAACAGAATCTGCATCTGTTTTGCTCATTTACGCAAAAGCAAGAATTTGCTTGTGAAAGAGGGAAACCATGCGACAAAGCTCAGATTTATTCACAAAATCACAACATCTTATGTTGATTTGATGTGCTGCTGAGTGATAATAGAGCCATCCACTCAATTGCTTCATTAAACAATGAGTTTAGTAGAGCGTTTGTACTCAGCTCCCACATGTTTTAGCTGTGAAGGTGACCAAAATAACAGCTTAAAATATCAAACATAAGTAACTGTGTTGTGCATTTGAATTTCTCTAACAACCTGT
Source organism: Lepomis macrochirus (assembly GCA_024633595.2). Taxonomy (NCBI): domain Eukaryota; kingdom Metazoa; phylum Chordata; class Actinopteri; order Centrarchiformes; family Centrarchidae; genus Lepomis; species Lepomis macrochirus. The sequence goes on along the minus strand of JALXJV020000024.1, from coordinate 12,304,127 downwards.
AAAAGTAGCTGGCCAAGTCGGAGATACTCGTCCCATGCGTTCGTGCACATTACACTCATTATTCTCATACTTCCAGCAGCATACTATGATGTTTCAGTGGTTGGATGACTCAGTTTCAAATGTTTCTGCACAAGAAAAACATTTTATTGTTGTTTGTAGCATAAAGCTACAATAAACCAATATCAAAATGAAGTTCTTGAAGGAGAAAAGATGAACTTACAACCCCTCTTTACTTGACGCAGCTGGCAAGACGCAATGCAATTTTGTGTTTATGTTCTTTGACTGATTAACCAGCCCCAGATGTTGAGTCAGCCCCTGGCCTTGTCTCCGCCTGTGATAGTTCCAACTGAGGAGAACCGTAATGAGCAAGCCTTTCCATATAACCTTAACTACTTAAGTTCAATGACCTGGATAAATGTTTAGACACAGCGATGCACTGAATTTAGACCAGGGCAGCTAGAAAGCAAGCTCAGCTATCTTTGTTTTTGTTTATCTGTCTCTGTCAGTGGAGAGAAAATCATAGTACACACAGTGACTGGTTGATTCACACGCACTATTGATGCTGGCCAATCCCAATCAAGGTCATCATGATGCTTGCTAATCCAAATAGACTAGGATCGCATGGTGGAAACGCCCCAGCACAGAACAACACATCCATACCATTAAAAAACATGTTATTCATATATTGAATGATGGACTTTCAGTTAAGTGGAATATTTCTTACGGGATATGAAAACTGCTCTTTTCCTTGCTATAATCATCTGCAAATGTAATTAGAACTGGGACGATGCCATTATGACCATCATCATTGTCTTTCTCATGCATCAGTCTGTGAGCATTTAATGAAACGTGTCAGAGGTCATGAAGTGTGTTACGGTCATAGTGACACTTTTAGCACACTGTAGAAAGCAGTTTCTGACTAATGCTGGGGGTTGTCAGGTGTCATACATAGATATAGCTGCAAAGACTCATGCATGCATACAGTACAAAAAAATACAAAAGGCATACAAACACACCCCGAGCTTCACACTCACTACAGTGTCAGTGACTAACTGGGTTAGGGGTGGGGTAGGGCATTTCTCTGTGTATCACTGACCCGTATTAAGTTACATCGTATTCCCCAGAGGGAGGATATGATCCTCCATGTCATTAGAAAATGAAGGGTGAACGGAAGTAGTGGGGGGAGGTGGAACGGCAAAGAGCTGGGAGGGGTTGGAGAGAGGGATGAAGGGAGATGGATAGAAAGGAAAAAGCTGAGAGGAGTTGACAAAGAGCGAGAGACATTTAGGAATAGGGAGAGAGTAAGTGTCACAGCACATCCTGGAGCAAATCCTGTGGAGGATGAGGGGGAAACTAATGCGCACACATATCGAGAGTCAAAACCCCAAACTTTAATCCATGTCATAATGTCTTGAAAGTCAGTGATAGAAGAAAAGGACAATTTTGGTTTATTAAAATGTGGTCCTTACTATTCTTCTTCTTCTTCTTCTTCTTCTTCTTCATCTTATTTTTTATTTATTTTTTTATTTTATTTTTATTATTATTATTATTATTTTTAATTTTTTATTCATTTATTTATTTATTTTAATTGCCCAGGGATTAATACCAGCATTTGCAATTTTACCTCCAATTAAAGTGGTGATGTCACAGTTTCCCCAGATATCAGCAGTTCCTTAGTTAGTACTATTAGTCATTTACAGTATACAACAGAGATCTAGTTGTAAATCCTATATATTTTGCCGTATTTCATTTACTTAGGATAAGTAACTCTACAGTTTCAGAAGGCTTAATTAGGACCAGTAACAACAGCTCTGGCATCTGATTGGTTAAAATGTATGATATGATGCCTCGACTTGTTAGTTAATTTCAGCTATAGAGGCATGAGAGCACATTAGGCTCTGACGGTGCTTGTTTTGTGCTTGTCATGTGTCTGTTGTATGTTTAAAGTGTTTACTACAGAGTTTTGTTGATCTCCGCCATATGCTTGGGCATTTTACATAATAATTGGGCATTTTATAGACAGCACCACACTAACAGGTACAATGTCATCATGACAGAAAGGAACCAAGGGAACAACAAGAACAATAAAGACCCAAGTTACAATAAAAAATAATTATTCTTTAAGGAGAAAGTTATTTGTTAAAAAAGGCCTTCTGACTATAATCATCAAAATTGGAAGGGAGACTCCTTCTTGTGACACACAGCAGGGGCACAAAAAAAGAATTGAATATTTAAGACATGGAACAGCACTTAAATGGCATTAGCATGCTGGCTGATTGTTTATCCACTGATGGTCCCAAGCTGCTACTGGGAGCATGGATGGATATTTCTCTCTTTCACCCAGCCTCAGCTTCTGGACTTCTATGACTCACCTTTGCTCTTTTAGTTCTTTCTCTCTGTTTTTGCTACAGTATCTGTCTGCAACTCACTTCCTTTCTCATCATCTTATCGTCTATATCTCTGCCACCTTTCTCTCACCGTTTCTCTCTCTCTCTCCCACATAACACCTACACCCACTGCTGTCTGCCTATCTGTGAGTGTACACACACACACACATACACACACACACACATACACACACAGACTCGAGCAGCTGAAGCCCTTTTCCAGCTAAATGTCAGGGGAACGCTGAGCTTATGCCAACCATTAGATTCTACCAGCATTTAAAATCTGGCACACTGTGAGCACATAAGATTGAATATGATAAGGATGTGCAAATGTGCGTGATTGTGTGCTGTTATACTAGCTCACATGTTAACGTATGTGTGTGTATATTAATATCTGTCATCTATCATCTGTCACAGAGGTCAGGCAAAAGCACAAGATCTAGAGTAAACAACATATTTCTGCTCTTTAATCTATCATTCTTTCTTTCTGTTTGTCTCTCCTCCTTCTCATGCGCAGAAGTCCTCAAGTTTGTAACTTTTCAGCTTGACGCGATATCACTTCTCCAGGTGATGTCCTGCTTCACAGGAGTACTAGGAACCACAGTGAAGGTTCTTGCACGATTTATCATATTACTGTTCATTAATTGCATGTTTTTAATAATGTGCTGTATGTCATAGTAACACACCTTTTGGCTCCCCCTGGTCGGAATTTCTTTATAATCATTGGTTGTTGTGGATAAAACCTAAATTGAAGTCACCGCATCCTGTAGTTCTGCCTCATTAAATGGTTTAAGGGTGTTTTTTGATAAATAAGCCAAATTCTTCTTGCAGTCTCAGCTGGAGAAACCAGTGAAGTGTGTGTCTGTGTGTGTGTGTGTGTGTTAATTTCAGACACAACACTAATGACCAAATTATAATTCAGCTCATGCACACAGGCTGGAGACACACATAAACTGCACACACACAAAGAAAAAGCAATGCTTTGCAGCTGTGTTCATGTCTGTGTTTGTTGCACACATACATTTGTGTGTGTGTGTGTCTATGAGTGTGTGTGTGTGTGTGTGTGTGTGTGTGTGTGTGTGTGTGTGTGTGTATACACATGCAAGTACTGTACGTGGATCTGTCTGTCTGTACGCCCGTCCCCTGCCTGTGTGAGATGACGAGGTCACTGGGCCGAGCCTCTTAACTTCACAGTTCAATTTGGATTTGCATAATCCTGGCGTTAATTTCCACAGGGTGCATCCATCCTGCGTATCTCGACAGGTGACGGGGGTTAGACAGCTATCCCATGTTCCACTGCTCTGCCAACAGACCGGAGCGAACAAACATGCAGGAGAAGACGAATGCCATGAAACACTCGATGAAGAATAGCTGAAGATTTATTGTTGGAGTCAAACACACAAAGCCTAGAAAGAAGACTGGAGTTGTGAAGTCAGTCATTACATAGAAAAAAACCCCCTATTATATCAAGTAGAAATTATCAACGGAATTGAATGCAAATGAAAAATTAATTACAGAAGAGACAAAGAGATTTCTTCTGGATTGGTGAACACCTGTCTGTAGTGTTCATTTACTCAGAATATTACAATGAAAGGCAAAATCACTTGTTTGAACCTCAAGATATTTCATTTATCAAAATGAGCCTGGTAGCTAAACTATTTTTCACTCATGCATTAAGGAAGTATAAAAAATGTGGATTAAAGGTTTGTTTAAAATGCTTCTCATATCACTATAAACTACTCATTTATTATTAATGAGTAGTGTTGATTATGTAGAAGAAAGTAGTGAGACTCTTATAGGCAACTGTCATTTTACAAATAAAATGGTAATGTTAATAATTGTGGTTTGATATATAATATTTAAAGGAATACTCCATCAAGTTAGAACTGCACTGCCATGAAGCACTATTATCCGGTTACAATAAAAACACAAATTCTGAACTTCTCAAGCTTTAAATTAAAGGAAAGGTTTTGGGAATCACAGCAATGACTTCCCACAGTCTTGTTGTCACCATGTAGCAGCAAGGCGTTGTGACGTTGTTGGTAGATGGATAAACTGTTTGTCATCAAATGGTTACACTACCTAACTGTTTTTACCACAACTTTGCTCTGATTTAATGGCAATAAACTGATCAAAATTATACCAAAATAACTACAACATAATGGTTATTTGTAAAACATTTAAATGCATGCTTTGTCAGATCTGCCAGTAAGACAGTAGGACAACTGTATTTTAAAAAATTATTTTCTGAATAGAGTTTGGATCGATCATGTCTTTGCTTTTCTAACTTGTTCGCAGGAAACTATAACAATAGCTGGAATCAAGTAACAGACATTTTCTGAACTTACCAGGTAGTTCAACTTTCTCTCTTACTTTTTTCCAAGCAATATCCAGTTTGTATTTAAATATGAATTAGTATCACAGAGTTTGGCGTGCCCACTGACGCTATAATAACAACAGTGGAAGTTGGAAACACACGGTGGCTTGCTACTGAAAAACGCAAGTGAGAATAAATCAACGTTTTAATTCCAAGATTTACTAGTAAAAAAATCATTCACGCAATGTATTGCTTGATTGCGTCTTTGCTTTGCGTAAATTTAATTACATCTATACACTATAAGTGAACTGTTTATGGAAATATATATGACAGATAGATATGCACACATCCATCTAACCCTCAACCAACGATCCATCATGAGTTGATAAATAGATAGACTGTTATTGTCTCTTTCCATCCATGATAATATCTATCATATAAGGAAAGAGAGATATCTTTCCATCTAAATCATGGTCTATCATGGACTTATATTCAAAGGAAAGGACCAATGGATAGATGGATTATTACCACACATCAAAATATATATAAATATTGACAGGGGTTTGTAACGCAGTGTTACAACTAACCCTGCTCCGGTGAGTTTGTCTTTAAACCTGATTAACAGCTGCTAGTAGTAGGTCAAGTGTTTCAAAACTGTACTACGTTTTAGGCAAAAAGGTAATACATGATTGGATTTAGTGACTCACAAACACAGCTCATTAATCGAAAAATAAGAATTATACAGATATTTACTTTTATGCCGCAAAAACACTCTTCCCTATGTAACTTGACAAAACTATAATCTAATCTCTAAAAATTGGCGAGAGACTGTCTGCTGGGTCTTTGATAAACTGACCTGAAACACAACCTGCTTAACCCTCTGCAACTACGTAAAATGTCCATGTTACATCTGTGCTCCCTATTTTGTCAGACTCCAGACTCCTGGAGAGCCACAGAAGACATTTTACATCTGTTTTTAACAAGATGTTTAGTACTCCCTAGTAAATTGACGTTGCATGCAATATCAGTGGACTGCCTCTTTGCAACAATTTTGATTTTCATTTCTAAATTCTTGTAGTTGATTTACTTCACTCCCCTCTAATTCTGACTGTCAGTTTTAATTTAATCCAGTGAAACCTTTCCACATGATTGCGAATCATCATTTATAGCAACAGCAGAACTCTTCTCAATATCACACATTTTATCTAATCACTCAAGTTGTCAAAACTCAGTCTAGCAGGAATACGGAAAAACAGTTTCCCCTGGCAGCAGTTAATGGTCTCCATAAGCAGAAAAAAAGACTCCCATTTTCTTCCAGGGTTAATAGAGGTGACAGTTGGCTCAGTAGTATCAAGATGGCTGCCTGAGTTTGACCTAGTGACACATTTCCTGTCCCATCTGTCTGTGGGACCCACAGGAGGCGAGGGTCCCCCCTGAACACCAGGGGAGCAGGAGTGTGTGTCTGTGTCTGTGTGAGGCTGCATCTCTATGTCGACTTAATGTTTACTCAGCGAGTCCCAGCTTGTTTCTGAATAATTCAGTCTGGTTCTTGCACACACACACACACACACACATACACGCTTTGCCATCCCAGTGGTGCCGAGGGTGTGCTGTCAACCCCTGCTGTTAATTTGTACAAGACACGCAGGGAAAAAAATCCAAATTTCTCTCTGCTGCCCTTTTCCTTTCTCCATTATGATCTCTCATCTTCTCATCCCGCTGTCTCTTTGACCCTCATCTTTTTTAGCTTTCGCTCTCACTCCTCATTATACTGCTTTATCTTGCTTCACATCTTTCATCCCCTCTTTCTCCTTCTGCCTGCCATCTGACTCTTCCTCTCTCTCTCTTTCTCATGCATAAGTAAATGAGTAGCAGGGAAACACGTCTTACTACTCCTAAAGTTCTGAGCCTTAGAGCTTTTCCAGATGCATAATTGAGTAGCCTGAAAAGTGAGAAACAAAGAATAAAGGCCCGGTCACACCAGAAAGTGGTAGGATGAAATTATTTTGCTCACCGTTGCAAAATATTTGGTTCTAGAAGACTATTCACAGGGCTAGCTGATGAACTACTGTAGCCGGTGGGGTAACAGCTAACACTCTCGCACTAGTCAGGCACAATAGCTCCCTATTTCCTACATTTTCTTTCTAATCTTCTGTTTACATCCCACTGGCATGTTATTCTCCACTGTACACAATTTTGTGTACAATCTTTGAGCTAACAAGCGTGCAAACAAACTTGCTAGCTTAGCTTGGTTGTTTATTCAAAACAGTGCCATATTCGTGCCCAATTCTTTAATGGCACAAATATGCGGGTAAAAGTTAATTTTAGTTGATCTCTACATTAAATAATATCCACATGTATTTACTTTGCCCTAGCTGTGACCAAATACACTAATTGCTGCGATTTCATTGGCATACATTTAAATTTGCCACTAGTTTTTACTGTTTTAAATGCTTGTGTGACCAGGCTTTTAAGCACAGCAGATATTTTATTTGCAACTCTCTTTGAAAACATTTTGCAATTCAACACATGCAGTATGTTGACTTAATCAGCGTGATTGTATAGTTTTCAAATCATTTTGGTGGTCATTTCAGTATTGTGAACAGAGAGAATAACAGCCAATGGGTATGTGTTTTATAAATCATTTATGCAATCATTAAATAATGCTTTAATTTTGAACTACAGTAAATATTGATCCTGGCTGCCATAATGCAAGAGTTTCAAAGAATATTATCCCTGAGACTGAATTGATTTATCCATATGCTACGATTGGAGGAGGAAAAAGAAGTGTGAGATAAAGAGAGAAAGGGGAGGAGAGGCACATAAAGACACAAGGCAAGAACTCAAACACACTTACTGACACAGTCATATTCAATGACCCCCATTTCACTGTATCTCCAGCTAACAATCCTTATAATCTTACAGTCCTCGGAAATCAAAGGATCGCTCCGTCTAACCTCAGTTCTATTCGGCACTCAGAGATGAAATACATCAAGGCTCAAGTGTGAGTCTATGTGTACAGTATGTGTACATACACACCCCTTTACACCTTCTCCATTAATTTCCATCTCTCCTCTCTATTTCCCCCCACCACTCTTACCTGCTCTGCAACAAAGAAACTCTGGGGTGAACAATTCTCCTGAATTTATTCAGAATTATGCTAGTGTCTACTAAACCCTATTTATAGCCACTTTAATTTGCTGTACTGTAAATCTGGGTGCATAGAAATGTCATGCATGTGTGTTCGTGCATGGAATTGTGCATGCACATGCTGCATATGAGGCGATAATCAATGTGAGTGGTTTGCACTTGCATGCGTATGAGTGGGCTTCTGTGTGCCAGACTTGGTTATGCATAATGAAAATATCTTGGTCTTGTCTGGGCAACCCCACTGAGATTGAGTGTAATTGATTAAATGGTTATTATATGCTAATCTACCATTATACATCTATAGAGTAATGCCTCACTGTGTGTGTTCAAGTGTTATCCGTGTGTATGCTCTGTATCTACAATGTATGTTTGGGAAAATGTAATAACTTGCAAGAGAGCATACTGTAATTCTGTTAAATGCATGTGTATTCATGCAGGTCTTAATGTGTAAGCATGCCAACAGTGTGTACAGTATGTGTGCATGTGCCAGTGTGCACGGTGTACACATTGGGAGGGCTGATGTATTTCTGTCCAATTAGCCAGTGACCCAATTCTCTCTGCCTGTCTCAGAGTCATTCTGTGGTTGTAATGGATTCACTCTATCATCATAGCCAATCTCCCTGTCTGCATTACAGTGGAACATGACTCAATTTAACTCACACATGACGTTCCTCTTACCAAGGACACTTCAATCAATATCTGTTGACTTGAACCCTCTGCCACCACCACTTTTGTCTCGTAAAGCTCCAGGTTTGACAGACACAAATCTGGGATTTTATGAGGAAAACACAAGTTGGAGCTGATCATCTCACTCTGATATGTTTTGTGGTTTTAAAAGGTGCTTACATGTTCAAACATTCATATATCTTATCTCTAATCTCCAAGTGGTCACATTGTCAAGCTCTTTTATGGGTCCAGTAACATCACATTTACATTCAATTTTCTCTATTAAAAACTGAGCAGCTTTAACATCAAAATTAAGCATTTCCAACTAATTTCTGCCTTGCTCTGTTGGTCGGTGTGACCTTAAGGATGCAGGGTCAAAGAAATTGTTCATTCTCCTTTTGAATATTGTTCATTAAAGGATTAGCTTGACACAGAGCCAGGCTTGGTGTTTCAAGCTTTAGACTTTGTGCATAGGCTAAATAGCTGCTGTCAGTCGCCTTGTTTTTACCTTAGAGACACGAGTGGTATTGGTATCATCTAATTCTATCAATTTACTAGCAAGGAAGCTAGTAAATATATTCCTTTAGTAAAGTGAATTGGATTAAATGAATATAGAACTGAACTGGACTTGTGGTGTACACAAAGCATAAACGAATGACTTGACAGAGGTGGTAAGAACATAAATACTGGTTTAAAATATCAGAGGTGTAGTGGTACATATATCTCATTACACAGATAAAAACACCTTCCTTCACTCACGTGATTTATTGTTCCTACCTCTTTATCTGCCAGCAGGCAGTAAGCGAGTCAGCCAAAAGAGAGCTGAAGTCAGCATCATGCCCGCTGTAATCCTCACAGACTACTCCTTTACACTGGAACAACTGTTTTCTTGAAACATTTCAAAAGTAACACCCATTTATTGGTTGCATTGCTGTCACCAGTGCTCTGCACTTGGGCTAGGCTTCCAGTTTGCGTCATGTTTAGGACAACTGGTTGTCCACAAATTAGAGCGCAGTACAGCTACAAATCTAGCACCCTGTTTCAAATGATGACACTTGTCACAATGAATGCCCACCACTCTGAATTCACCTCTCACACAAAACTGGCTGGTATCCAGGAAAGTCTGATAGATAGATTGATGGTCACCGACTGACAACACAATCAATTTAGTCAGGATGACTTTGGATGCGAGCCCATTTATTGCTCTGTCACATATCTGAGATGCTCTAGTCTATCATAGGACATTTATAGCCTCCAGGGCTCCTATAGTCTCTATGGTTGTACACTCATATACACTCACAGGCTTCTTCACACACATCCCTAGTGCAAATCTCCTGTTCCACCACATCCCTAAGGTGCTTTATTAGATTGAGATCTGATGACTGTGGAGGCCACTGGAGTACAGTGAACTCATTGTCAGGTTCAAGAAAACAGTTTGAGATGATTTGAGCTTCTTGACATGGTGCATTATCCTGCTGAAAGGAACCATCAGAAGATGGGTACACTGTGGTCATGAAAGGATGGACATGGTCAGCAGTAATAGGTAGGCTGTCACATTTCAACGACGCTCAATTGGTACTAAGGGGCCCAAAGTGTGCCAAGAAAATATTCATCCGTGCATTTTCATCCACACAAGTGCCGTTCACTGGATATTTTCTCTTTCTCGGACCATTCTCTGTAAACCCCAGAGATGGGTCTGCATGAAAGTCCCAGTAGATCAGCAGTTTTTGAAATACTCAGACCAACCCACTGGCACCAACAACCATGCCACATTGAGTCACTTAAATCCCCATTCTTCCCCATTCTGATGCTCGTCTACAAACCCTGAATGCTGTCGTTGTGATTAGTGGACATATTGACAGTTTATTGGCATACTGTATATTTGGTATGTTTTCTCAAGAATGCTTTGACTGCATTCGGCAGTGTGGCTTGACTACATGAATCCAGTAGTTCTATATATACCCATGACGTGGTGCGTAGCGGTTACATAAGATTCTTTTGTGTTAGTCTGATTTACTTCCCTCTTAAAGACACACAATCTGAACATGCCTTCACCCTTGTTGTAACACGCAAAGAACAAAACACAAACAAAAAAGGAGAGGTGTGCTATCACTGTTTAGACATTGTGGACTGATTCTGTAGTTTGAGTTTATACCTCCCTTTTCACTTCTGTGTGTGTGTGTGTGTGTGTGTGTGTGTGTGTGTGTGCATGTGCAAGTGTTATCTGTTCACACACCTGTGTCAGCCAGAGACTGCATCCTGCTGCCCCACTCTCCTGTTGCCATGGTAAACTCCCTGTGGCCTCCAGCAAGTGCATAGGTGTGTGCGTGTGCCTCTTCATGTGTGCAACTACATGTTTTGCTTTTGATGAATGTATGTGTGTGTTTGTGTGTGTGTGTGTGTGTGTGTGTTTCGGTGCATGTGCAAACGCATGCATGCATGGAGACCAGCGTGAAGCTATGCAGGTATATAAGTGTTTTTGTTACCATTTGTGTGTATGCACATGCACTTAGTGTACATGTGCATGTGTTTGTGCACAGATTGAGTGTCAGCCTGTGTTTTATTGGGTGCACATGTCCTCTGCGATCAAGCATTGAGACGGATGTGGGAGCAAGGGTGTGATGACTCAGAGATGGTGGGAGGAAGAGGTCCTTGTCCTCCTTTAGTCAGGCTGTTTGGCGTCCAGATTCCTCTCTCTGTCTTCTTTTCACCTCTCTCCAAATATTTTCTCTTTTTACACAGGCATGAAGTACTAAATCGATCACTGTTAAAGCAAAACGTACACTTTTGTAACAAGGCACAGATTACAGCAGACAGAATCAACACCATGTAGTTGAATAAACGGGTGGTTCAATGATGTCTCACTAATCCGTCAAACAATCAATGCACAATCATGTTAGACAAACTTATCATTTGATTGATTCTTTCAGAAGGGCACTATCACAAAAAACATGGCAGTGTCAGTGCTACTGACTGGAGCTAACATTACTAGCCAGATATCCCACCAAAAACTGATTTTTGTTGAAGGCAAACAAATTTGAAATGGACTTGTTTCTAAAAGCAAGTTTGACTGCAGGCTGCAGAAACGAATGCTGCAGTCAAAAACTGACAGGTGATGACATTCGCAGACACACATCTGAAGCTACACTTCAACCATACTTGTAAGTACTCACAAGTCAAGAAGTTACTTGGGAAGATGTAACAGGGACTGACAGAGAGTGTCTGAGAGACCAAGGGTACATTATGGGTCTGTAGTGCAACAAACAGGAACCTTTTATTGACAGTGAATATCAAAGTTCCACTGCACATGTAGACAATTACATTTCACATCCATTTTCATGCACCGCTGAAAGAACTAGATAAATTAGATAATTAGATTGAGAAGGCAAATAATGACGATATGGGTTAGTAATTATTTATCAGTCGCTGAACATGTCTTTTCTTGTTATATGTAGTTATAATGGCTCACGTGCTGTACCAAGTTATCACATACTGTAGTACAGGGGTTCCCAACCTGGTGGTGAGGACCCCCACCATGGGTCACAAGATATGTTTGAGGGTCACAAGATTAAAAGGAGAGGAAAGCAGAAAAACACATCTAATGAGCTATTCAGACCAACAGTGAGAAAGTGAGAAATATACAAAAGTCTATTATCTTGTAGGCTAATTTATTCCCCTGCATGCTGCCCGATGGGAGATGTTTTTATTGTCCGCACCAACAGTAACATCAAATGTCTGCCCTTATTACTTCCTCCAGACTCTTAAAGCTATTCAAATTTTAAAAATCACTCTGTGTTTGAACTGGTCACAGCTTCTTATATGCAACTCGTGACACTGCTTCACAAGTAGACATTGCTACATTTTAAGACTGTAGTATATACATTGCACCAGGTTACTAGACAATACACTTTCTCTTCACATTTTCAGACTTATTTAATTTGAAAAAAAGACAACTGTTTCTCTACTTCTGTCTTAACAATAATGATTGTACAATTCTACAATCAATCTATTTTCTTGGCACCAAAGCAGCTCTGTGTCATCTTCGCTGCTTTTACTGCAATCTGTCTTTTTTCACCTCCTCTTTTCTTCAAGTGTCTGATTTTGATTCTCTCCTTTTCTCCTTTACCCTACTTTACTCACAGGTCTCCTCTCCCCTCTTTTTTGTCATTCTCCCCTCACCATCTCCTCCAATCCTCTCCTCTGAGTCTATATCTCTCCTGTTCCCATTCCCTCACATTATCTGCTTCACCTTCTTCCCACTATCTATTCTTATTCATTTCTCACACTCTTTTATCTGCTTCCTCGGTTAGTCTATCTTTGACTTTTTCCTGTTTTTATTCTAAACTCATGTGGCTTTCTGGCTCACTGTGTCTCCTTCACTGTGTGGGCTCCAGCCTTAGCACTGCCGTTTGAGTCACAGGGCCACAATGTGTTTGTGTTTTGTGCATAGGATTGCACGGATGCAGTAGTTAATATTGCATTAAAATGTTGATAGACAGGTATGCCATCATATTTATGTGTGTCTCTGTTTTAAGCATTTGCATCCCAGTGTAGTTACAGAGATCTCTCTCAGATCCAACCCTGCTCCACCTAGCAACAGCCTGCACTCATGCACAGTGCACCTCTCCCTTTTTTCTCCCCTTCAGCCTCCTCTTCTCTCTCATTCATTCCTTCTCTCTTTCAACTCCCTCCCCGAGCTGTGGCTGGAAACACCGGAGATGAATTTACATGCTCACATGCAGGTATACTGGCACAGGCACACACAGGTTTGTTCCCTTATCCCCGCGGGAACATCTCATTGGCATAATGCATTCCCCAGCCCCTTACTCTAACCATAACAATCACAACTACATGGCTGACCTTAACCCTAAAACCATGTTTTAACCCACAAAAAACAGTCTCCTGTCCCCTGGAGACCTCAATTCTTGTCCCCTATACTGATACAGGTCCCCACTGGTTAGTGTGCATTCAGGTTATAGTCCCCATCAAGATATAAGAACATGAATTACACACACACACACACACACACACACACACACACACACACACACACACACACACACACACACACATTTGTTCTGTTGATGATGTTGGTTTCGGCTGCGTAAAAAGCTTCTGAAGAATGATATTCAAAAAGAGACCTTTTGGTTACTATGGCAATGACAGCAATATGAATGTGACAGGTTCCCCATAAACGCAGTCAGATTGAGAACATCTCCATGTAATTATACCTGGGTTGAGAGCTCACTTCAAATCCACTCACAAACACACATACACTTCTCTTCACACTCTCTCCTTAGCTCTGCTTTGTGAAACATGCACAGATATGCGCAAACACAGACACACACACCTAAATATTGTAAGCGTAATGAAGACAGCTCTGCAAAAGCAGGGCTAGTGACCTTTAATTTTAATATATTGTAGTAGCCCCCTCTCTCTCTCTCACTCTTTCTCTCACTCTCTCAAGCATGGACCTGCCCATTGTGGGGTAGGACGATCGATTTTCGCGCAAAATGCAAAAGAGAAATCCATGGACAATCCTAGTTTTTTGTCACCCTATGTATGCCACACACCTCTGTGAAGCTAGGAGGCTCAACTAGAAACTCAAATCAACTATTTTTATCCACACCAATCACACATCAAACACTAAGCATCTAAATAAATTTGTATCCCAACATAATTTTTCTGTAATTACTGTACATGGCTGCAGTTTTTGCACCCTAGACATCTCTCTTCTGACCTTACACTGCAGTCCAACCACTGTAAAGAAAGCTCAGCTCCAGCTTCGATCAGCTGTGTAACTCATATCACTCAAATCAAAAAACTCACAGTTATTAGCCTGATAATAATAACAAACACACCAATCTACATTTACAGTTACAACCACTACTTTTGGTGTTTTCGCTGTTTTCAGTCCAAAAACTTTCTATGTGTGTAAAGATTGCTGCGGCCTGCCACCTTGGTATTGCGCAATCAGTGAGCTCTTAGGTTTCGTTTCTCTCGTTAAAATGAAGGAGAGAAGAAGTGTTGCTTTTTAACAGATGGTCTTTATTGGCCTCTACTGGACGACCCGTAGGAGCTTCACAGACATCCAATATATCAAACGATTTGTCTGCTCAATACAAAGAGAAAGAGCCCACTTAAAGCCCTGTAGGGTTGTTCTCAAGTTGTGGGCCTTTAAGGCATGGGAATGCTTTTGGTCACAGGAATGTTGATCAATATTTCAATGTTTTGGAAGCTTTGTGTTATTTGAAACATGGTTGTGTGGACAGAAATAGTGTTTTGAAGAAAACTCCCAATACCAGTGAACATATAAACAGTAAATTTGGCCAAAACATGGACATTCGCCTGGTATACTTTAGACAAATTATGTAACAACCGTTGCATATTAGTTTCTTTTCATCAAATGTACAGTTACAGTTGTATTCCAGGTGTATTAGAAGATATTCTGTTGTATTATAATGAGTTTGATGATGGTTTTGATGGTTTTATTACTACTAAAATATAGATTTTATACCAGGCGACGATGAAAATATCGTATTTTCCCTTATTGCATCTCCATTTACTCTTTAATAGAAAAATAAATAGGTTCATTTACAGTTAATTCATATTCCTTAGCTTCTGACCAGAATTATGCATCTAGGCCTAATCGCTAGATGCATAGTTCTTTTACTATTACTATTCATTTTGGGTATGTCATTTTAGGCATCTTTCCTGGCACATGTGCTGTCTGAATATGAAATAACATGTATCTATGTAACATGCACACACAGACAAGCTTAGCTCTTGCATAAACTGGGACAGAATAAACTCAGCCAGGTGCTGCTTTTATTTTAAATATTTATTTTAAAATTTATTTATTTAAAATGGTAATTCAGAGCAGGCACCAAGACTGATACTGCTAAGGGTCTTTGGTGTATGTATAGTAAAGTGTTTAAAGTGTATAGTAAACCTGCACGCATTACGTCACTACCTTATGCGTGCAGGTCGCGCATTCCATTGGGGGACATCTCCATGACAACAGTAACACAAAATGAATCGCGGATGGACTTCGCGTTGCAAAAAGGTGAAATAGATGTTTGGTCGGAACAACACATCTCTCGGATGTTGCACACCACACACAAGAACACTGAAGTCTACAAGCGGGTCAGTGATAAAATTAAAGAGAGGGGTTGTGAACGCTCCGTCACAGCAAAATACGCTGCCGAAGCTGTTGAAAAGCGATCTTTTTGCGTTGGTTGCCAGACAACACATTGATTTGTTCCGCTTCGTGGGTCGGTTGTGTTCTCACTGCAAACAAACCGCTCCCGAGTTAGTGTACAATCACCTCTTCTAGGTGATCTCGGCTCGGTTGTTTTGTTCCGATTCAGAGTGCGATTGTTGTGTTCACATATCACCAAACGAACCGAGCCAAAAGGGAAACGCCCCTTTGTTTCGGAACAACGTCGCCAATCGATCCAGGTGTGAAAGCACCCTAAGTGAAGTGTTTGAGCTACAGTCCAATTCAAATCTCAAGTCTCTGAGCTAGAGTCCAAGTCAAGTCTCAAGTCTTTTGTGGTTATAATGAATGTTGTATTACCTGCTGCATTCAATCCAGGCTGCTTATAAAACTGCATAGCTATAAGGGATTCTGTGCCTGTAACCTGTTCTTCACTTACGCAGCACAACCATGTAGCCTAATGTACAATGCATCCACAACTAATGACAGCTTTTTAACTTTTTAACAGACTCTCAAATCCATTGTAATGATATAACTAATTAAAACTGTAACAATGCATGAAGAACAATAAACACAATAAACACAAACTTACAGAGAGCACAACCATGTCTAATAAAACTACAATTAATTACAGCTTAACTCCTGTAAGTCAACACACCACCAGACTCTCAAACCCAGAGTAACATTAACTAAATAAAACAGTAACGTTACATGATTAACAATTAACCTTTAGCCTGTTTGCAGCCAACGGTAAAAATTAACGTAATGGTAGACAGCGGGACGTAAATGATTACGTTATTTGACAACCGCAAGTTTGGCAAGGAAACAAACACTCATTTATCATTTCATAATGAACAACAGTCGGAGTTAACCTCCCGTAGATCATAGCTAAAGCAATAATCAAGCTAATGCTAGTTGACCAGTACTGAGCTAAATATGTTTACTCACCTCATTACTAGCCTATTTTGCATTTAGCGCTTCTTTTTTTGGGCCTTGTTGTATGCAGTTTTAAAGTCAAAGTTTATGATGAATGGCACTGCAGCTGCCGATGTTTGTTATCCTCTCTCACGTGTGGCCGCGTGTAGAATACGTGTTATCTACTTCGGCAGGTTATAGGTAACGGAGGGAGGGGAATAACAGCAAGCTCATCAGATGTTTACTAAAAATAAACAATGTTCAGGAGTCCCGCACCGCGAGTCTGAGTCAAGTCTGAAATCTTTTGAGTAGTCTCAAATCAAGTCTGAACTCACTATGTATGCGACTTAAGCCGTACTCGCGTCAGAGTCTCAAACTCGAGTCACCATCTCTGCTAGGTGCATCTGTAACTCACGTTAACAGTCATTTTAACAGGGCTGACAATTTTTTCTAATGAACAACAGGCTTAAAACTCAATGTACTCACCAGAGAAAGTGAAAAGCCAACTCTTATTGAGCTTTTTCATGTTTTTGCCTTATTTAGGCAAAACAAAATAATTGTAACCTAATAAATCATGAAATCATTCTTCTTTAACCTTTTCCTTCTAAAATGTATAATTATTGTGGTGCTTTGCCATTCATAACCACATAAATACTTTTGACCATTGCTGGACCATTTCAGTAATTATGAAAATCAGGCTCTGCAAACCAAGCGTCACATTTTGGTCACCAGTAATGGTCTGCTGTTCGGTCATAAAGGCAGATATCCTGATACATCAAAAACCAGGTGTTTTGTCCATAAATGTCTTGGTGGTTTCGTCCATAAATGTCTTGGTGGTTTCATTCATGCCCATCAAACAAAGAGCTCTTTTACGAGGACAGGGATTGTGGCAAAAAAACAATCCACCAAAGGTCTGGAGCAAGTTATGCAGTCTGCATTAACTGGTGACTCATTGGATAAAAATTCCCCAGACACCTCGTGGTAGAAATGCACCCATCTCTCTACAGTTGGTGTGCTTCTGACTCATGCCACAAAGCACACAGCTATGGTAGAAATAGATTATAAAATTATTTAAAAATATATTGAAAATCAGTGAGGAGTTTGTCCCTTTGTCTGGCAGCTGAGGACCCAGTAACAATTATAAGTAACACTGGCAGGACATATTGTGTTCTGACATATCAAAGATGAGAGTCAGCTCTTGTGTACGTTTCCACCAGGTGGGATATTACACAAACAGGCCACATACCAGACAGTAAAACCTTTCCAGCCAGTCTCTTCTAGACATTTTGAGCACATGACCCAAATGAGACAGACTACAGCTTTTCATCTTGTGATGCAGGGTCGGGGAAATGCATGGCCAGATTCGACTTGGAATCTATCAGAAGCATCCTCACAATAAGATTTTACTTCCTGAAACTGTTATCATATTTCAAAAACAGAATTATTTTCCCAGACTTTCTCTCCTTTCCTCTCTTCTAAACAGTTTTGCAATTGTTATAGGATAATGAATTCAACAGCAACCCATAATAGTTTTAATTTAAATGCCAATAATCATACAGCAAGGAATGGGTATTAACGTTTAAAGTGCTTTACGTCTGAAGAACTTTTGTTTACCTTGAAGGGCCTCTCTACAGAGCAATACCAATGATGCCCAGGGGCTGATTGCAGGGCGCTTGAGATAGGATGTCATCCATCTTGAAACACACTCCTGTAATTAACTTCAGAATGATATTAACTTGAGGCAAAACAGCACTTTGTCTCTGGCAGCATCACTTTGGTGAAGTGCCCTCAAGGTGGGGCCTTGTAGTATATACAGGAAATTAAGCCTGGACATGACCAATCTAGAAAGAAGGTGATGGATTTATCCCCTTTGCTTTATAGTGCCATGTTATCAGTGTCCAGCAGTACAAGACTGTAATAATACTGGGTGACTGACATGTGGAACCCACAGCTAGATGTTGTGAATAATAGTTTGTTCTTAAAGAAATATTTTATTTATTAACATACTGGGTCTTCATGTTGTACTTTTTCTCACCATAAAACCAAGTAATATTTTACTCGGCATTTTTATTGCTGAGATCTGGTGACAACAGTAATCAAATCTTGTGCAGCATCCATTTGGCCATGCAACAGGAGACAGCCTGAAAAGCTTTAAACAAATCCTCAGCATTTTAAAAATGACAAATTATACCTTTTATTCAGTCATCTGACTGTCCACCTTCATTTTTTGTTAACTTTTCTGCATTATAGTCTGGCACCAGACGTGTCAATTTTGGTGCAGAATACAAAATTCCTTTCATTTTATCTTCATTTAATTGCTGCTTTTAAAATCCCAACATAATGTGTTTACAAATATAGAATGCAAACTGTAATTGTAACTCTTCAAGATTTCCAGAAAATGTTAGAGGACATGACTTTAGTGTCCTCAGTGGTAGCTGCTGCCTTGTGTGGTCCCCCTGCTCTTTGCACACACTCTTAGGATGTGTTGCTTGTTGCACATTTAAGCAATGAACTAAAAAAAAAAAAGTCAATTGATTAACTTTCCTACATAAGTGTTAGGTGTATCTGTCTTTCACCTTGAAGAGTAAGATTAAGGGACCATCTGGGAAGACCATATGTCTTCACGCTTCCATTAGTCTAATGAGAGAGGAATCTGTACTGTAGTCAAATTAGCATCACTCTGTGTGTTTGTTTGTGTGTGTGTTTGAGCATGCACGTTGTTGAGTTTTACACATAGAAGCACGCTTGGTTACATGTGTACTGAGCAACATCTGCTGAACTTTCTGTTGCTCATGTTTGGTGGTAGACACTATCCCGAGTGACAGAAAAGACTTGAGTCTTGAGTGTCATCTATCTATCTGTCTCTCTATCTGTCTCTCTAGCTATCTAGAATGCAGATGCATGATGACTGTATAAATGAATGTCTTTTTCCTACAAACCCCTCCAGTTTTATGGATGAAAATTACTCACTAAGTTCAGCAGTTATACAGATATACTTAGATGATTATCCTTCCCTTCATGAAACCAGGGGGTACAAAATCCTACACTGTGCGTGTGTGTGTGTGTGTGTGTGTCTGCTGGCGGTGCTTGTATGCTCCAGGCATTTCTTTGTATGACTGCTGGCTGCTGGAATAGAATTTGGCCATTTGTAGTCCCAGTGGGTGGAACAATCCTGACTGAAACAGTGTGACCACCGAGCAAGAGAGCAAGGACGAGAACAAAAGAAAGAACACAATAAAAGAAAAAGCTAAAGATGAGAAAATACCTGAGAAATAGAGATATAAGAGAGAGACAGAGAGAGAAAGAGAGAGAGAGGGGAGGTGTTCTGACACACAGAGAGGCAGAGAGCAAGGCTGTAGTATGTCAGACCTCCTACTTTGACCTTGGTCACACCACCTCCATTCATCCATTCACACTGGCATACACACAGGACACAAGGCAGTACACAACAACACACACACACACACACACACACACACACACACACACACACACACACACACACACACACACACACGGGACAATACATGCCACGACTGAAGACCACTGAAGAGAAACTGTTGTCGAGTGGCCAAGCCTAAACTGAATGATCCAGCTTTCCTCACTTCCTTCCTGTTTTTGTTTGTCTATTCCTGTGTGTGTGTGTGTGCACTGCATTCACACAATGTGTAATCTGAATATCTGCATGTGTGTGTAGGTGGCTGAGTTTGTTGGACAGACGTCTGTGTGGATGTTGTGACACAGAGACGACCGGTCCATTCGGATCACTCCCACACACCATCACAACACCGAGGCAACGCGAACACACACACACACACACACACACACACACACACACACACACACACACACACACACAGCAACTATTGTTCCAACTTGCCCATGCGACTGTGGAAATTACGCCTTTTTTCCCCACCACCACCTTAAGAAACAGCCACAGCTGAGTGTGAATTCACATTGAGAGCCACTCAAAGCAGGTCTCAGAAATCCAACATTTTAACACTTCACTCTCACGCTACAAAATATTAGGCAGCTCCTTTGAAACTCTGCAGTTTTAACAGTCAAACTTGCAATATATTGCCTTTTAATGTATGTATACCATCATGTTTAAACAGCATACTATGATGATTACAATCATAATGGTTGTGCATGCATCATATGTATGGTGTGTGCATCACAAAGTGAGGCTTTACTGTTACAAGGCTCCTGTGTTTGATAACTGCACTCGTACTTTTACATGCCAGTGAATCTGGAGGACATGTTTCATCTGCGCAAGTGCAGAAACTATCTGATATTTATACGATAGCATCTGACCCTGCTTCACTTCCAGGCTGTGTTCTCCATCTGCCTGTGTGTGTGCATGTGTGTGTGTGTGTGTGTGTGTGTGCGTGCATGTGTGTGTTCTGAGGCTCTGCAGAGGCCAGCATTGCAGAGTTGGTACACAATGTGCCTTTAGAAATGGTTGATATGAAAGTTTCTTTATACATTAGCATTTTTCAGAGGTTTTTAAGTTTTGTTTTTTTCTGTTTTAAAAATCCATAAACATCAAGCTTTCCAGCAACGACATCAGGTCAAGATGTCAGAAAACTACTGACATTTCCATTATCCTCAGCTTAAACTTTAGGTCTTTACCTTTTTTATCCTAATATTTTTACTTTCTGTTTGGCATTCTTTCTCCAGCAGATTGATCCATACTGTAAAATTATGCATTCTCACAGTTCATCAATCAGTTCATATTCTATTTTCCAGCTATTTTTAATCACACAGCTGTGGAGTTATCTCTTCTCTCTTTTCCATCGCACCTTCTATTCATTATTTATGAATTTTTAGTCTGGATACTATTTGATTTTTTTTAAATTAAATCTTCTATTTCAGGCTTTGTTCAGAGCAAACTATTTCATTTCACAATGCCTGTTCACTTCTGTACACTTTAGTTTTAGCTACCGTGTGGAAAAGCCACATTGTCGCTTTCTTTCTTTCTTTCTTTCTTTCTTTCTTTCTTTCTTTCTTTCTTTCTTTCAGCAGCCCATTCACATATTCTCCTGGACCATATACAGTAGTACACACACACACACACACACACACACACACACACACACACACACACACACACACACACACACACACACACACTTTCTCTCTCTCCCCTACATCCCTTTCTCTTTCCTCAGTTAGTCTGTCAGCACAAACAATTCACACATAGTTGTACAATGAAAGCTCTGTGATGGAGGAAAGCCTATGTGCCTATGTCTGCATTGTACTGCAGTGCTTTGTCTCTGACCATCATTGCACATCTTTCTCTCTCTCCATCTCTCTGTGTGGCTCTATCCTTTATGCCATACTGTAGGCTCCAGGCAAGTAGCGCCTCAGTCCCGAGGGTCCTATATCAGGAGAGTTATGATGTTGATACGCATTGCATTTGCTGAAATTGAACAAAAAAAAGGCTGAGACTGTGTGCATTTCCGTTGGATGTAGAGGGAATTATAAAGCTTTTGCAGTCAGAAAATAGCGTCCAGAGTTTCAAAAATTCTGAAATGTTCAAACTTGTACAATGTGTTTTCAGACTCTGTGTTCCGTGTTCTTATTGAAACGGATTACAATGAGCTTTTCTGCATCACTCCTCTCTTTTCTTTGCCATCCACCTCTCCTCCTGATATCTATGTTCACATCAAAATGGCTGACAAAGAACTCTTTCTTTCCCTCTGTCTTCACTCTCTTTCTTCTTTGTGTGTTATCTACCACTCTGACTCAATGTTCACATCACATCACATGACCACACATGCTCTTTGGTGCCTCCCCTGTCTGTCTCCATCCATCTGTTTTTCTCTGTGTGGCGACTATCAAGGAAATAACTGATGCAAAATTAAATGAATTTGATTCGAAAACAATGTGTCCAGGATCCACAATATCATGAAGCCTGTTGTTGGGATGCATTATTAGATAATGTGATGAATTACTTTTATTGGCTTTTGAACACATGTTAATTCATAGATTACAACAGGTGTTCAGTGCTGATATTCAATGTACTCACCACATGCAAAGTCAACAAGATCATCACACATCTTTTATTTTATATAAGACACCACTAAACTGGAATTACTGGCCATAAAGTTATCCGGTTCATCCATATTGTGAGTTTTTATAAAGTGCTGTGTAAAGGGATTTTCTGAAATCACTGTTTACTGTATAGTGTATGTGCATTCATGTGAGACATACAGGCAGATAAGAAAATGGTTTTCTGGATGCTCTTTGTGTGTGTGTGTGTGTTTTGGTTTGTTGAGTTTGTGGTGAGTGCATCTGCATCTGATCTACTCAAGGTTACTCCAAACAATCTGGCACTCATGCTCAGTGTTTATGTGTTATTTACAGGTCTTATTATCCCTGCAGGTTTCCGAAGAACCGTTGTGAAACTCAATGTTGGTGGCTGTGGCTCAGGAGTTAAAGAGGTCGTTCATTAACAGGAAGGTTTGTGGTTCAATTCTCACCTCTCCATATCGAAGTGTCCTTGGGCAAGACACCGTACACCAAATTGCTCCCGGTGGCTATGCCATCAGTGTGAAAAATGTGTATGAATGTTATTTCTGTTTAGATGTGCAGTTGGCGCCTTAGCTTCTGCCATCACTATGACATAGTGCAAAGCACTTTGAGTGGTCGCAAAAACTAGAAAGGTGCTGTCACTCTAGTGGCCCTTAATTAACATAACTTTAGGCTTTAATATAATTTAAACCAGTAAATTGTATAAAAATACCCCTCTCCGTACACTTGTAATTAGGGAAATTACCTACATGAACCAAACCGTTTGTTTCAAACATGTTTATTTCTACTCTAGCTTAAAGTTTGGCATTTTAACATGGGAATCTCTGGAGGTAGACTCGTTTTTGGGGCCAGCCGAAGTGGTCGTTCAAGGCACTGCAGTTTTTTACTTGCATTTTTTATGCATACAGTGAGGAAAATAAGTATTTGAACACCCTGCTATTTTGCAAGTTCTCCCACTTAGAAATCATGGAGGGGTCTGAAATTGAAAAAAAAAAAAATCCAGAAATCACAATGTATGATTTTAACTATTTGTATGATACAGCTGCAAATAAGTATTTGAACACCTGAGAAAATCAATGTTAATATTTGGTACAGTAGCCTTTGCAATTACAGAGGTCAAACGTTTCCTGTAGTTTTTCTACTAGGTTTGCACACACTGCAGGAGGGATTTTGGCCCACTCCTCCACACAGATCTTCTGTAGATCAGTCAGGTTTCTGGGCTGTCGCTAAGAAACACAGAGTTTGAGCTCCCTCCAAAGACTCTATTGGGTTTAGGTCTGGAGACTGCCTAGGCCACACCAGAACCTTGATATGCTTCTTACAGAGCCACTCCTTGGTTATCCTGGCTGTGTGCTTCGGGTCATTGTCATGTTGGAAGACCCAGCCTCGACCCATCTTCAGTGCTGTAACTGAGGGAAGGAGGTTGTTCCCCAAAATCTCGCAATACATGGCCCTGGTCATCCTCTCCTTAATACAGTGCAGTCACCCTGTCCCATGTGCAGAAAAACACCCCCAAAGCATGATGCTACCACCCCCCATGCTTCACAGTAGGGATGGTGTTCTTGGGATGGTACTCATCATTCTTCTACGTCTTAGTGTATCACCAACAGTAACCTTGGAAACGGTGGTCCCAGCTCTTTTCAGGTCATTGACCAGCTCCTACCATGTAGTTCTGGGCTGATTTCTCACCTTTCTTAGGATCATTGAGACCCCACGAGGTGAGATCTTGCATGGAGCCCCAGTCCGAGGGAGATTGACAGTCATGTTTAGCTTCTTCCATTTTCTAATGATTGCTCCAACAGTGGACCTTTTTTCACCAAGCTGCTTGGCAATTTCCCCCGTAGCCCTTTCCAGCCTTGTGGAGGTGTACAATTTTGTCTCTAGTGTCATTGGACAGCTCTTTGGTCTTGGCCATATTAGTAGTTGGATTCTTACTGATTGTATGGGGTGGACAGGTGTCTTTATGAAGCTAACGACCTCAAAACAGGTGCATCTAATTTAGGATAATAAATGGAGTGGAGGTGGACATTTTGAAGGCAAACTAATAGACAGGTGTTCAAATACTTATTTTCCTCACTGTATGTACATGTGTGGAAAATGTACATTTACCTTGCAACATCAGTACAGTGGGGCTTTATTATAGATAATGCAGCTTAATTGGTGGACTGATAAACTCTTCTTGTGGGTGCGTGTGCACACGTGTCTGACTGTGTGCTTTACATGGTTCAGTAAATCCCTCCAGTCTCACTGCTCTGCTTTCCCCATGACAACAGTGAGTCATTTTTCCTGTGGCTTATAGGGACACACACACACACACACACACACACACACACACACCACAATCCTCGTGAAAATAACAGTCATTTTATGTGCATACTGTAAGATGCTGAACCTTGTACTCTGAAACACAATTTAAATGCAACTATAGACAACATTTTGTCCTCTTACATGGATCTGAGATCTAGATGGATATAACAAGGGTGGGAGGGGGTGTGTGTGGTATTCTCCAATCGTATTCTGTCTCTTCAGCTGATGTGCACAAAAAAGAGGTCTCATTAAAAAAATATTTGAATTAATTAATTGTTCATACCTAGTGAGAACATAAGAATTCTGTAAGTGAAAATGAGAACCTTGTCAGGAAACTCTAAATGTTCAATATTGCTGTGTTAAAATGATCCACAATGACTTTAATTTCAAAAGCTCAGCATGGTTTTATGACAAATCACACCTAACTCCTACAAAGAGCAATGTCCAAAGTTGGTCCAATGATACGGTACTTAGTTAATATTAATCCAAATGATGATGATGTGTATAGATCAGCAGATACCATCGTCAACTGAGTAGCAACATTGCATGCAACCTAGGAAACATATCATTCATATAGTGCAGCTAATATATAAGCGTAGTTGGAAAATATGCACCCGATGGCTCAAAGTCCTCGTGGGTGACCTCCAACATCACGAAGATTGTCAGCACTGGAAACAACTGGTTCATCTGGTCAGCTCAACGCACAGGGATGGGACGTCTCCATACCCATTGCAGGAGCCAAAATAATGATAATAAAATAATAATAGTTGGAAAATATGTACCACGAAGTACCTACTGGCTGCTTTACACCACTTCTCCTTATCTCTCTCCATGATCTCTGTCTTTTACTTTTGCTTGTGTTTGTTGGCTTGACACTATGAACTGTACAACAGGATATGTTAAGTACTTTGTTTTAAGCACTGAGCCTGCACAGGTTGGGTTGGAGTGTTTCTCCTCTACAGTGGCATCATCTCATTCCACTGTTTACCATGAAAATTATTTGTAACACTAACCAAGTGACTTAAAGCACCCCACAATTGTGGTGACATGCTTATATACTGTACTGCAGAAATAACCAAGTTAAAAGTGTGGCCAGTAAACATTTTAAGATATGTTTAGTATGAACTTTGGAGAAAAACATAACAGCAACATGTCATAAAGATCCCCTGAAAGTGATTAGAAGACAATATTGTGAATAATCCCGGATTATTCATAGTAAATAAAAATTGTGAGGCAACTCTGGAATGATGGCAGACCTCTTCTGCCACTATAACAGCTGGCATGGTTGTGCAACACAGAAGAAGAGCGAGGAGGACGAATGCTGGCCCAGAGGGAGGACCGTCACTGAGGTCACGCAGAGGGCACAGAAAGAAAGATGAATGCCTAATATTATGAAAGTGAGACACGGAATGAAAGTATGACCTCTATCTCGACATGGAGCAGATAGTTAGGTAGCTACAGCTACATCGCTGCCATACATTAAGGTGGCGCTGACAGGAAATTACTCATTTCAGTATGGCTTTTGAAAACCACACATGCTATTTGGCATGCACACACAAACAAACACACACTTTGCGGGATAACACATTCCCATGTGCATCCTCCGGCTGTCTCTTGAAGCCACACACATACATAGAGCCACATACACAAACCACACACAGAGCCCTGCAATACTAGGTCAAGCTGTCTGTGAGTCATTAAACATGGATAACTATTTGACTTGCTGAGCCGGTGTGTATGTGTGTGCCTCCGCGTGTATGTTGCTATGAGGTGGTTTTTATTGGCTCGCCACAGAGGAAATAAAGTCCCTCATTCCCTGATCCATTTTGGGTGAGTCATTGGCAGGTATGAACAGGAGATTAGACAAATGTGTGAGTGAACGTGTGTCTGTGGGTGCACATGATGATGCTTTGAAGTGTGTGTGTGTGTTAGGATTAGACTAATCTGTTCAAATGGTGAGTTAAAGGTAGAGATGGAAGGAAACCTGAGAATTAAACAGAGATAGAGGGTGTGCAGTGAGTGTGAAACCATATGTTTCATAGAGTTTTTCAAGATGGGCCTAATTAGGAAAAAGAATAGAATACAGAGAAAATATTGATGGGTTGAAGAGCACCTATATGCTGTATATTCCACATAGTTGGCTAGGGATCTCAGATACTAAGACTACTGAACATTATGAAAGAAAGACACCAAGGATGCCATGGCTGTGTCAGTATGGTGCAAAATAGAGATTTTAATTTTGATTATCAGAAAGATGGTAAAAGCAATTCAGAGATGCAATGTTGATGACATAGGTGTGGTCCAAGGGAGTAAGGCACCTACAGTTTTCAACCCCTCCGTGGATTGTAAAAAACATACACCCGCACACATATATGTATGTTACATAATGTATTTTATTTAGAGTGAAACCTGGTTGTTATTTCTGTCATTTAAAGCTGTTAAAACTGAATTTGAATACTGCTACCGTGGCTTCTGTTTGCAACCACAGTGGATATGGCAAAGCTCTTTGTGCTGACTTACTTCCTGTTTGTTCTTGTCGTTTGCATAAAGTAGTCATGTGCCAAACACACTTATGTGCTGTAAACTGGATTTTATTTGTGTTTTGCTCACACATTGCATCCTATTGCCCCCAGGTTTCATTTGTTCTAGTGCCAGCCGGGCAAAGATAGGCATGTTCTTCCCAGGCACAGGCTCAAACAGCCTTTTCCCCTCAGTGTGTCTGCCACTGAACAGAGGGGATGCTTTCTTCTATGAGATGCTTTTCATGTTTCTGATTACCCAAGTGATCTCATGATGGGACTGTGACAATGCATAAAAAACACATGATTTTGTAATTAGCATGAAAATTATGTTCAGACTTTAAATTGGACCTCCATGCTGTTTGTTAATATGTGTTGTTTGTATTCCATGCCACAATTAATCATTTTTGGCAACAGGACTGAAAAACATTATTGTGTTTGTCTCAGAAATAAATATTGAATGTTTTATATTTGCTCTGTCTAGCGTTAAGGCCCAGGGTTTAAAACCGCTTTTAGCTGTTTAAGTACCATTATGGTGGAAGACCGAACAAACAAAAAAACTTATTTAAATCTTGAATCACACTCATGTTCACTTCTCATCATCCCACTATCTGTCAACTTTTCTACTGCCTAAAAGAGCGGAAATATCTTAAAAAACAAGAAGTAAAAGGAATTAAAGAGAGAAATAAAACAAGCAAGATGTGAGTAGAGAGACACAGACAGTAAAAACAAGAAGCCAGTAAAATCCCAGTCGAGGTCGAAAAGCGTCTGCAGGCAGCAGTAGGGTCATGCTTCCCTCAGCTAAATTTAAATCTAACAGAGATGTATTCGAATCAAAATCAGTGTCCAAACGAGAGACTACAGCACACACACTGCACTGAAAGGATGTGGGCGTGAGGTATCGAGAGGCTGAAACAGAGCCAGTCAGAGAACTGGGGGGGGAACAAAAATAACGATTCATCATTATTATGAGCTGAGTGAAAAATCAATCAAGCGGATGAAAAAATTGCTCATGACTTTAAAAAAATACTTATGGCTTGTGGTAAGTCTATCTCTCTTTCTCTCTCTCTCTCTCTCTCTCTCTCTCGGTAGATCTCTTCTCCTGAGGACTCAGCTCAGCTCAGCACTAGGTTATCGAGCATTCTGTTCTGCCTCTCCACGGATCTGGAATACCCTACCCTACCATCTGATCTTGTAGTGCATTACAAATAAAATGTATTATTATCATTGCGGATATTTTGACTTGTCATAGAAAAACACAGGTGTTACTAATAACATTAATGATGGTACAGTTTAATTGAGGTGAGCAATTGAGCTTTTCATTAGGCCATGCACACACACCTCTAGAACTTGAACATGTAAATGAAATACAGCCATAATGAATCTTATTAATGAACTTGGGTCTAAGAAATCAAAATGTCTCTGAAAAAAAAGTTTGTCTTGAAGGATAGGTGCACCATATTAGCTTCAGCTGGACCTTTCCCTTTGTACACAGAGTGAATTTTCTTTTACAGCCTGTGTGGACAGGAGGAACTATTACAGCAGCCAAAAACCCTTTGAATATACATATGTACATGTCAGTACTGGTTTAAAATAGACTTGACTTGAAAATGTAAACCTATCCTTTAAGGCAGCATTTTTTCAGCCAAGCACCTCTGATCCAATTAACGGCTTAATGCTGATTGGAAGAGTAGTGGAATCTGATCAACTTGGAAATGTAACCCTGTTAATAGGATGAGCTGTGCAATTTCATTCCACTTTGTTTCATTCCTTCATTACAACCCAGAAGTGGAAATTTAATTAAATTACTCTGGCTGTGCGCCTTGAAATATTCCTTTAACTCTATAAAACAGTCTGTTTTTAAAATCGAGGTACCATTACTTATCTGTGCGGACATGGTGAATTACAGAGATGGAATACTCAGATTGACATACTTTTATGTAATGTGGTTAAAAAAGAAGACTTAAAGAAGTAGAAGAAGGCAGTATTGTGCAAATAAATGTAGTTAAGGGTCTAACAAAGGCAGTGAGGAAGACTGTTAGCTAGTACTGGGCAAAGCAGTTCCTTTCAGAGTACTGCATCAGTAGAATCTATTCATTAAAAAGATTTATTTGGAAGATTTGTTCACAAAATCTTTCAGTAGTCCCACTTAGTGAACTGAAACACATTTCAGTGCTTGCTAACTACTGAACTGAGAATGGTTGTCCGTGAAGGATGAGTTAGTGAGCTGAGAATTTAGCAAGACAGTAGTTTAGTAGTGTTTGCAAACTGAAAGCTGCTACAACAAAGCCCAATCCTATTAGGCTACATCATTTATATTTTTGTGACACTTAATTATTAAATAAAATATTTGGTAGGCCTACTGCTTTCTATTTCCAGACTTCAAGACATGACAGTGGGAAAGTGGCTGGCTTGAGCGACTCAGCTACTGTGCATCAGAGAGCTCACATTCACTGTGTGCATTATCACTGAACAATCACAGTTCCAGTGAAAGGATCTGAGACAGTCTCAGGCTCAGCCACCCGTCTTTTCATCGCAGGTTTAGCCATGCATTGTACTGTTCAGCGAGTGTGTCCTTATAGCT
The DNA here is from genome assembly GCA_024633595.2 of Lepomis macrochirus. Taxonomy (NCBI): domain Eukaryota; kingdom Metazoa; phylum Chordata; class Actinopteri; order Centrarchiformes; family Centrarchidae; genus Lepomis; species Lepomis macrochirus. The sequence goes on along the minus strand of JALXJV020000024.1, from coordinate 12,274,027 downwards.
GTCCAAGACCATGTTGAATTATTGTAGTTAAATATTAGCATCCTGAAACAGCTGTATATTTGCAGTCTTGAACATTCCCCATTCCTCCTGCGAATGAATGAGTGATTCAAAGACCCCTGCACCGTTGATCGCATGACTGAGAGCTCGACCGAACTGACTGAGAGAACGGAATTGTTTCAGGAAGTGATTCAGTTCAGCTCCTTACCCAGAAGAATTGTTCTTTTGAATGAAATATAAGTGAGTAAAAATGGATCTACACAATACACAATTTAAAATATTTTTAAAAATCTGCTTTGCAAATGTTGTATGAGGAAGGAAATGCATTTAACACGCCAGGTTAAATGAGGTCAGGCCTCAAGGATAGACACAGAGTGTACTGGTGAGTAACTCTGAATGTAAATACAACTGTTAAACTCCACAGTGCACCAGACTCCATGTCTCTGGAGAGAAAGTTAGAAATGTTGCCTCCCCTACTTTTTACATTTTGCCATACTAAATAGGACGGCGCATCTTGGGTATCACTGAATGTTGGCACTGGACTTAAAGTGTACTGCAGATTTATCCAATATGAATATAATCCCTTTCTGAAACTGAGCTGTAACAATGCATAGCCTGGAGCCAAGTGTAATGTTCTGTCCTCTCAGGTAGATTCTGGCCCCTAATTAGTATGTCTTGAGATATAATGAAATGAAATACAGCCACATTACACAATCCACATCTCAATTAGAAAATCTTATTTTTCGACTGCTGCAGATTTAGTAAAGGGATATCAGTTAAGCGTCAGAGATTCACCACGTCAGTGCACATCACAAAACCAGTGTGTACAGTAGGTATATTTTATGCATTCAGTACGTTTTAGTTTCATGCTGTGGTCCGCCCACCCTAACCTTTCATGACATACCTCAGAAATATTCATCCTGTAAGTTTGTCCTCTGACCCTGTGTATGTGAAATGTCAGGGAGTGACAACAGATTTAGGTAGGACGCAGGCGGGCTGACTGCCAGCATGGCAGGAAGGCAGACACTTTTTGTCCAAGGCACTGACATTTTGGGAAAGAGAATGTGAAATATTGGCTGACATTTGTGTTAGGGGTGTGTGTGTGTGTGTGCCCTTGTGGGTGTGTGCATGTGAAGACAGTTGTGTGAGACACAAGCCTGGGAGCAATGAGGAAGAAAAGAGCGAGGAGGGAGAAGATACAGCAGCCTAGATTTAAGCCATAAACATCACGCTGTCTGAAAGATGTAGCTATCGCCCCACTTTATACACTTGTACTGGACAATTTAAGAGCTTACTTGCCATCTTCATGGTCTGCTGGCTGTTTGGAAACCCAAGCAATATTAGTGGTACTTGCAGTGTGTATCCACAGTAATGCAGTGCAGATAGACCAGTGTGGTTCTGAAGTATTTCTCTAAATAATACAAGGCTTATTTGATTGAAGCAGTGGTTCCCAACCTATTTGTCTTGTAACCACTTGATATAAATTGCATGTGTGTTATTGCCTTAGTGTGGACAGTGGTTTTCCTTCACCTGTTGTTTCATGAAAATATCAAGGTTCAAGGTTTCAAGTCAATTTCTTTGTCATCACGGGGTTATACACTATAATATAAATTTTGAAAGAACTGGAAGAAATACTTCCTGTGATTAGTTGTTTCATTTCAGACAAAGAACACATGGAGCCTCTTGATTCTGTTAATCAAAAAAGCTATGGATAAAATCTGGGACATTTCAGACCATCTGATTACACCATTGATTGTTACTGACGCTTTTGTACCCTGTTGTGAATAAAAATAGAAATCCAGTCTCTGAGCACTTCTCATGATATTGACAGCAATTCAGCCTGACCAATAAAAACTCAGTGTCATTTGCATTATCAGTGCACCATCATGTCTGTAATGACACCAGCAGATGTCAATAAAGATTGTCATGTCTGGAAATGGTGACAATGCAAGACAGAGGACATCGATATCGCCTCGGATGAATCCCCTTCAGACTGTGACAAATATAAGAAAACACTCTAAGAAGAGAGAAGAGGGTCACAATCACCTTAACAAGGGAACATAGAAATTACATGCGGACAAACGATGCAAAAACACACACAGTCAATGAATCAGCTTGAAATATTGACTTTTATGATGCATTTTAAAATTTTAGTGGATTAAAAGGCACTTATCCAAATTGAGGTCGAGCAGTACTTTGTGTCCTGTGATGCATGGCACTGCATATAGCACATTACAATACAGTATAGTGCTACAGGGGCTCTGCAAGGCATTCTGGGATGTATCTGCAAACTCTAGGCAGGTTGTTTTTTTCTCTCCAAAACCTGCACTTTGAAACGCCTCAAGGTAATTCTGTACTGGTGTACCAGACAAAATGTATTATTATGTAAAAAGACTGAAGTGTCTGTTTGTGAGTGACAACACTAATGTACGACAATAGCAATGACAAAATTGTTAATATGAGAAACTGATGCAATACAAGACCAGCTTTGCAGTGAATAGAAAACCATCAAAACCCTGAAGGCTGTGCTGGATCCAAAACAGGGACAGTAGGACTGTCAAGGACAATCCAATGTAACCCTCCAACCATGACTGCAACACAAAGGGACAAAACAACAACAGACACAACACAGTGCAGAGCAGCAGACTACTGGATTGCAGTGAAACACACCGAGTTTGTCAGTTGTTTCGACAGTGTTTTGGGATTTCTTTCCTTCATACCTTTTGGCAGGTTAGCCTTGCTTTAAGAGACACTGTGTGCCAAGAGAGTTGGGGGAGAGAGTGAGAGAAAAAATGTAGGATGATATGGAAGAAGAAGAGAGAGGAAGTCTTATGGGAAGGATGGAGAGAAAGCAAGGTAGAGAGGTGATGCCAAGGTACCCTGCTGTTTTCTCTCTGACTAGAGGGCACAGCTACATTTCCTCTCTGTATGATTCTTTTTATCACACACACACAGACACACACAGACACACACACACACACACACACACACACACACACACACACACACACACACACACACACACACACACACACACACACACACACACACACACACACTTTGAACCGTGGTTCCCTGTAAGCTACAGTACCCTGAGTTATTGACTGTAAACGTACACAATGGAGAAATACGACAGAGTTTTCATACTGTAACTCAAGTGAATATTATAGTCAAGACAGAAAAGAGTGTACACAAGTATGCTGGTTATGATCATGTTTTTGGAGTATGCTACTTGTGTGTTTGTACAGGTAAGAATCATATGCAGATTTCAAAAAACAATTTTGAGAAAACCCCAATAGGCTAGCTGGAGTCCACCAACAGAAGCTGAGCCACTGTGGCATGTAAACTCTTTATTCAGGTTTCTGATCAGCACCATGTCACCTCAGGATCTTCCGTTATTGGTGATCAGATGGACAAATCCAGTAGAGTGGTAAAAACAGCCAGAAACAAAACCAAGTTCTTTCTGGCAGAGACTGGCAAGATGTGGAGGAGTCAAAGACATTCCTGCACCAAATTGAATGCAGACAATCAAAAACCTGGGAAAATGTATTATCATTTGGACAGCCAGATTAATAATAATGCTTGATGTGTACATCTAATCTAGTATAAAAACTGCAGGAGCTAAACCTGCACCTATCGATTTTTTGCAACTTGGGGGCAGCGCAACAAGCTGTAAAAACATGAACTTTAATTTCTTTATGAAGATTAAATGGCTAATGTGTTAGAATACAGTGGTTTATTTATGTAAAATGCAGACACAGTGTAACATGGGCAGTCATTTGTGCTTGTGTCCACCTGACAAGTCCAATATTCACCATCATTTTAGTTCTGTTTGGAACCAACTACTGAGGGAAATATCTGGCTTGTTCGCTGCTAAATGCTCCACAATGCTTGTCGCTAACTGAGTCTCTATGCTGATCAGGTAGTATACAATCGCTTTTTTTGAGTTTTCCTAAAAACAGCTACCTGCTGCAGTTGAAAACAATGCTGAAGAGAGCTGAGAGAACAGCAACGCTGCGGGCTGTCAAACCAAAACAATGAGCTAAAAGACGCTGAAACCCTCTGTAGAGCTGAGCAACTGCAGGTTTGGGTGGTAATTCTCTGTGGGCCTGTTACTATGAGTGACCTCTCAGCACATTAAGTGTATTCATTTGTCATTTGTTTCATTCTTAATCTAACAACATTGATTATAGCAACTTTAAAACCAGTTTGCAATAGTAGTGTGCATGTGAACTTGCTATCCTTTTGAAATTCAAAATGCAAAGAATGCATCCATCACAACAAAAAATAAATAGAGACTACAAATACTGAATTGTACCCCCTTTGCATGATCCTTCCCTTGTCCTCTCCCACCAGCGCAACAATGCAGTTAGTCTCTCCATCAGCTGCTATCTCCCCAGGAGGACTCTGTCTGCCGCAGCTTGCAGCCGAGTGGAACAATCATGTAGTCACACCTCAGGAACAGAAGGGGCCCACTCCCTCTGTTACAAACCCATCTTTCCAAACGGAGGCGTCCTTGTGACGCAGCGGGTTACGGCACAGAATGCATTTTCACGAGGTTGAGAATTAGAATCTGGCCTTGTCTCATTTGATTTCTTCTTCCTCTCTCGCACCACACAAAGACCAGAACTGTTACATTAAAATACCAATGTTGGTATTTCACTTTTGGTTCATGTGTCAAAAACAACACTAACCTGCCTGATAGGAATACTTGAATTGATGCATAGAACCTTTTTTTCAATGTGATATTGCAGACATCAGCGGTTCAGTAGTGACAGGGATGAAAAGACCAAATTGTCTGAAAGAGGAGCTATAATTACTGATCAAAACTGCACATTTTAAATGCTATGTCACTTCAACAACCTGTCAAATTTTGAATTTGGATTGATGACACATCATTAATTGGCTAAAAGTTTACCTGCATTATTAGTGAGCCTTTCATTTGATTCTGTCTCTGTTTAATTGGTTTCTCAACTCCTATTCTTTGACTGTCTGCCTGTCCGATTAACTGTCCATCACCCTGTTTGTACCCTTTCCTTCCTGTCTTTCTGCCTCTTTTGCTCTAAAATGCTTATCGTCTTACCCTTGGCTCCTTTTGAATATACTTCTACCTGCAGATTTGCATTCCTCTCCCTTTCTTTTTCTGTCTCTCCAGCAGCACTATCTGCCCAAACAAGTCAGCCTCCCCCTTAGTCTTGATTTGTCTCGCTTTTGTCATTGTGAATTTTATTTCTCTTCCATCACCCTTCTCCCCACGACTCCCTTCTCCCTTTCTTCTCTTACCCCCAGCGAGTGTGTGTGGATGTTAGTGTGTGAGTGAGAGAGAGAGAGGCGACAATGTGTTCAGCCTTTCAGCCAGTCTGAAGCCAATCAATGGGAGCTTATCAGGATGTGCTGTGCTGTGCTTTGCGGCTGTCTGCAGCCGAATCCAGAGGCAGATAGGACTGAGCTGGGTCTGTCTGGGCTGGACTCAACAGGGGGTTGAAGAGGGAAGGCTTAACAAGTGTGTGTGTGTGTGTGTGTGTGTGTGTGTGTATTTGTTTGTGGATGTGTATTACTGGATGTAACAAAGAAGGATAGAAGGAAGAGTGTGTGCTTGTCTTTGTGTCAATCAGGCGGAACATGTATGTTGACATTTCATGAACTGTAGTATGTGTGTATTTCTGAGTGGGAATGAGATAAATGTGTGGGTGGTAGATAGGGCTACTACAGGTTATTGCCATTATCAATTAATCCACTGATTCACAGTTTGGTCTTTAAGATGTCAGAAAATTGTGAAAAATGTTTTCATCTCTCCATGTTTTCACTTTCAATGTTATCATTTCCTAGAGCCTAAGGTGAGGTCTTTGTGTTGCTATTTTTGTCCAACTGACAGTTCAAAACTTAAAGATATTCAGTTCACTGTAATGTAAGACATCGAAAGTGTCACATTTAAGAAGCTGGGACAATTACATGTGGCAATTTAGCTTGAAAAATTACTTAAGTGATGAATCAATCAAAATATAGACTACTTGATCAAATAATTGTTTCGGCTCTGGTGCAAGAACATGGTGAATGCCACTTTTGTCTGCCTGTCAAGTTTCCATTCTTGTCAGGGATATACACAGTTTTCAATGATAAATGTGACGGATTAACCACTAAAAATAGTAATTTTAGAAGAAATGGGTCCTTGATTTCAGACAGAATTAGACAAAAACAAGCTTTTGGCAACTGTCAGTGGCTATTTAAGCTAATGTTAGCTCCATTAGTTGGTTCCATGTAGAAGTCAACGGTTGAGAAAGCATCTGGACTGCTAACAAGACTGGCTCTTTGATGTTAAAGTTGCATATTTGGTAGCCTGTGGACCCATGTTCAAATCTGGGTATGGTGACTGCTCTCTCCCTTCGCTACAAAGCAATGGAATTAAAGTAAAAGCATTGATCTTGTAGTGCAGTGTAGAGCAAGTTTGTCTTTGTAATATGATAGAAGTAATATGATAAGAAGAAGTAAGATCAGGATGTTACCCCTTATTAGCTTAGCTTACATACTAAAAGACATTTAAGTTTTTGGCTTAATTGTTCATATTTTTAAATAGTACCACTGTCTCACAACGGCGTTATGAAAGACAAGGAGTATGGCTTTAGTTGCTTGAGTGTAAAATCTAATAATCTAATAAAGAGCAAATCATTGGCCTTTGAAGTGACGCTGAGTTAGGTTACAACTGTAGTAGTCAGCCTGGCTTGCTAATGTTTGCAACTTACCTTAGAGCAGAAACACACATTGTTGTCACTATTTTTGGATTACAAAAGGCAAAAAAAAGACACCCCTTTCTAAACCCTTTTTATACAGAGTATCGTTCTTACAAGAGCTCCATGCACACCACTTCTATATGTGGAGAAATCCATAGCTTAACAGACCTGCTGTGCCTACTGTCGTTAAGCTATGATTGGACTCTCACTGTTAGAGGGAGGAGTTTAATGTCCAGTCCATTGGGTGTGTACATGTATAAAAAAGGCATGCAGTGATAATTGTGTGATTGTTAGAGAGAGAGAATGAATAAACAAATGTGTGTGTGTGTGTGGGGGGTAATTGTCCAACTTTGGCTTTAAGCCAACTAACTGATTGTAAATCCAAACCATAATGAGTGCATTAGGTAAGGGTGCTTACACACACACACACACACACACACACACACACACACACAAACCTTTTTCAATCCCTGCATGTGTACTTCCCTCCACCCCAACACTAAAGCGACTGCTTCTCCTGTGACTTTGCCATCACTATGGTAATCACCAAGGCAACAAGTTACCTTTTTTGTTGTTTTGTGTTTCTTGCCCAATTGCCACAGCTTCCTGCTGTTAATTTCCAGAGCAGATTGAGGCCGATTGCTTGAGGCAATTATAAACCTTAGCAATAAGGGAGACTGTTTCTTGTCTGCATTTTTGATTTACAACCTTAATGCATTTTATTAAAATTCAGTGTAATCACTTCAGAAAATTCACCTCTTGATGAAAATCTGATTTTGGGTAGAGTGGTGGCTCCCTCGGCATGCTGACAACCAGAGGAGACTAATTGGGGTTTCAATTAAGGCTCTGCTGCTCAGTCCTCTCTCTCTAATTAAAACCTCCAACCGGGTAATTACTGGTAGAGATGGATATGTGGAGGGGTGGAAGGGGCACATAAAGGGATGGATGGATGCACTGCTAGGGGAGGCAGGAGTGAGGGGAGGTGGATAGATGGATAGAGCTAGTGGCAGAAAATGAGGATGGACAGATAAAGGTAAAGATAGTTTAAAAGGATATTAGGAATTAATTGGAGGTGTGAAAGATAAGAATGTGGATACAATGAAAAGTGGTTGGGAGGAGATAAAGGGACTATTGCAGACAAACGGGGGGCTGATGACGTGAGGGAAGAATGGAGGTGGGAGGTAGAGAGAAAGGACCTGATAGAGGGAGGGGTACAATTTGCTTGGGTCTCAAAAGAAGCGTGATGGGGGTAGAGGAGGACACAGAGGAAAAGATCACTAGGCTCTAATGATCAGTCTGCAGGCTTCACTGTGTGTGTGTGTGTGTGTGTGTGTGTGTGTAGGGAGGTTACCATGGCAATAAGTGCAGCTTGTTAGAGAGGGCCCATCAAGTAGTCAGCAGCAGGTGTCCGTCTGTGACCATCCCACACACACACATACACATACAAATATCAGTCAATCTGTGATCTGTCACGAGTGTTATTGAAGTCACCTGTGCTCGTCTGTGTCTTACAAACCAATGAAGGTCAAGCAATAGAGGTAGAAGAAAAAAAAAACACACACGTTCACAATCATCCAGACTCTCAGTAGACAGCGCCACAGTGTGTGTGTGTGTGTGTGTGAGAGTTAATAAAAATCCAGCATTGCACACATTCCCATAATCCCCTCTGTCACTGCAGGCTGGGACAACTGAGCTGGATCAGGAGAGAGAGAGAGTGTGTGTGTGTGTGTGTGTGTGTGTGTGTGTGTGTGTGTGTGTGTGTGTGTGTGTGTGTGTGTGTGTGTGTGTGTGTGTGTGTGTGTGTGTGTGTGTGCAGCAGAGTTTCCATTCTTCAGCCAATCAAATGAAACTGGTGGAATCAATAAAAAATGACATTTGGGAAAATGTGGGAAAGGTTATGAAATTCATTCAAATCACACATTTAGCATTTTAAGCCTCCCATAATTTTTATTGGACCCTGTGCATTGATACTGTCTCTAATAATAAATAAGCTGAAAACATTTGCATTGTTCAAAACTGTTGTCTGTAAGACATCCAACAGAATAGACTAACAAAAGCCTTCACTACGTCTGCACAGCAGTTAGTGCAGATATCCTGCTGTGTGAACAGACTCAAGACTGCTCTCCTTGAACTGAAATGAAATTTGGCAGTATGCGGCAAAAGAAATCCATGTTGGTGTGTCCTCACAACTAAATACTGAGGGGAAAAAACTCCCCCCAAAAACCCGGCTGCATGTAAACAATGTCATTTGACTGTTTGCAGGCTGTGTATCAGGCCAAAATCCCAAGAAATTGGCCGTAGATATAGTTAAGATATAGCATAGGTACATAGTTAAAAAGCTTTGCACTGAATGTTTAAAAAAAGTTTTGAAAAACAAGAATAAAATGTGAAAACGTTTTGTAGAATCGGCAATGTTACCTCCAGTTATCAATTTTGATTTTATTCCATTCATTTATACTCTTACTTCGTGTTTGGAGGGATTTGAAACTATTGATGATGGCTCGCAATGCCAGCAGTCTGGACACACAACAAATCTGATTTTGCGTTGAGTATACTGCCAGCTTTTCTTGTTTTAAGGAATGTTTGAGTTAAGTCTCCTCACACACACAATCTTCTTGATCAGGCTTGGATGCTATTAAACAATTACACACCTGATACAAGTTATTTGCAGGCAGCACAGTATTTGACTGCAGTGAATCTTTTGCAAGACCCACCAAAATGTAAAACTGATCACATCTGTAGTTTTTCTTTATTCAAAATCTTAGTTGGAGAGTCTGTTTTGTTGTGTTTATGTATGAGGTCTACACTGCCCACAAATCCGAAACAAACCTTGCAGAAACAATGTCAGCTTGACACACAAGTACCTCTTTTATTTCTCAGATACACATCCTATTATTTTGGTGGTCTAGTTATTTGCTCCAAACTGTCCTTATCAGACAAGATCAGACCGGCCTTGTTATTTGAATCAACCATGCAGTCAAAACAAATGAGAAATAACTCCCATGTTGTTTTGCAGGATGTTATAATGCGTATTAAAAGAGTTCTCTGATTTTTCTTGCAGTAACACCTACCAGCCAAAGCAGCCTTTTTCATATCATTTTTATTTCATCTGTTTTAGTCTTTGTGTAACCATGTTAGACTCTGTGATATCTAATTCTCTAAACAGACCAGGAACAGCAATAAATGCTTGCTGGAGAGAATTGTTAAAACAGCCAACTGTGTGTATAACCATTACTGTAGATGCTACAGATCTTACAAGCCACTATAGACTCATGCACTGTCACACATTGCTTTCACAGCACCTTAAATTCCTCAGGTGCATAGAATTTAATTCATTTAAGGGCACAATGCACCACAGATGTCATTAGTTCTGAGGCCTCTCACAAACTCTGCAGCATACAAACCAGTAAACAGCAACAGCTATTCTTACTGAGCGCCACATAAAAGTACATACATTGCTGTCAAATAAACAAATATTGGAGACACAAACTGTTACCGGACAATCTTGAACAAAATCTTGAGGAAAGATTACATGCAGAGAAAGCTAACATAACACATTTGAGAAACAGAGTAGAATGGGTAGGAAAGGGTGAGAGAGCAACCAAATGTCTTTTTTTTAATTTGCAGCATACCGTAAAGAAAATTTTTTTGAAACACGTGATAGGAACCGATGAACAATACAAATAATTTAGGCTTCGTGTAGATTTATCATACCCAAAAATAAGATCCTGTAAAGTTAACAGAGAAAGAAAAAGAAGCTCATAAGGAACTTATTACAGAGGAGGAGTTTATTATTTACATCATTAGATAACCCTTTTGCAATCATGCTGCTAAAAGAAACAATGTAAGTGGCCTTCTTAGTTGAGTGTCTGGGGCATCAGCATTTGTGGGTTCCATTACAGGCTCAAAATTGCCAGAAAGAAAGAACTTCCATCTGAAACTTTATCTGAGTAATGAAGGCTATTCCATGTGACAAAATTGCCAAGAAACTGAAGATCTCATATAATGCAGTGTATATTTGAAGTCTACGGGAATGCTTTTATACATATTTAAAATACTAAAACATTGGGGAGACTTTCTTAACACATCCTTATTGTTGTTACATTAATTCAAAGATACAAAGATAAAGGATGATTCTTACACAGCTGTATTAAAAAAAGAAGGAAATTGTGTATTCTCTGAAATGACACTGTATTTATTTAATAGTGACAGAATAGCAGTATGCCATGCATGCATCTCTTCGGGGATGATAAGCGCTCTCTATATGAGAACAATAAGTTGATTTATCAATCTGATTGCACAGACTGAGCATAATTTCAAGCCTCCCATATATAGCTCTCTATATGACTGAGCTGGGATGCCTTAAACAATAAATACAGTAGTTTGTCACAGTGTGAAGTTTTATATTAAGGCTCAAAGGCTAAGATGACTGTGGTGAGTAAAGTAATTACCATGGAGAGATGAGTATGTGTAGTCTGACAGAGTAATTTTAACTCCTGTGACTCTTGATGTGTGTGTGTGTGTGTGTGTGTGTGTGTGTGTGTATGAGGGCATTGAGCTTAGCAATCTCATTGTGCTTTCATGCATGTACCTCTATTTTTTGTGTGTCCCCTCCACGTCCTTGCCAGCAATCCAGTAAAGATGGACAGTGGATGCTGCAGAAAGTAACAACAAATGATGTGTCAGAAGAAGAAGAAGAAGTACTGATTTCCAGACAATGAAATCTGCAATGACAAAGTTGCCAGTATATGTTTCTATATCTATATGTTTCATCTCCAAGTGCTGAGCTTTTTATTCTATGCAAGCAAGTGTGCCGCGGTGTGGATAATATCAATGTATTTAATGCAGCACTCCTCCCAATCCCTCTATACGGTCCTCTTTACACCACATATTTATCTTTTAAGCATAGTTAATGCATTCATTGATTTCCCCAGACAATTCCATCTGATGGTGAAATTAAAAAAAAGTTGTCAGACAGCATTGGAAGGCAGCATCTGTTAGCTGCTAAAGTGACTGTTTGTGTGTTGTAGTTAAATGTAGAGATAATGAGGTAAACACTGAACTTGTGAAACCACACAGTAGTCAGTGGTTTTCAGACGCGTGTTGCTATCCAAGCAGTTTGAAGTGAGTTTGGTCTTTTTAGCCACATCTTTTGCTGACATGATAGCTCATTGCGGTGTACTCACCTGTAATTTCGACCAGCACATAGCAGAGAGTGCAACTATTCTTCTTGTCACTGATGTTGTACTAGCTAAAGATTCTATCTGATTACAGTAATCAGTTTTATGTTCAAGATGAAGCGGTTACTGGCTCATAAATAATTAGATTATCCAACAGTGGCAGGTGGTGTTCTGTCAACTCATCAGGTGGAGCCCTGCTGCCAAAAGGCCTGTTTCACAGCACTGGGAGTTGTGATAGCAGGAAAGGCACAGGTGTAACTTATAAGATTAATGATGGCTCAGATCTACTTATGCTGGCCGTGCACTAGAAGGTAATGTGGCAGATTTTGGTTACAATTCGCCCCTCCAGACAATCATGGGTTGTTCTGGGTTGGAGGCTTGTCTGAACTAATTATGTGCCCAAATTATATAGTGTGAGGGGTTTACAGACATAATCTTTCTGACTGGATCAGAGTCTCCTCGATTTCGAAATCCTGTGGTCAGATCTGTTCCTCCTGTAGATGCCCTCCTCGTGTCCTGGATTGTTGACTACCTGACTGGCAGACCACAGTATGTACGTCTGCAACACTGTCTGTCAGACAGCGTGGTCAGCAACACCGGGGCCCCCGCAGGGGCCTTTCCTCTCTCCCTTTCTCTTCACCATCTACACCACGGACTTCAACTAGCATACAGAGTCCTGCCATTTTCAAGTTTTCTGATGACACTGCTGTGGTTGGATGTATCAACAAATGTGATGAGGCTGATTGCAGTGAGTGAGCACAGGCTGTGGTGGGGGACCATCTGCAGCTCAGTACGACAAAGACTTAGGAACTGGTTGTGTATCTAAGGAGAGCAAAGGCACCAGTGACGCCTGTTATCCAGGGGGTCAGTGTGGACATTGTGGAGGACTACAAATACCTGGGAGTGCACTTGGACAATAAACTAGACTGGGCCAAGAACACTCAAGCCCTCTACAGGAAGGGCCAAAGCCATCTGTATTTTCTAAGGCCAAGGTCCTTTAACATCTGCCGGATGATGCTGAGAATGTTTTATGAATCTGTGGTGGCCAGTGCTATCCTGTTTGCTGTTGCAGGTAGGGGAAGCAGGTTGAGGGTAACAGACTCAACAAACTGATTCACAAAAGCCAGTGATGTTGGAGCACTTTCAGTACAAGACTTTTTCCCCCAAAATGCACCACAGAGTGCCACAGGAAGTCATTCCTGCCTGTGGCCATCAAACTCTTTAACTCTTCCCTCTAAATGTCTAACACATGGGCCCCTTGTTAGTTATTAAACTAACAAGACTGTTTTGTGGAATATTATCTGTTTAGGGGTGACTGTGCCTCAGGAGATAGAGCAGGTTGGCGGTTCAATCCCTGGCTCCCCCAGGCTGCATGTCGAAGTGTCCTTGGGCAAGACACCAAGATACCTTGGGCAAATTGCCCCTGATTGCTGTTCCACCAGTGTATGAATGTGTGTGAATGTTAGTTTCTGTTTGAGCACTGAGGCTCAGTGTATGAATGTGTGTGAATGGTGGATGCAGATGTAGTGTAAAAGCGAAAAGACTAGAAAGGCACTATACAAATACAGAGCATTTACATTACATTTAATAACAGCTCTGCTGCTATTTATTCACTAGTACTGTTCACCATAACAATTCTTTATTAATGTAAATATTGTACATACCCACAATCCTTTATATTTTTCTTTATATTTTATATTTATACTCTTATACTTATTAATTGTTTTATCTACCTACTTTGTATTATTATTTCTATTCCCTATGCCTTGATAAGTGTGCAACTGTGACAAAAGAATTTCGGCTCTGGGATTTCTGATTGTGATTTCTGATTCTGATCAACTTTTCTCATGTAATATCATTCCCGCTGAGGCAACACATATGTAGCCACGATTTAGTCTTCCCTCCTCTTTTGTCATGTTCAAAGAGAGAGAACGGAAAACATGCACATTTTTGGGTCATTTTATAATGAGTAGCTTTTTTGTTTTTTAGCTTAAGTTACTTTTTTTGACAAATGCACATTTGTTTCTTCTTTGTCTTCTTCGTCTATATCTTAATGTGGAAATAAACCTTTCTAAAGGCTTTTTAATTTGTAATTTAACTGAAAGCTATATTTCAGAATGTATTTTTTAAACAAATTATGCTTTAAAAAAGTGGTTGAGACAAAACAAGTTATTTCAAAAAGTGGTGGGGACATGTCCCCAGCGTCCCCAGTGGAAATGACACATATGCACTTAACCTTAACCACCACTGGGCAACAATGGGCTCTAAATTGAATGCAGCAGCATGTGTTTTGCTGTTTCCTCTGTGTGCAACAGGTATACTGAGACCAAAATTTGTTGATTCAGGGTATCCACAGTAAGAACAAAACTTCACTGTCACTTATTTCCAAGAGCTTTCCAGAATCTTTCCATTTTGTCTTGAGAGGCTTGATGCACAACCTAGTGAGCCTTTGACATAAAACCTGGGGATATTGGGGGAGATTCTCCTCTGATCTCTAAATCTTAAAGAGGACAGCCTAATTGGAGCTAAACCAGACAAAGCTCTCCTAGTGCCTACCCTCTGAGCTAAACAAGAATAATCTCTGCTGAACGAATGAGGATTTCAAGGTAGTTTCTCTTTGTACAGAATAGTCCTAACTTGCAATCAGCAAGCAATTGTGTTAAATCAGGGCCCAGTTGCAAAGAAGTGGTTAACATTTTGTGAGTCAGGTTCATTATTATATATCATTGTCAACATTCAAATCACATATGAAACAACCACAACAAAAAACATTTAAAAATGCAGGTGAATGTATGTAGGTGAATGAATGTAAGCAACACAACCACTTTTATATTCACCATATTTTTTACTTATTATGAGCAACTCTAGTGCATAATCAGCAGCTCATCTGCATTTTCTCACAATTTTTCTCTTCACTTTCTATAACTGGAAGCATTTTCTGAGCTGTGCTGGTCACAAGAGGACTTTATTTAATGTAAACTGCTGTGAACACTGTGTTCTGCCAGCAAGAAACACTATTTTATTTGCAAAGAAATAAAACAAAGGTGACACAGTTGAAGCCACCTTGCTGCCTTTTATAAAAATCTTGGTATAACCCAGATTATCTGGGTGTGAAACCAAAAACAATTATCCTTAAACAAAAACATACCAAGAACTTGTTTATGTTTTCAACTTGTCTGTCTGTCCCATTCTCATGAGAATGTGATATCTCAGCATAGAAGAAATTTCTACAAATTTGGCACAAACATCCACTTGACCTCAAGGATGAAGTGATTAGAATGTGGTTGTCAAAGGTCACTGTTACCTCCCAAGATTATGGCCATTAGTCAAAAATTGGCAAGCACATTTTAGTTGATCAGACAATGAATTGCTGACCCTTTTGACTCAAAGGTCAAGGTCACTGTGACCTTAAAATGACCTTGACGAACACCATAACATAAGGGAACATTGTGACCATATTGGTCACAATTGTTAGAACACAGGTGACACACTTGACACAACGGAAACTCAAACTGTAACCTAAAAATGGGGTTTTAGTCATAATTTAAGAATGATTTCACACAACAATAACTCGCACAGCATGGGTCAGTGGAATCTCATGAATTTAAACAACGTATTGGAGCGTGCCTTGCTAATTTTGATCCCTGAGTGAGTTTCACCTACAGTTCACACAGTCTTCGTATCTAACACAACATTTTGTATATCAATCATCTGTAAGAATCCATCTTTACATAATAATGAGGTACATGTGTACCTGTTTAACCAATGTACATGATAATCAATTTATCAGTTCAACATTTTATATTCACTAGAATCATACAGTATTTATCATCAATATAGTGAAAACTTCCATTTAGCCAAAAATCACACTTTATACCTTTTTATTCAGTTCCTTCCAAGTATTCACTGCATTTATTAAAGGAGTCTGAACTGCAACTTGACTGGTTTGGGGAGACATAATATACAACTATGGGGAATTATTTCCTTAAATGATGATGTGAGATGTTTCCCCATGGTCTGTTTTTAAGTTTTTAAATCAAACAGTTTGAGGAAGTGTTTTGTTTTTCTGT
This sequence comes from Lepomis macrochirus, assembly GCA_024633595.2. Classification (NCBI taxonomy): domain Eukaryota; kingdom Metazoa; phylum Chordata; class Actinopteri; order Centrarchiformes; family Centrarchidae; genus Lepomis; species Lepomis macrochirus. Next base: position 12,258,052 of record JALXJV020000024.1, on the reverse strand, counting down.
AGATATCTCATTTTGGACTAAGGCTCCTGCTTTTTTGAAACTCCATCATAAGAATTGATTCAGTCATGACTGAGTAGAAATTCAAATATCTCATATTCTCTGTACTGTGAGCCAAGACATTGTTGTTTGCTTTAGAACTGCATATTCAACTTGCTTACCAGCCTTCTATCATTGGCAGCCAGAATTTAAATGTGGTATTGTGCCTTTCTGGAGGACTGAGGCATGTTTAAACATCTTAAATTGAAGTAATGTTTTTTCTATAAATAATATATAGCAGCACAAAAAGTACTCTTCTTGCTTAAAAAACCTAACCTTCAGGATTCACATTAGTAAAGGCAATACAGTCAATAATGTATGACACAACAGGAACAATAAAGAATAAACGTTCACACTTTCAATGAAGGTCATCACTATATTGACTTATGCATATATTTGTAACTTGATATAATGCTTCAATAAGACATTTTAAAAATTATTATAATCACTTACAAACATGCATAAGGCGCTATAGCAGAGTTCATGGCTTTTTATGACTTTTTGATTTAATGTTTTACAACTAATAGTAACACCAGTTTATACCACTGTGCGCCAAGAATCTGAGACTCTGTTCCATGGTGCATTATAAGCATAGACTCTCCCTCATTACAGTCACAATTTCGAATTAGTGATATAAAATATATAGTATATATAAGATATATATAGTAATGTTTAATGATATATAGCATATTAAAATGTTCATCCCTGTATTACAGTTGGACATAATACCACATGAACTTATAACACGTATTTGCTTGCTTTAAGTAAAGTGACACACATTTTGCAAAGGAAAACAACTTTTATTTATATTTATATTTATCTATATTTCTTCACTTTATGAACAACGTATGTATTTTGAACATTTTACAGTTTAGAACAATAACACAACTTAATTACATCAAGGAAACTCATTCTCAGGGTGGTGAGAGATCGCTCAAGAGAAGACCTGTTGCCAACCACATAACATCATGTAAGAAGAGGCTCATATGTTCTAACAGATGAATGGCGAGCCTATGGACTTTGAGACATTGTGGCAATAAAATTGCAAAAAAAAAAAGAATACTGCTTGGGCAGTAGTGATGAGAATCTCTTGGCTCCTCACGATTTGATTTAATTACAATTTAGAGGGCAGCGATCCATGTTGATGCATCTTTTTGATGATTTTGGTGATTTCTGGATAATTACTAAGCATTTAAATTGCACATTAAAATTCAAAAGAAACGTCTCCTCGATTGCTTAAAAGGACTAGTTTACATCCTTTTATTTTACTAGCCTCTGCTCCTCTGTGGTGACCTGCATCCTTCCTTTAACAAACAGAAAACTGAAATATAATTTAACAATCAGGATGTACAGTATGTGTACAGGACACCAGTTTAGCTTGAACCTGATGCTCTCATTCTTCGACGAGTTATGTAGTAGTGGCATGCAAGGAATTAACATTACTCAGTTACATCAGCTAACGTTACATTGTAGCCAAAAAAGAATGTGCTTTACAGGGAAAATGTTAGCCAGCGCAAATTGCCTTCACTTTTCCAGGAGTTCTGGAAACAACAGACACACTGTGACCTATACACAATCAATGCCAGACAACTGTGATGATTAGATGTAATTCCACATTGTGCCAAAGGGTGTCAGTAGTGGTTTGTAGGAACAACGGATATACGTTTTGGTAGATAAGTGCATGTTGTTGCTGTTAACCTGCTAGCATGAGGAATAAAAACCACAGAGTTTGATCAAAGAAAGGTTGCAGTTTATTTCATAAAGGATAATGAACAAAACAACAACTTACTAAGTACCTTAAATATTTTCCTCCGCTAACTTTCACCGTCATGTTCCCCCCCTCAGAATTTCTTGATGTAGCCTAATTCATTTGTGTGTTTTTATTAAACTGCAAAATGTTCAAAATTCACACTGTGAACATTGTTCATAATGGGAAGAAACATAAATAAAAGTTTTTACCTTCACAAAAAGTGTGTCACTTTACTTAAAGCAAACAAATACATGTTATAAGTTTGTATCTTTAGTTCATGTGTCCACCTGTAATATATTATACAGGGATGGACATTTTAATACTTTACTTAAAACTAGTGGTGGGCAGTTATCAGCGTTAACGTGCTGCGTTAACGTGAGACTCTTATCGGGCGATAAAAAAAATATCGCCGTTAATCTATTCTTAAAGTTGGGTTGGGAGCTGGGTCTAGGCCTATACTACGCAAGCTTGATATCTTAGCGCAGAATTACGCCTAGCCGAATGGCACTGTAAGGGGCAAGAACGAGTCTTCGAACCTGTGTGTATGCAAACTGTGAAATTACCACATCAAACGTGACAACATGGATGCAGCTGTTGCTGCGTTCCATTTACGGAGGTTGGAGCTGGGAATGACGTCACACCCAAGTTGACGGCGTTACAGTTACAATCTCGCTCCGCCAGCTGTTTGTTTACAACTAGCCAGGTTAGTTATTGATACGCCGGTTGATTAAAAAACGCATTGTGCGGTATTTACTCACACTAATTGTAGCAACACGTCCACAGACAGCTGTTGGACAGCACTTTGTGTACGAAGATTTATATGAGTCACAAGTACACAGAAGTGCTAATAAACAGTATAAACTACAGCTTTCAGTAATTGTTGATACCCCGACAGCCATCTTATTGAACATGATTTATTTTCATCACCTATTATCATAGTAGAAAAGCTTTCTCAAGCAGTTTGTAGTCTTGAAACCCGTTTGCACACATATTCTGAATGCCTTCGGCAGAATTCAAATGAGCCATTTTAATCTAGATTAATCTAGATTAATTTCAAGATTACAGTGAGATTAATCTAGATTTAAAAAATTAATCTATGCCCACCACTACTTAAAACAAAGACATGCTATATACCATTTAACATTACGTGAATATTTCATCATCCAAACAGACAGTAGAGTGTCATCAGCATAACTATGAGTCTAAGTTACCAGTTAAGATGAACATGTATATGTGCAGTGTATGAACTTTAAAATGCAATGCCAGTAGATCTTTATATTTCTCTTGACTGTGATTCTTTCAGTCAACGTCCAGCATGCCCTGATTTGCTGACCTGCAGTTCAGCCTCAGCCCTGGAGGAGGAAAGAGAAGAGACCTTTTGAAGTGAAACAGATCTCCGTCAGCCCCTGTGTATGAACAAACTAGCAGCTCAGGTAAAGAACGATCACTTTTTATTGCCCTCAAAGCTGATGGGCATGTGTGTGTGTGTGTGTGTGTGTGTGTGTTTAGTCGAATGTCTATCAGAGAGATTTATGCATGTGTGTGTGCCTTTTGGGTTTGGGGGTGAAGGTCCTTTGCATCACTACACACACACACGGATGCACATACACCCACATGATGTGGAGATCCTTCATTGAGCACGTCTCAAGCTCAGCCAAGCATTCAGTTCTACCAGTGACCTAGAAATGAATGACAAGGCAAACAAAAGCTACAATAGCCCACTCCTTTCCCTAAGGTTCATGCATTCTGTCATCAAGCAAAGAGTGTGTGTCTGCAAGAAACAGGTCTTTGTGGGATGAGAAAACTATTGAGCAATATTGTATTCACACTGACACTTTTTGAATATTTAAAAAGGCTCAGGAGTTCAAGACATTTCAGTCAAAGCTACCTGTGTTTCCAGCCAGTTCAATTCAATTTAAATTCATCTGGTGCCTAAGCATGGAATAGTTTAAAGCTGTGTTTTCTGAAGAAGACAATGTCAGAATACATTAGAAATTGTTTTACTTACTGCGCTCAAGCCAACAAACGAATGCTTTTAACATCTTTCTAATCCTGCATGCTGTCTTGCTGTGTGCTGGGTTAGTTCATATTATTTCATCTAGTGTTTTGGTCTAAACTAACTTCAATGGAAATGCACTGGTCATCCAGTCTAATATTATAGCTTATAAAATAAATGTAAAATAATGTAAAATAAACAACATTATCTGCACTGTACCTGTCACTCATTGAGGTGTGCAGGCCGGATCAGCAATGATGATAGGGAGGTCTACCTGTAATAGGTAGGGGACCAACAGCCTCTTACTGCATGTCAGCAAAACCAAGAAGCTGGTTATGGATCATGAGAGGGAGCAGTAGAATGCTGCATTCCTGGAAACTCGAAACTCGGAAATTTCCAACCTCCAACTAGAAAAACTATCCTGGAACGCCACCTGAAGTCGGAACTCGGAGAAAAAATATGTACCCAGACTTCACGAGTAGCAGCTGAATTACATCACAAAGCAATGGCAACACCCATGGAAGCACATATTGTAAATGGTAAAACATAAACTAAAGAGCGACAAAAAGTATATTTGGATAATACATATGGTCAAATAGTAAAATCTGTTCTGCATGTACATTGATGTAGAAATATGTTAGGCCTACTAGGTAGCTAAGTTATTGTTAAAAATGCCAAAACATTAGGAAGTGTAACCGACAACACTACCTGACTTGAGGGTTACCAACTGATTTAGCTAGAGGGGTATACAGAACTAGTAAGGTGGAAGCTATTTATGTCAGTTGTTGCAGTTAAACCGCCATCCTTTTAATTAACACCTAAAACACTGCTGAGGGTGCAACTGTGTTTGCACTTTGTCACGGTCAGCCATGTTTTTTTTTTCCACTTTCAGCATCATGCACCACCATGCACCTGGAACGCTTTGATGTCGGAAGTCGGAAGTTTCAACTGGGAAATATCCCAGTTACGACCAGTCTCGAACGAAGCATAATTACACACATAACCAAGAATCTCACATAAGGGGCATCTCAAGTCTCTTATTTGCTGTTCCCTCGCTCCTTACTGGAAGTTGTTCTGGTCTGCCATCGTCCCAAAGATCTTGTTTGTGTAACATGGAATGAGACTCAAGGAGCAATGTCTGAGGAGCCATGAGCGAGGATACACAAGACCAGCATTTATGGAAGTCTTTTACTGGCCAACATTATTGGAAATAAGTTTTGAAGCTGATCGGACTGATATGATTAATACTTCACTGAAACTCAAGTCTATCACACCCAAGTTTTATATTTGACTTGTTTTCAGAAAAATCTGCATTTATTGTAGATCTGAACAACAAAAGGACTTTCTTCATTTATTAGAGAAAAAAAATCTTTTCTGTTTTTTCTGCCATTAACTTTTATCATGGATGCAATTAAAGAGAGTCGGAGAGTGTGTTTATCAGCAACAAACACTTTTCAGATCATTTATCAGCATTTCCATTCTGTCACATGCAAGCCTGATAATTCCAAAGTTTTAATATAAGTTATCATTTTAATTTCCCCTGAAACATTTGGCCTAATATATCAAAAGATACCGACCTTATTTCGGGTTATTCAATTATGAATTCACAATCAGAATAACAATAAATATAGATGTAAATAATGAATAAATTTCAATAAATAATAGAATTGTATTGTGCCAGTAGAAATGATCCTTTGCCTCCGGGCAGGACACAGTATAAATACAGAATGCAGGTTGTTATTCATGTGGAGGTGTTTGTTAAACAGGTAACAGCTATAGAGAGAAACACTGCTGCTCTGGCAGTGATAATTGTATGCCTTTATTTGTATCAGCACATGTGTGCAGACCCAAACTCCATCAAGAGTCTCTACAGCTGCTAGAGCCAACCAAGAGCTGATGCACCTGCGATCAGCTGCCGCCGTCATCAGAAACGGACGCTGCTTCATGCGACGCTTTGAAGGAAAGGACATATTTGCTCGTTTCTTCTCACCTCACATGGTTTCTATTTGAGGGAAACGTGGATGCAATTAAGAGACTTGAGATGTACCAATAGTCCACGCACACAGATGTCTTGGCAAGGAGGTTGAGGGAATGGCTTTACCACCCCAGACATTTTGAGAGTCTCTCTGGTGGTCATAAAGGCCTTTTTTTATTAGTGCTGTGGAAAACTATCATCAACTAGTATGGACACTGCTCAGGACCATAAAGCCCTTCAATTTGCATTTCCCTGCACATATTACTTGTGTTAGGGTATGTGACAAATGAACCTTTAAATCCTTGAAAAATCATAGTTCAGACAAACAATTTGGATTGAATTCTTTTCTTCTATATCAAACATAAAGAAGACAGTAATCAAGCTTTACCCAGCTATTCTGTACTTGTGCCTCATGAGCCACTGAAAGCACTGGTACCATAGATACTGAATTAGAATGCAGCCTACTTTGAGTCGAGGTACCTTGAATATATCCTTAATTGTCATGAGATGAGTTGAATGGTATCCATAGCAACAAGATCACGTGCCCCTGGAAAGTAGGTAGCTGAAAGGTGTGATGATTATGACCCATCTATAATATTTTACAGTAGACTGTAGCACAGGCTTCTGTTATTACATTTTCTCTTTAGGATTTTCAGTTGGTACTCTTCTGACTATTCATTGTCAAAGTAGCTGACATACAAAGTGCATTAATGGGACATGGTTAAAATTCAAAATCTCAAAAAAATAAAAGAATTAAGAACATCTTGGAAAAACAATACTTTCCCCTTTCACTTCAGTGATAAAATAACGTCCCGTGACCTCACAAGGACATTCCAGTCTCACTATGTTTAGATGGGAAAATGCAATTAATACAACTAAAGTAAAGAAGCTGGTCTAATATTGCGGTCTTTCTGTTCAGGAACAGAATGAAGGGACAGGAAGATTTTCCAGGAAGAGACACACTAGAGTGACACAGCGTGGCCTTGCTCTCACCCATGTTAACTTACATCCAGCTGACATGTCGACTCACAAAGACTGGAAAGGAGCAGGAGATGAGGTTTCGACCCACTGAGTCACATCTCGACTGATTCTGTCTAATGCATATACATGATCAGTCGCAAATGTCTGTGACCTAATCCGTCTTTGTGCATGTGCTCCTCTGTGTAAGGGTGTTGCTGCGTTGCACACTAAATAGTGAAGGTTTTCAAGGTGTCTTAAATGCTTGGATTGCGTGAAATGTTTTACGGATCGAGAATAAATGTGCAAGTGTGAAACTGAATGTTTTATTAGTAGAGGAAGTGGAATTTAGGAGAGGTTGAAATTTGAGATAGATAGGTGGACTGGTGCGGTCTCTGCAGTTAGGTGGGGGTACCGGACTGTTGGGGTAAACATAAAGTGTGAAGGCCAAGATCTTGACTAAGTGAAATGCTAATGTAAGCATGCAAACATACATGGGCAAAGATACATGCAAATGTATTTTAAAATAATATACCAAATACCCTAGTTTTAAGTGTATCAAAATAAACTACAAAGTACAGTAGCCAAGTAATGTATCAATGTGGACAATGTTTGAGAGCAGTGTTTGATGAATAATGCGGTAAATCTGACATATACAACCAGTTAACAGATCAAATATTCACATATCCATGTGATCACACGGATGAAGGTTAGTTTTAAAGTAACCAACAATTTAATGTTTAACTTAGTTTGTTCATCCCTCAAACCCTTTATTATTATTTTTGTCACACATAGGCTAAAAGTAGAAAACTAATGTTAACTGTGAGAGCTGCTACTATAGGGAGATGTTGTTAGCTAGAACATTAAACAAACTGGTAAACGATAAGCTCTGGATCAATCTTCTGTTCTGGTCTAAACATATCTGGGCAAATTACAGAATAGACACCAATCTGAGGCAGCCTTTTAATGATGTCATCATATTACTTTATTTTAAGGTAATTTTAAACTACTAAATACAAACATACACTAAAGTATTTTGAAACAAAATTTAAAGCTATTTTCATTCATTCCAATCCTATTTTGTTTTCAAATACATATTTTAAATACGTGTTTTAGGGTATTTAGGTTGTCCAGGGTGTTTCCCCGCCTTTGGCCCGATGACAGCAGGAATCGGCTCCAGCCCCCGCGACACAGTATGCAGGATAAGCGGTGGGATGGATGGATGGATGGATGGATGGATGGATGGATGGATGGAATATCAATATTATAAATAATGCCCATCTCTACTGGCATGCTCGTAATAACAATGTTAACATGCTGTTGTTTAGAAGGTGAAATTTACCACATCTTGCACTTGAGTTAAGCCTATTAGCGTGCTAAACTTTGCTTATTAGCATTTAATACAAGTACTAGAAGAACAAACTGAAAATTTTGCTTGATGATGGCACTAGGGGAAAAGTAATTGGATTACCAAAGTTATTACAACTCATGAGGGGGATCTCTGTAACAGATTTTATGGTAATCCATTTAGTAGTTGTAGAGACATTTCAGTCTTGGCTAAAGTGACTGACAGACAGCTGACAGGAGGATCTTGGAGTAGATGAACTGCTCTTCTGCTTTAAAAACAGTCATCTGAGGTGGTATGGATAGATCCTCATCGACTCCCGCCCCTGTGGAGGTATTTCAAGCATGTACAATTTAAAGAAGACCTCAGGGCAGAGCCTTAACACATGCCAGGAATTATACATTCCATCTGGCCTGGATATGACTTGGGGTCCCCCAGGAGGAGCTTGAGGACGTCACTGGGGGAAAGATGAATGACATCTGGCCTTGCCTTGCTTTACACTGATAAGCAGTGAGAAAATGGATGGACGGAATGTGTCCAACATTTTAATGTAGTGCTTACTTATTTTTCAAAACTATTTTCTTGGGCATGCTAGATAAAATTGGATGCATGACACCTGTGATGAACAGTCATGCAACACCGGTTAACCTATATAAGATTCTAATAGAAATTCTAATAGAAACACTGGCAACAACACACACAACACAGCATCTCAGTGCTGACTAAATCCTATTCTAACCACTCTTCAGAAAGCGAAATATTTATCTTGTCTTTTCCACAACGCTGAACAGTAGTTGACTTGTGTTACTAAATTATGTATTTATTCAACATGAGCGGACACATTTGAATGTTTTTTGACCAGCCGGATCAAACTGCTGCCATTAAAATGTATGAGAGGGCAGGGTACAGCTCAGAGAAAAGGAGAAACGAATGGATGAAGGGGCAGGAGACAGAGAGGTAGAAGAGAGGGAAAGGAAGGATGAGAGAGAAATAGAGAGGAAGGGAAATTATTGAGTAGATCCCAATGGACCATCTTAATACATCTTTTGCAATATAACACAATCTTCAAAATCAAGTCTCAGTAAATAGCAAAATGTAATATTGGTTGGGTGTGTGCGTGTCTGCATGCGCATACAGTTCATGTTGACTGCTTCACTGTCAACATGACTGGACCTTTTTTTTTTTGCTTGCATGCAAATTTCTCATTCTTTAGCAGCTAAATGTTCCGCTGTGCTCACCAGCTAGCTTTGCCTGTTTGCCGTTTGGTGCTTGCCAAGTAACTCTACACAAGGAGGTTTATCATTTTTTTCCGGGAAACTGCTGCTGCTAAAAAATAAGGGTAAGAACAAAATGACACAATAACAATAAAGTTGGGGGCCACAAACCAAAACAATTAGCTGAGAGATGCCAAAACATTTTGGAACTGCAGAATTAGGTGATAATTCTCTTTGGGGAAACCTTTTAACATTTATTAATTTTGTTGTCAATATAAAAAGTATTGATTAGGGCACCAATAATTGTCAGGATGTAGACCAGAACCCATAAGCAGAGCAGGACAGTTTATCAGACAGTTCAATCATGGTAGGTTATTGGTCAGGGTTGGGGAAGATCTCTAGAGTGTTTTGGTGGCTGGGCAGAACTGATTAGTGTGCTGGGCAGATGAGTGACAGGGGTCCTGTGGATGTGGCTGACTGGTCAGACTGGCAGCGGTGTGAGGCCTGGGAATTCATAGTTTTGACATGACGTCACGTTCCAAGGGGAACACCCCATTTTCTGCTGCCCGCCAACCAGGAAGCAAGTGATACACTGTTACTTTGAGTTTGTTATGTTTGTGTTGCCAAAATGTCGAATAGTTGTTGTGCTATCAGATGCACTAATCGACGAGGAGAAAAGCCTGGGCTATGTGTCTACATAATTCTGTTGGATAAAGAAAACCTTGGCAGGAGTTTAAGGTTTGTGATTCTCCACAAGGCAAACATAAAACGCAGTCGAGCTCTGGCAGGGACCTGGCGGTTTTTCGGCAGAAATATAGCAGATTTTAAACATATCTTTCTTTTTCTTCAATTGAGAGGTGATCAAAATAATCATCGGAAGGGAAATTTAGCAGTTTTTGCTGCATGAGCAGCCATCCTGGTCTGTTGTTCTGCCGTCTAGGTCACTGCGCATGTCACATGACTGAAAACTATGAATAGGCTATATGGAGCGTCTTCAGTGGCTGAATGGAGATCAGGTGTGTGATTGCTGATGACAGGTTGGTGTGGAAAAGTGCCAATCAGGAGACCAAGACCATGCCCACAGCAACTGACTAGTCAAGAGGAAAAGAGAGAGAGGGACAGGGTGAAAGCATACCACTCTCGTCTGAAGGAAAAAACACATTCATTACCAGGTGTCACTAGACAGGAGTCACGACGGGTTGGGTTGTGATAAAAATAGGGCTACACTATCTCAAAGCATTATTAAGTATAATATATAAAATTAAAAATCAGTAGCTTGTACCCATAATAATTTCAAAGCTAGCATGATTTTCATTCATTACATTTCTTTCATTAGGTTACCAATGCTTGGTTCCTGAATGGCTGGTCTTCTCCAGTGCAATATACACAACAGAAAAATAGGACAAAGTTAGAAAGATGGTAACTTAACTCCCTGGTTACCTAGCAACCATTCATAAAGCACAGCCAGAAAAACCTTAGCCCAGCCAGATTGCTTGGCTGGAACTTCCTGATTTAAATTAATGCCCAGTTACACTTGGAAAAACAGAAAGGTGGGTGTAGATCTGGACAAACATTAAAACCTGTAGCGAGGAGAAGAATCAGTGAAAAGCAGTCTCCAAATAGTCTACGTGTTTTGTTGTTGTGTACAACCGAAAATTCTATATGCACTAAGAGACAGTGGTAGTTTTCCTCTATTTTTCCTTAGGACCAGCTAGAGTCTATCCTCTTTTGATACACTGAAAAGCAGGAAATAGAACATCTCAGTTTTATTTGTTTACATTAACTCCATAAAAGTGTTGTCTTTGAGTTAGTTAGTTGAGTGAGTTATCTCCTTCGCAAGCTCTTTGCTAATTGGACAACTGACTTAGAGGGCTTTCACACCTGTAAGTCCACACCAAGGTACCAAAGTTCATGTTTTGACAAATTTTGATACATTCGGTCAGTTTTGGTTTGGTTTCACATTGCAATCGTGCGACCGCACTAAAGGACTTTACATGACACACTTGTATCCTTTCGCCATCATCTATGTGGGCTGCATCTCCCTATACTTGACATTGATTGGTTTATTAAACAGTTCAGTGGCTATCATTGACAAGAATGAAGGAATAAAAAATGAACATTTGCATATTTGCCACTATATCATTACAATGGCATTACTGCCTGCGGCACTATACAGAAGACTAGTTCAAATTTGCAAGTAAATGTCCTCGTTGTGCAAACGTTGAAGTCGCCAACAGGAAATAAAGAATAGAAAAAGCAATCCCTCTGCACCTCTATTTCAGGAGAAACCAAAGATGTATGTGGCAGTGTGCTTCTATAGTGGCCGTCTGTTTAAAAAGATTAACTGTCACTTATAATTGTGGCCTTTTGTTAATGCATTTCTGCATTTGTTTGTTTCCAGTTTACACGTAAACCGCCAAACTTCCTGTAAATAGTCGGAAAGTCTGAAACATCCAAAAAATGCTGTCACACCAGAAACGAACCAAACTGTGGTTCAGTTTAATCTGGACTGAGACTACCTCTTTTCGTCAGACCAAATTTCACTTGTTTGGTCCGGATCATGGTCCATGGGAGGTTTCACACCTGCAATTTTGGTTTGGACCAAAGTGAAAAGTCTGAAAGTCTGGACCAAACGAGGTAGGTGTGAAAGCCCCCTTATACAACAAAGGAGGGTATATCTTGGTGGGTTGAATACTCAAATCAGATGATTTTGACTTCATCCAAAACCCAGAAATAAACTGTGTGGTTTTGTTACTGGAAGAAAAGTGGCCAGTTATAGATTAGCCATATGTACTCACCCGCCACATCATTGATGTAACCCTATCCATGCTTTGCTCCCGTTTTTGTCTACAGTAGCTGATGCTGATGATACCTAAATTCTGTCATCTTACTGAAACCTTAGTGACTCATTTCAAACACAACACTTTTGTTTTCCCCCCATTCATCATGAGCTGAACTCAAAAGACTTTCTCTTATGTACACAAAAGGTTTATTCCTCTCAAATATTGTTCACAAATCTGTCAAAATCTGTTAGTGAGCACTTCTTTTGCTGAGATAATCCATCCACCTCACAGACTTGGCATATCAAGATGCTGATCAGCATTAGCAGCAGAGTTTTGGTGTCCATCAAACACTGAAATGTGACACCCATCACACCAATGTGAGTAATGTACCCACACTGCTGTATGTTGTTGTATAACTATAGAATTGGTCTGTCAAAGCCCAAAATAGAAACATAATGGAAGAGATTATAAAGTCACAGTGAAAAAAGTGGATCAGAACGTCTCAGTGTATGATCATGAAAAGACATTACTACAATAGGAAGCTGAATTGGGGGGTGTGGGGGGGGGGGGCTTTGAAGACTAAAACATAATGAAACAACAAAAAGATAGATAAGCAGCCACACACACTGCAACACCCTCTCTCTCTCTCACACACACACACACACACACACACAGTCAGGGCTGCAGACACTTTAGCAAGTGTGTCGCTGATTGAGGCTGATTGAGCGTGAGCGAGTGCACTGGCAGGAGGCCAACTGTTTTGGGGAAATTACAAAGATGAGTGGCACATCAGCTGTCAGCTATTTTTTTTTTGTGGGACGAGATGCCCTGTGACACACACACGCACACACACACACACACACACACACACACACACACACACATTCACTGACAGGAGGGAGGAGATGGGAGAGAGAACAGATAAAAGCCTGGATTCTGGATTTCAAAGTTAACAGTTCCACACTTTTCATCAGACGTTTCATAATTGGGGTTCCTCTTTTTCTGTCTGAGAGATAAATGACAGATTGTTGTTGGATTTGGTTCAAAGTGCAAAATGAGCAGTTGATTTGACAATAATGGATGAAAAATTAGAAATTAATGCCTTAAAATAATGCCTTTTCTTCAGGTCTGTT